>JAQISU010000108.1:11127500-11727500 GCA_029339505.1 Unio delphinus
TCAACATGCGATATTCGACTCTTTCAAATTATGAAAATGACGTATGTAAGTTAGCAGCAGAGGGGGCGAATCGGACAACTTTTTCCGACAAAATTGATTGAGCCCTCAAAACGGCAAATAGAGCCTTCCTGCGAATCTCATATTTTAATCAAAAAAAAAATAAGTCTCCATTTAGCAAACGGAGACTTTGCGATTTTTCAATCATCCGGGTCGCAATGATGTTGTCATCACCCCCTCTGCTGCTTACAGGTTAACAAAAATAATAAATGATTTTAACCGAATATTTGATCGAGTCCAATACGATATCGTGTCCGAGGACGGAAATCCTTTCAGGATGAAAGTCCTTAGGACTTTACAAACAAACTAATCGCTAACACCTCGTCTTGTAGATCAATCAAATTATTTGATTGATCAGTGAGTCTAAAATTAATTCTCGTTAGCGAATTATTATGGCATCGCATATAGACAGGATTAACTGGGTTTTCAATAATTAGGAATCCTGGAGGAGCTGTTGGTGCAAACGAATAAAGAATATATCCTTGCTGTGCTTGATTTGATTGCTCTAGATTAATTTGATAGCTTCCTTCAATTGCATCACATACTAAATTGAGCGCAATCACCGCTGAAATATTTACATTGTGCGGGGCAGTATGCCTACCGCCACCATCTGGGTCATTATTATATTTGAGGATAATTGAATCTTGTACTTGTAATATCTTGCTAACATTTCTAACAGATTCTTTTAGTTCCTCAGCGTTATATCCGTGAAACTTGAAATTATGTAGATCGGCTTCTGTGATATTGTAACCGGTTAGGAATCGTTGTTTATTGTCGCTGTTGTCATTCATTATTGTTTGAATAATTCGTTCGTTGATATATTGCATATCAGATACAAGCTGATTTAATATTTCGACGTGTTTTCGCAATTTTGTTTGCCGTAGTTGTTCTAGTTGTGTTTATGTAATTGATTAATTACACTAAAATAACCAGTGATGTCAGTTAGCATAAATGAAATAGTAACAGTTGACTCATCTGTTCTTTTAATAATAAAATCCCATTGCAACGTGTTTTTGTTGGTAAATATGAATCTATCGGCGATTTTTACTTTTCTTATATCAGATAAATCATCTCGATATACGGGATTGATTTCATGATATGATTGTACGTCTGTGGTTAAGTCGGCGGTTCCGGGTAGTTTTTCAGGCCATCCTAACACTGTTCTTAACGAGCTGTTATAGATATCTACGGCATACTCAGGGGAGTTTATTTCGATCGACGACGAGAGCGTCGGTTCATGAACTTTAATAGCTATGCTTGATTCTTTTCCAGTGCTTGATTCTTTTCCAGTGATTGATTTTATTCTACGCTGAATTTCAGCATCGATTTGCTCAATTTGGTACGACCCAGATGGTAACGAAACAGTTTCCCACGCTGGAGTACCTTCGGGTTTATTCTTATACGAGAACACCAGTGCGTTATTCGGTTGATGGCCGCCAAATGCAACCGATCTGATATTAAGCCAGCTATGATATACTCGTAATTTTGCCAGTGCGATCTCGCGCACTGGAATCGGAGAGGGAAAGTTCACACTAAATTGTGGGTTTGTTGATGTTATTGATATCATGCTTGTTCGTATCGGAGTGGTATTCTCCACGATTCGTTGAAGCAGTTCGAGTGACATTATTGTTAACGCTGTCTTCAATTTCCAATTTCATCATTGCTGAGTTATACAACTGGGTCATCGCGGAAAATTCAACATCGGATATGAACGAATTATCTATCAACAGCGAGATCAACTCGGATAATTTCGAGTACGCGTCAAATACCACTCTGTACCGAGCTGTATAATCGCTGAGTTTTTTCTGAGAACACGATGATAACTTTTTAGTTAACGCGGTGGCGACTGCCGCGATTGTTGTTGCCGCGGAGCCATCATGGTCACCGTCGACAAAATAACCCCGGCGCTGGCCATCACACCGGACACCGAGTACACGGTGATGTCGATGATTGCTACGCTGCGTCGATATTTTTTATTTTTTCACGATAGCGCTCAGAAAGTGATTTCAAGTTCGCGGAAAACTCTTTCACGGTGTCATATCGATATCGATGCGATTGTGATACCTCTGGGACTATTATCGGTTCAATTGATTTCATCGATGTCATTGTTATTTTAAACCCGCTGGTGTTTTCAATTATTCGCCACCGTTAGCGGGTTGGGATGTCGTAGGTATGGTAGCTTCAGCCGGAAAAATCATCTACAAATTCTAAACACCAGGTTATTTTTGATCTAATGGTGGAGCTATCAACCGCGACGACATTAAAGTCTTGGCTGCGACCCTTCATAATTAACGTCGCGGTGCCACCGGAGTAGGTTTTACCGTCCGCGATCATATTAAATTGATCGATAGAGATCCACGTTAGCCTGTAGATACCATCGATCCACTCTGGCCTGAGGAGAATCTCGACCCCCTCTCCGACACCCAAGGGACCGATGAACAATGTAGTATAAACGTCTCTTGTCCAATCCATGGTTCCATGCTCGATCGTATACACGATATTTTTAACTTCAGTGTCTAGATGCGGAATCTTTATCTTTTCAAAATTTTCTTTTAGTTTAAGAAGATCTTCGTAAATATCGAGATAATTTACCCTGATTCTGGCAGGATCTATTGTTTTCCCCCTCTCCTCCTTGTTAGAAAAGAATGAAATCAGAAGTTCGTTGATTCTAATCCGTGCCTGTGTTTTAATATGATGGTCGATGTTAGAAAAATTCGTCGTGATATCTTGGGGTTTACTGCCCACAAAGAACTTATTAATGATTTCGCTGGTGAGCTTTTGTTCGGCAATAGCGCTTTTAATTCAGCGAGGGTCGGGCCTGTCAGAGATGTGGTTTCAGACACGGGTATTCTCCCCAAAAATTTATCAACGATGGTATTAAGTGTTGTTTGTCTCACCATAAACATATTAATATCTTTGAGAGTCAGCGTAGATGTAGCTGGGACACCAAAGAAATCATTAGTGACGTAGTTAATGTGAGTACGTTTTCTAATAAACTCGCTAATTTCAGCGAGAGTCATACCTACCACAAGTGGTTTTCCAAAGAACCTACCAACAACGTCGTTGGTGGGTTTTTGTACCTTTTCAAAATTTTCTTTTAGGCTAAAAATATCATTGTAAATATCGAGATATTTTGCCTTGATTTCGCCAGGACTCATTATCCTCCCCTCCTTCCCGTTAAAAAAGAATAAAATCAGAAGGGTTCTGATTCCAAGCCGTGCTTGTTCTTTGACATAAACGTCGATGTCAGAAAATTTCATCGTGATATCTCGGAGGTTACTAACCTCAAAGAACTTATTAACAATTTCGTTAGTGGGTTTTTGTACCTTTTCAAAATTTTCTATTAGTTTTGAAATATCCGTGTAAATATCGAAATAATTTGCCTTGATTTCGTCAGCCGTCATTATCCTCCCCTTCTCCGTATTAAAAAATAATAAATTCAGAAGGTCTTTGATTTCAGCGAGAGTCATACCAACCAGAAGCGGGGTTCCAAAGAATTTATGTACGACATTTTTGTGAAAACTATTATAACCTCGTATATAATCATCCAGATCACGGCCTGGGTGGCAATCGCGTCGGTGATCGTAGACACAAGTGCGCCTGGTTTAAGTCGTCCGCCGCTGGAATACAGTGCAATAGAGTTTTCAGCGGCATCGCTCTGCCGTATCAAAATGTCATCCGCGGATATATTACTGGATTTCAATTTACCCTGGCGATCTTGAAATACAACTATTTCGTTCGGGTCAACACTTGCTAAATTCAACGTCTCAGCGATTTCATCTTCAATTATTTTTTTTACATCCTCGATAGAACCCGCAGATGTTTTCGCGGTGGGTTTCGACATTGACAGAGATCGTCCCCAAATATCAATCATTATTGTTTGCGCAACTTGTGTTTTCAATTTATTGATTCTCTAAAATTACCTTGTAATTTCCCACTCGTGTATTCATTTACAACCAGATGAGGTGGTTTCTGTGACGATGAAATCTTCGCGAGGACATTTAATACTTCACGGCCGCATATCGGTGGATCATTTAATTGTTGTGTTGGCAGCGTGGAATAAAAAATCGGAATTGATTGATTCTTTATATACCTCATAAACTCGCTCGGTGGGGCTAGCCCATATGAATCAAAATAGACAATCCCACGAGGATCGATCGCGTATGCAACCCAGTGAGTTCCCGATCCGTTACTGTTATCAAGATTGATGATACCGGTTTCAACGCGTTTAGGTTTTCTCGGTAATTGATCTCTCATAAAAACCCCTCTGAAGTTTTTTATCGCTAGTTTTTTATCAGCATCAATTAAATCAAAATTGGACATAGGAAGAATTGGGCTTTCAACTAATAAACCGTTCCTGATAGTCTTAGACCCTTTCGGCTGTACCATGAATATGGAGTCCCTGGTAGTCTTAGACCCTTTCCCTTTTTTCATATCCTTTCCCAGTTGCCTTTTTCAACGCCATTCCTGCCGCTATACCAACGGCTCCCAAGGCCGCCGCCTTCGCCACCGCTGGGGCAGCCGCTGCAATCAATGCTGGTATTGCGGCTAACAATGGAAATATACCGCCTGATTTTATCATGTTGGCGATTGCAGCGTTTGAAAATTCAATTTGAACCCCCCGCTTATTTTTCATTGCATCATTGAAATGTTTTATTTGACGATCCGTCAATGATATTTTATGTGTACCGCCGGACATCTGCTCTGGTTTTAACGTTATTGTTGTTCCACATTCTTTAGCGGATTTTGATCGCAATTTCTTGACCTGACCATCAGTCAGCTTGACACTAACAACACTATATGTCATTTTATTGTAAAACTATTTATGCTTTCAATTGATCTAATTGTGAATCGTTTACATATTTTCCACTGGTGCATCAATAAGTCTCATTCGTCCACCAACGCCCTCAAGTAGCATTGATTTATCACTGAAAATGACAGCAACCGCTCTATAATTAGCAATAGTACCACGAAGGACATTAGCTCTGAAGTGTATATCAACGACGGATTGCCTTGTTAAATCAAGATGTTCCAGCGAAAAGTAGTAGATCTGATACAAGTTCTTAAAATCATGTTGCGATATTTGCAAACCAGTATCAACATTTTGATCACGGCCCATATATGACAGCATACGATGGTACACGCGCGCAATATGGTTTTGACCGAAATTAAGTTGTATATCTTCGGATGGTTCCTGCTGGCCATTTATTCTCAACGAGACCTCAGTAACTCCTAATTGATAAAATATCATATGACTGTGCAATTGTGAATTCATTCTTGTCTCATCCTGTAACGTGATAAATATATGACGTGGAGCTGAAACGCCTTGTTGTGATGCCAAGTTCCATGTAAATGTACCATTGATATTTGATTGCTTAACATCTGTTGTTGTTGTTAGCCAACTTAGCAATGATTTGCCACCCGCATCCATCAATGACAGTAGTCGCTGTTCTGTGGTAATTGATGGGGTCATTACTGGCATCCACAAGACCAATTTAGTTAAAATGACTTTACCAGCGTCAGAATCTGGATTTGCAGGATCCGCTGAAATTCTCCAGATTGCATCATCGTCACTACCCTTTCGCATGAGTGCTACTGTATGCTTCGCTCCATAAATAACTTTTCGTACATTTCTACAGAATCCAAATATATGATGCAACGGAATCGCACATGAAAACGATCTACGCTGTCCTGCCAACATTGATATTCGTGTTGCAGCTCCTAGATTGTACTGGAGATCAGTATTTATAATCATATCCTCGATAGCAGCAGTGGCGGGAGGGCCAGCACGATCATTTGGTCGTCGTACAATAAATTGAGTGTGTCCAGCAGTGTTTTTATTATCTTTTGCAAACATCATAGACGGACCTGCTGATCTTGTATAATCGTCAGAATATCTTGCTAACCCAATTATTGTTGTAGCCACATCAACATCACGTTCTATAGACTCAATCTCTTTTCCGTCAATGAGATATCTCGCGGATTCAAATAGCGCCATGATACCATTATTGACTAAGCCGACTTTGGCATCATCTGGATACGGTGCGGGTACATCAGGAGTATCAGTAAGTCGTACAAGTTCTCCTTCTACTTCGATAAACGCTTCAGCGGGTAGAAAGTATTTGCTGGTATCATGGACTTGAAGTTCAATTCGCGATCGAATATCTGGTTGTATTGCATGATAGGAATAAAATTAATAATCGCGGACAGAATCATCTTTGCGTACTTGGGCTTCCATATCAAACGCTGGATCAGCTGTTCTTTTGAACATTATTATTATTATTCACATCAGTGTTTTCAATTGGAAACGCTAGAGTTTCCATTACTTTGCAATCATCGTCGTTTTTGTTTTCGTTTCAAACCACTTCCTGCTATCATTTTTGCGATATCATCTTCGTTACTGTTCGCCAGCGGAGCATCCACGGATGACGGAGTCACCGAAGCAGCCAACGACGCTAATTTTTCTTCCACTGCGCTATTTATTGCTTTGCTGACACTTGCAGGCATCACTGTTGTAGATGGCAGTACAACTGGTTGCTTTTTTCGTCGTCGCACCAATGATGTTATTTTATCTTTCGCGGCAGAAAATGCTCTTCCGGCAAGATTTCCAACAGCGCTGATCCCTTATCACGAATAATATCAATGGCTTTCATTGATAATTGTTTAGCTAACGGCGCCACTTTTGGGGCCATTGTTGTAAATAGCCCCGCAATGGTATTGCCGAAACCATCTCCGTAATATGCTCTATAAACAGGCAATCGTGAGTTCACCACGTAGACGCTTACGGGTTTATCATGGTTGTAGTGTATAATCATCTTGTTATAAAACTATTAGTTTTTCAATTAGTGATCAATCGCTAAAATCCATAGGATTTTCATCATAACCATGGGCGTCTCTGTGATTTTCAACTAATTCAGCAATGAGTTCTCGATATACATCAATGTCCATGATACCGCCGGCAAATAATCGTCTACAGATATCAGCTGCTTCATTAATTATCTCGACGGAGTTGTTTCCGGCTCGTTTCCCCCCGATAAGTACTTCTAACCGTGATATATCACTGAGAATATTACCAGGGCATGTCACGGTTGCGTTGAAATCCTTTGGATTTCCAATCGAATATCCTTTTCCGCTTGTTTTCTTAGAACCGGCCTCTGCTCTTATGTCTATTTCCTCCTGGATTGGGTTCTTCGTATAACGTGGTGGTTGTGGACCGCCTTTAACCGCAGCTAGAAAGTTATTATAACCAGGGTGCTGAAACGCTGAGATTCTATCTCCGCCGTGTTTCACTAAATATATTTTTGATGCCCAAGTGTCTTTGCTTTTTATAAAACTTTTAAACTCGTCGTTTAATAATTTCTCTCTTTTACTCTTTGGAGAATTTTCTCTAGCAAAATCAGCTAATTCGGAATCCGTATGGCGTCCCCTAATTTCATTTAATGCCGCGACTGTAAATATACTTTCAGGTGAATAGTCTCTTCCTGCAGCTGCATCTTGTTGTTCTTCTTCGCGTTCTTCAATTTCGCGTTGGGTTTTTATATCACTGGATAGCTGTTCTATCCCTACGCATGTTTGTTCAGTCTCTGCTGCTATCTTTTCAAGCGTATCAAGCAGCGGCGCCTTCTTTGCTCGTTCTTTTTCAGGAATATCTCCGCTGCTTCAGTTAACTTTTTCACATCTTTGGTCGCACTTGTTATCGGAGTAAACAGTTGTTCACTTGACACAGAAAAGTCAGTCTGCGCTTGTTGTCGTTGTTGAAGTTTCTCGCGAAGTCTGTCTCGAACCGGTATAAACTTTTTAATTGCTGCTAGCCGCTCTCGGGCTAATCTATTTGTAAGCGATTCACCTACCATATATTGTTTGTGAACTGAATTTTCAAATGTGAAACTATCACAATTAAAAGCTGAGTTATTAAACAATGTACCACCAAGCTAACGTATCCATCTCCGACAAGGTTAAACTGTACAACGCTATCCGCGAGTGTTTCAGAAATAACATCGCTGGGGGTTTCAAAATTGTAATATCTAAGAACGGCGATGAACGATTTTTGTTAACGACACGGCAATAACAACAACTACGTGAAAATGGAGGCGTCGCGGTGATTACTTGCTACCACAACCAGATCATCCAGTACGCACATAACTGCATGAGCAAACCCAAACTGCTGAGTATTCTTTCAGGAGAAAATCCTATGTAACAAGTGTTACAAAAAACGCAAAAAAATAAATAAATTTTATTAAAAAATTTACTGAAAGCCTATTTTTATACTAACGGCCATGTGATTAAGATACGGGTTTTTCCTCGTTTAATATTTTTCTAACATCACGAACTTTAGAACTAATTTCAGCTCGTTTTTGATACTCTTGGCCGAGCTTTTGACGTATTGCTTCAACGGTGCTAAATAGCGTTATAAATGCATTAATGTCGTTACCGTACAAACAAGCATTGATGGACTTTTGAATTCCTTTCACGAGCCTGTACATCTTAGGTAAAACATAACGACCCTTACTAGACTGATACTCAATGTCTTCATATTCCGAGGTAATCCTGTCGCAGTCGAGATCTTTAGATAATACTATCCCTCGATTCTGCAAATTTGAAATTTCAGCAATTACAGCATTTACATCTTTGATATCCATATTTTTATAGTATACTGTATCTCTAATTTAAAAAAATAACACTCATTTGGCAATCTCGCTTGCGCCCTATGACGTCAGAGAGACCCAGAGGTTACTTTATTATCTTAATTAAGGACAGCACATACATGAAAACCCCATTTGGCAATCTCGCTGGCGCCCTATGACGTCAGAGAGACCCAGAGGTTACATATACGACAACACATCTTTGGAACTCCTTGGTTGCCTTCACATCCAAGCAAGCCCAAGGGGACCCGAAACATACATCTCCGGAAGGGAGGCCTAAGGTGACAAACATCATCTTAAACCGCCCAGAAGATATGCTTGGGGTGACGTCACAACATGTACTTAATGAACTTAATTAATGGACGGTACAATGCCGTATATCTCCACTCGAGTGTTGTGGCAGATTGTAGGCGTAATATATTTTTAATTAACTTAATTAAGAATGAATTATATTCAATGAAACGATGATGGAATTTGTGATGTAATGATGTGGGAAGGCACAAGACAGTACAAACATGAAACGACAGGGCGGATTTTACGGCCAATCCAACCAATCAAAAGCAACCCAATTAAATTAACCCGGTTGCATGATTGTGAGCAAAAGACAACCACACGCCCGAGTTAAATGGCTTGGGTTAGTTTTGATTGGTCGGAATCGACTTTCAAAAGCCCCAAGCTTATTTCGAGTCATAACGTATATAAGGTGACTAATACAGCAGCGTTGATTCACGGGTGTTTTATTTTATTTTCTTGAATTACTTATTATTGCTGTTTCACAACATTTAAATGAGACAAAATATTTGAATAAAACACTAAACAAAAGAATATAGTTGTTAGATAATAGCGTGTATTTCATTAGTTTTCATCGTAAAATGATTAATTAATCGTAATATTAATTGGACTTCAAGGGGCGTCACTCTGTCATGCGACTTTATTATTGTACGATTTATCTCCCTTGATATATGAAAATTGTATCTTGTGTGCACGTAGTAGTAATTGAACTTTAAGGGACGTAACTCTGTCATGCGATTTTATTATTGTACGATTTATCTCCCTTGATATATGAAAATTTTATCCTATGTGTGTTTTTCTTTGACAGAGCTGATTTAGTTATATTTTCTGCTACTCCTTGTACTGAAGGCATGCAAATATCGAAATATCTAGTGGCTTCATTTATTGACTGAAATATTTTCTCCTCGTTAGTTGATGTATCAAATGATTTAACGGATCTCTTTCCAACTGACTTACAGGTCCCTGTCTTGCCCCTTTTTGCATTCTGATTTTGTGAGACGGCTTGAAGATTCTCAAGACAATTAATAGTCTTCACGCCATTTATGTGATCAATAACAAGTCCGTCTTCAATTAATCCGCAAAATGCTTCATAGATAGCTCTGTGACAGAGATATTTCTTATTCTCGGCTGAAAACATCAAGTATCCCATATTATTTACCCATCCAACCGGCTTCTTTAGTCTGCAATTTCTAACAATACCATCACGGGATGCTTCATAATCAACAAGCACTGGGTGAGGTCTGAAATCTGGTTCATTTGTATAATAATACTACTTGTCTAATTTATATCTGCTTTAATTATAAACCTCTTGATATAATCTTTAGGAGTTTTTATGATTTGTCGCTGACGGAGTCATCGGTAGGATCAATGACTGTATTTTTTATTCGTTTGTCATAATAGCGTTTTAGTTCTCTGTATCGTTTGCCACCACAACTGAGACACAACTGCGATTTTCCCCTTACCCCCACCCCACATCGGAGGCATGGAAGAGGGCCTTTAGAACCGTTGCGAACGCTCTGTAAATGATACCCACAGAATTCGCTTCTGCATGATTTATTACACGGGATTGTTGATCCAATCATAAGCCACTTGCAGTGATTCATTATACTATATTTTTCTATTTAAATACTTGTTTTAATTATATGACTGAGGAATTCGAGAGATTATCAGCAATTAAGCCTTTCAAAAATGTTTAAGTCAATCTCGATAGAACCCTCGAAAATGTGCCAAAACGGGCAATAACGGATAGAGCCCTGATAAATAAAATACGCGATTGTATTAATGAATTCAAGCACGACGGTGCATCTCATAGCTGGTCAACATTTCGAATCGATGGCGTTGTTGATGCCACCATGAACGACAGCAACGCAGCCATGATGTTATCACAACTTGGCAACAAAAGTATTTTTTTAGAGTGAAATTCATTATCCGTGTAGAATCAGGCGGTTGGATTATAACAGACAAATTTGAACCGATTCTCAAAGACAAGAAAACAGTCGTTGTTAGCCGTGATTCTAAGCCGGGTCTGTTAACTGGAATTGACAAACCATACTATGAACGAGCATACCCTGAAACAGCAGTTGTGTATGGGATATATCCGTTAAATGAAAAACCCGATATAGGAAAACTAAAACCAATGAAATACTCGTCAGTGGCCTTGCCACTCAATTGTGTAGCAGAACGAATAATAGAACAATTCACAAATGCGCTGCGTGGAAATAAATTGACCGATCTAAGACGCAAAAAAATAAATGACTGGGAATTAACAGTTAGGAAGAACGGGGCAACTAGCAAAATTAGAAACGTCGCTGAGATTTCCAATAACCGTTACAACGATAACCGGAGAAGTTTTATACGAATCAAAATATAAATCAAAGGGAGCTCCAATCAAAATTATTGATCATAACGAACACGCATGGACGTCCGCGGTCACACTATTTCCACGAAACAGAACAGTAAAGTATATACCCGACGAATTCTTGGGAGAAGATTTCTCCAGGGATGGTTATCTCGTTGAAGAGAAACTATTCGATCCTATTGCGTATTTGAGTAAAAACGACCCCGTGTCGGTGTGGTTACTTCGCAGCACTGAAAACGACACGGATACGTTTGATCAGTTTGTAAGACCAAACGGTGAATTATACCGCACTGAAGCATTTCACAATAAAATGAAAAAAACAGCTAGTGGGTTTTTAACGGCGTGTGGCGAAGCCATAAATAATGAAATTATCAACGACGAACAATTATTGACAAACTGTTTTACAATCCCGTCGGTTGCAGCTCATTTTGCGAGAATCAAAAACGCTTGGAAACCAACATGCGTAGAATTCTTGCCAGACATTGAGGCTAGTTGTTTAGAATTCAATCATGGCGGTTTATGGAATAACAAATACGACAGTGATAATATCATTTCAGTTGATATGGTTGCTTGCTATCCAGCGAGTTTTCTTGGTTATGGAGAGTGTACTGAGTATTTTAAACGATTTGGACACCCCGTACATGAAATGACTCGTGTTGCAATGAATGGGCCGCTGCCTGATTTTGATTTAACTGGATTCGCTCGTGTAGTATCATTTGAGTTCGCAGCAGGACTTCATCGCGCTTGTTATATTTGGATTGGTAGACACATGTCTGAAAAGAAGTGGCTGCCAATAGCGTTATTACGATTCATGATTGATACAAAAATGTTAATTTCGCTGACGGTCAGTGAAACAATTATATCATATCGGAAACAAACCAATGTCTGGTTACCAACACCGGAAAGTCTTGATAGTATAATTGAGGAATCCAGAAAACATATTGATGCCGACGAAGAATTGAGTGGTCCAAATGGATATTTAATCAACGAAACATCGAAGCAAAAGATCTCGGTAGAAGAATAATCGGAAAATTCACTCAGGGAGGGAAAAAATGTGACTACAAAAGATATTCTTCACGGTTGATTATAGATAGCACCGAATATGACTTTGTAATCGCGGATGCAGTATCTAAAAACATATATGTTGATCGTAAGGATGCTTTCTTGTCTGATGGAACAAAATTGGGTACAATTGTTACTTACAACGACACAGTTCTCCGTATACACATTTGAGGTCGTCAATGCTGGGTTATGCTTGTATTAATTTATTTTCAATGATAAATAGATTTCCTGACACTGCGGTTAGAGTTGCCGTTGATTCATTTTACATTAACAGCAAGTACAGTTGCGCAGTTGCTGAATTCACTAATTAAAAAAGAAATGCTGCGTGATTATTCTGAATCAGCAGATGTTACAATTGAAAACAATTACCTGAAAAATGATAAACTATCAGAGTGGCCTAATGCACCACCGATATCTGATCCAATTTGTAGATATAAAACAGTTTATTTAAACGGTTGCGGCGGGTCAGGAAAGACAACACGTGCGATAGAATTATATCAAGGGCGGGAAAATATGATTGTGCTTACACCAACCCACAGACTAGCGAGAGAGATAAAACAACGAAATGTTGAATCTTGTACTTATCACAGCTTTTTTCGATGGAAGGGTGATGAATGGACCTCTGAAAGAATGGGTGAGAAATTCATCCCTGCGATTATTATTTGGGATGAGATATGTACGGTTTCGTTAGATGTATTAAAAATGTTTCTTGATTGATTGCTGCAAACGAATACAGCGGTAATAATGTGTGGAGATCATGGCCAACCACCACCATTTGTCGGCGCGGGTCCACATGATTGGTTAAAAGGGTTTGTTGACTATTATGAAGAAATCGATACTGACTATAGGGTACTTGATGCACAATTACGCGAGGTCAAGAAATTAATTTGATTACAACCGGATAGAATCCAATGTGAAATAATCAGAGAAATAATTCCTGAAACTCCCATGGAGGAATTTTGGGAAGCATGGAGACTAAACGATTTTGTAGTGGCAAGTAGAAAGATAGAGACACACTTCAGAAAAAGTTGTTTGAGCTTCACAAAGAAAAATTCAAAACGCGCCCAGTGCCGCTGTATTATAGACCCTGTGATACACGGCGGCAGAATATTGAAGTTGAATTTCCAGGACAGCGCGAAAGATAAACACTAGTGTTAAATGATATTGTGCTGGTTGATATCAGTGTTGTCGAAGATGCATTGCGTGCTGATAAATCGCCATGGACACTAGGGTTATGTAACGACGATACATTCCTCGCAGGGATTAACCATCACGGATACAATTGTTTGGATAGTTGATAATCGCATTGAGTGGTCAAATTTAGTCTATCTTGCAGTGTCTAGAGTACGGCGAATAAATCAACTTCGAAGAATTGTTTTCGACGACGACACAACAATGGATGATATTGATGTTAGCATCATTAATAAAAAATTCTCCGGATATAAACAACAAGAGAAAAAAAAAACAACTAGAATTTGACATTGATGCTGAATTAATAATCACTTTGAAGCAACAACAGTATAATCACTGCGCGAGTTGCAATTGTATAATGCGTTGGCGTTATTCGGATAAAGATCCTCGACAATTTACCGTAGACAGAAAAAATAACAGTCTCGGTCATGTCAGAAACAATGTGATGTTGACTTGTCTTGAGTGCAATATACGCAACGGCGCTAGTTAAGACCATGCGGTGGCAATTGAGTATCGTCAAGAATAACTTGGAGTTGTTCGCGTGTAAAACCCCGCTGAGGGGCAGTTGAATCCAATTTATAGATTGGAGGTCTACCAGTTGATCGTGTTATAGTAGATATGCTATGCGTAGTGACACTCCAAATAGGATCAGTAGCCCTTTTTTTTACCACCTTCAAGTTCTCCTGGTTCATATAAATATCTCACGGTGACATTGCTGAGAATTGGCTGAGAAACGCTATCCCGCTGTGGTTGTGGTATATACGTTTTTTATTGCGTTGTTAGGTTTCATATTGATTGCTCTGGTAATCTCGTTATTTAGCGCTGCAACAACCCCTGGTAACCTTTTGACCCATTCACGGGATCGCTTTTCTTGGATGAATTCTTTTGCGTATAGATATCCAAATAACCGCTCAGCAAGAGTCCGATTAAATCGTTCAACAATTGCCTGATCGCAATGTAGTGCAGTATGCCCCCGTCTGATGGTGACATTGTGATGTTTCATTGTAGATGCAACCACACCCTGAAATTCCTTGCCAGGATCAACTTGTAACAGATTTGGCCAGTGTAGTGGGCCTCGTCGATAAATCCTTTCAAATGCAGAAGCAACTTCAGGTGATGATTTTGTTTTTAGCGGTTCCGCTTGTTTGTATCGACTCGCAACGTCAACTACGGTTAGCGCGTATTTGTATCCGTTGTCATGTGGTAAAACAATAAATCAGCTTGATGAACTTCATTGGGTCCGGTAACATGAAAATGCGAGAAATTGATTTGTTTAGGACGCGGTAGATAAATACGGTTAGCGCGTATTTGTAACCGTTGTCATGTGGTAAAAACAATAAATCAGCTTGATGAACTTCATTGGGTCCGGTAACATGAAAATGCGAGAAATTGATTTGTTTAGGACGCGGTAGATAAATTTGCCATATGGCCTGTTTGGATAACCAATTAGCCGCAGTGGCCTTTTTCAATTCTGCGGCGTTGGCGAGTTTATTGATTGCAGCGTTACCCCTCCAGTATCCCCTTGGAGAATAATAAATAGATTCCATATTATTAATTACCAGCGCCCATCATCACTTTGCCTTTCATAGCTGATTTTACCAACCACGAAGCCAATTTTTCTTTGAAAAATTTATCAGGAATAGCATTTAACGCATGAATTAATTTCACATCTGTGATATGCCTGTGTTGCAAATTGCTGCTTTTATATGCAACATCATGAGCATGACACGCCTTATTTTATTGGTTCTTCACCACGTCGAGGTTGATTTTGATCATCAAGTCTGATATCTAATCGTGTTCCGGGGCCACAGTAGCTATATCCTGGAAGGTGCTTTTCTCCTGGATACTTTGCCCACGGCGTTCCAGGGAGTTTTACTAACTTGGCTGCGATATCACCTCCTCGTTTTTTTTTTTTAAAACATCTCCGGATTTCATAGAAACAAGTCTAAACATTTTATATCACATGTAGCACATCTACCAGTAAGTGCTGATCTGTTATTCCTAGTTGTAATCGTCGTCACATCATTTGTGCTAGTACGCGTTTTACACTTCACACAATATAGATCCATAATTATGTATAGAGATATGAATATAATTGATTTTTCAGCGACTAAAACAAGAGAACCAGTTAAGCATCATGCAGCACTACCAAACTCTATCCGCGCAATTATAATCGAGCCATCTGGATCCGGCAAGACGCAATTGTTGCTCAATTTAATAATGAGATGGATGAAGTGGGATAAGTTGTATTTAATTGCCCCTAGCGTAGATGATCAACGATGCTATGAAGTGTTAAAGGATTTTAACGAGAATGCATCAGAAATTAAAGGAGAGTACGTCGTTGATTTTATCACAGATATTGACGAGGCACCATCCGTGGATGACCTTGATGGGAGCAGTAACAATTTAGTCGTATACGACTATGTGATGTTAGACAATCAAAAAAACCCAGCTAGAATATTTTCCCGAGGCAGGCATAAAAACACTGACGTGATATATGTCACTCAACGATACACTCAGATTCCAAAAGTGATCAGAGACAACTGTAATATTCTTGCTGTATTCAACGGCGTTGATACACATACGCTACGAAATATTTGGCAGACATGGTGCTCTGATATAGACTTCAATCAATTTCGAAATTTCTGTAGTCATGCTCAGTCGACCCCACACGGATTTATAACAATAAATTTACATGATCCTCGGACACGATATCGTATCGGACTCGATCAAATATTCGGTTAACCTGTAGCAGCAGAGGGGGCGATGACAACATCATTGCGACGTTTTATGGTTAAGCAACGAAAACGCGAATATAGTATCACCCAAACAAAATTCATGTTTTGAGCAAGAAATCGTTAAGTCTCCGTTTGCCAAATGGAGACTAATTTTTTTTTTGGGTTAAAATATGAGATTCGCAGGAAGGCTCTATTTGCCGTTTTGAGGGCTCAATCAATTTTGTCGGAAAAAGTTGTCCGATTCGCCCCCTCTGCTGCTAAGTTTGTCCCGTTCTTTACTATCGTGGAAAGAATTAGGAAAGAATTAGGAAATGAATATTAAATGAAACGAGCAGTTAATTAAAAAATAAGGAATATTAAAATGATGATCCGTCAAACCGAAATTCCCCATTGGTTACCTCAGCCGAGTAAAAATTCTCACTATGAATCGACATGTATACAATACTCAGTGAACAGGTATTGCAAGTATACAATAGACACGTTCTCACCTAACAGGTATTATGTGCGCGCGTTTCACCTTGAATGAATTTGTAAAGGCGGGTAATGTGTATCAATTACTGGTGTTTATCACTACACGGAAGTAGTGAAATTCGGGGTGGGAGCTTCATGGATATTATTTTTTTATTATTGATTTTTGGTCATTTTCACTGCATTTAGATCGTACATTAATTTATAATGGTAAACGAAGCACTAACGACTAGATTAGAACGTGAGCGGCCAGCTGCAATTAAGAAATTCATCCCAATCCGCGATTCTGTACTGTAAAAACTACAAACTACACAGAACCTTCAGACATATTTTTATGCAGATACGGAACAGTTACTCAGACCAATCACCGCAACCGCCGAGAGTGTTATTTTCGGATAGACTATTGACGAACATAATAGAAAAAAGGGTATTCTTCCGTTGTTAAAACAGATGGCTGGAGATAAACAACAACCACAGGGTGATGTTGTTACTAAAGAGGGGAGTGTTTCTTTAGTGGATAAATTTACTGAGGAGGCTAGAACACTAACAAAACAATTTCAGTTATTAAAACAAAAAGATTATAACGCTTTTGGTGATTTTGCTGCAAACAGCTATCATTCAAAAAAAGAGTTTTTAGCGGACAAGTATAAAGATGATATAATATCACGTGATAATTGGTTTGATTGGTTATATAAAATAAACAAAGGGATTGATCGTTTAGATAAGAGGGAGATGGGGTAGAAAGAATTTAAAAAAGGAATTAGTAATTATGATAAACAACAAATAGAAGAGCAACAACAACAAATAGAAGAACGGCAACAAGAAAGAAAGCGCCCAACACCAACACGGAGACAAACACGAAGACAGAAAAAAACAAGAATAACCTCAATGGGATACATCACTTGATGATGATGATTTAGAAAGAATGGACAGATCACTGGATGAATTATCTCGCGAGCAAGGTGAAACTGGTATTACTAGAAAAGATGGAGATGGAAAATTCAAGTGGAGTTGGAAACTCCGTTCCAATCTCTGTTTGGGGTAGTGGTCTTGTTCGTTGTCCTGGTAATATTCTCAGCGATATAGCACGATTACAAGTACTCATCGTTGGAAAATGAGCTGGAAATAAATGACCGGAAATGAAGCAGCTGATATCTGTATGCGGTTATTTCAAGGCGGCATCATGGATATTGATGTATATCGAGATTTCATTGATGAGTTAGCCGAAAATCCTACGGATTTTTACGGGTATCACAGAGACTAATCACCACATTAGATAAATGTCATTTAAATAAGATGATCATACACTACAACCATGATAAACCAACCAGCGTCTATGTAGTAAATTCACTATTGCTTGTTTATAGTGCGTATTATGGTGATGGTCTCGGCGATACCATTGCAGGGTTATTTGCAAGAATGGCTCCAAAAGTAGCACCGCTAGCAAAACAATTATCAATGAAAGCCATTGATGTTATTCGTGATAAGGGTATTAGCGCTGTTGGAGATCTTGCCGGGAAAGCATTTTCCACCGCGAAGGATAAACTAGTAGCATTAGTTCGGCGGCGAAGGAAAGCACGAAAGACGAAGTCACCAGGACCACTACCATCTACGGAAGTAATGCCTGCAAGTGTTAGTAAAATAATAAATAACGCAGTAGATCAGAAATTAGCATCGTTGGTGACTCCATCGATGACAGCCAGCAACCAAAACGATATCGCAAATATGATAGCGGGAAGTGGCTTAAAACAAAGACCGAAATCGCGATTTAGACCACGATAAAAATCATGATTTAGATCGAGGAATATATAATAAAATGTTCAAACGGACACTTGATCCAGCGTTTGATATGGAAGCCCCAGTGCGTAAATATGATTCTGTACGAGATTATCAATTTTATTCTTATCACGCAGTACAACCTGATCTTCGATCAAGAATTGAACTTCAAGTTCATGATACCAGTAAATACGTTCTACCCGCTGAAGCATTTATCGAAGTAGAAGGAGAAATTGTGACAGCTGCTGATACTTCTTCTGTACCAGCACCGTATCCAGTTGATACCCAAGTCGGTTTTGTCAATAATGGTATCATGGCGCTAATTGAGAGTGCAAGATATATGATTGATGGAAGAGAGATCGAATCTATAGAACGCGATGTTGATGTGGTCACAACAATAATAGAGCTAGCAAGATATTCCGATGATTATACAAGATCTGCAGGCCCTTCTATGATGTTTCCAAAGGATACTAAAATACTGCTGAAAAAACTCAATTTGTTGTAAGACGACCGAATGATCGTGGTGCTACTAATCCTGCTCCTGTTGCTATCGAAGATATGATTATAAACAATGATCCCAATTTCAATCTAGGAGCTGCAACACGCATGTCAATGTTGGAAGGGCGGCGTAAATCATTTTCATGCCCGAATCCACTACATCATATATTTGGATTCTGCAGAAATGTCCGAAAAGTTATCTATATAGCAAAACATACGGTAGTACTCGTGCGAAAGGGTACTGATAATGACGCAATTTGGAGGATTCAAGCAGATGCTACAAATCCAGATGCTGATGCCGGTAAAGTCATTTTAACAAAACTATCATTGTGGATGCCAGTAATGACTCCATCACTCACCTCAGAAGAACGATTACTATCATTTATGGATCATGGAGGAAAATCATTACTAAGGTGGCTAACAACAACAACAGATGTTAAGCAATCAGCTGTTAATGGTATATTTACATGGAACCTGGCATCACGACAGGGTGTTTCAGCTCCGCGTCATATATTTATTGCGTTACAGGATATGACGAGGGTTGGCGATCAACGCTTTAGCCATATGATATTTGATCAATTAGGTGTTACTGACGTCTCGCGGAGAATAAATGGCCAGCAAGAACCATCCGAGGATATACAACTTAATTAGGATCAAAACCATATTGCACTAGTTTGTCATCGTCCGTTGTCATATATGGGACGCGATCAAAATGTTGATACTGGTCTACAAATATCACAACATGATTTTAGTACCCTTTATCCGATCTATTACTTTTCGTTAGACCATCTTGATTTAACAAAACAGTCCGAATATATTATCGCTGACAACTCGTCAGATAAAACACTTCAATGATGCTTTCAAAGATTAAAAAGGCGTTGAGATCACACTCTCTGCAGCTGCGATCAAAAACATGATAAAATCAGATGATATATTTCCACTGTTAGCTGCGATTCCAGCATTAATTGCAGCAGCAGCCCCATCGGTAGCTAAAGCGGCAGCGTTTGGAGCCGTTGGTACCGCGGCAGGGAGGGCACTTAAGAAAGCAACTGGACAAGGATACAAAAAAGGGAAAGGGTCTAAGATTACCAGGAACCCCGTATTCATGGTACAGCGGAAAAGGTCTGAGACTAGGAACAGTTTACTAACTCCGATATCTTCGATATTGCCTATAATTCCCATGTAAAATTTTGATTTACTCGATGCTGCTAAAAAACTAGCGATAACAAACTTAAGATGTGTCTTTATGAAAGGTCAGTTGCCGGCACAACCAAACAACACTGAATCCGGTATCATTAATCTTGACAACAGCACCGGACCTGGAACCCACTGGGTCGCATACGCGATTGATTCGCATGCAATTGTTTATTTTAATTCATATGGGTTAGCGCCGCCTAAAGAATTTATGAGTTATATGAACAACTTAAGAACACTTATCTGGTATTCTACGCTACCAACGCAACAAATGAATGACCCACCAATATGTGGCATAGAAGTATTAAATGTCCTTGACGCTATTTCATCATCGGGAAAACCACTTTATCGAGTCGTAAATGAATATACTAGTAATTGCTTTTTAGAGAGAAATTATATAAAATAACATGATTGATATTTATGGAAGACCTCTATCAATGTTGAAGAAACCCGGTGCCGATGGCACTTCGGGAATATCTGCAACCGATGATATAAAAAATAATCGAAGATTAGATAGCTGAAATGTTGAACTTAGCAAGTGTCGATCCCAATGAAATAGTTGTATTTCAAGATCGTCAGGGTAAATTGAAAACTAGTAATTTTTCCCTTGATGATATCTTAGTTAAACAACGCGTTGTAACAGAAAATGCTATCGCGGTATTTTCCGATCAGGGTAAACTCAAACCGGGTGTACTTGTTTCAACTTTTGTGGATACCCAACAAAAACTAAAATCAGAATACAACGATCATATAAGTAATTTTGGTCGATTACAACAGAGTATAATTAATAACATCGAAGCCAAGATAAATAATTTCTTCGGGGTTCCACGTTCGCAACCCGAGTTACATAAAATACACGTAAAAACCGCTATCGATAATTTAGCAAAATTACGATCCGAGTATGACGCTCATGGAGTTCAATTTGGTAATCTACGTAAACATTTTAAAAAGACTGATGACGCCGTCGATGAATTTTTGGGTAAAGACGTGAAACCCGATAATATTAAAATGGATCAAGATGATATTATCACGAAACTCAATGAAATATTAAAACAACCAACGATATCATTAGGGATGATATGCCAAAGATGATAAAAGTACTTGAGAAAACAAAAATTCCTTATGAGAGAACCAACAACGTAGTATACACAATTCAATACGGATCATTTGCGTGGACACCACTAAATAATATTTTAAATATCACCGCGGCCGTCAAAAGTATTTATCGATTAACACTAGTGACACCGACTCAATTTAATATTTCATCGACGAGTTCATCTGGGGCCAACAATATGATATCAACGATAATCGACAAGGATACAACTGAACAGTTCACGATAACATCCACTGATAATAATATGGCTAGGGTTTCAGTAACATGGTATGTGGAATTCGTAGCGGATTTAAATAAACAACTTAATTGAAATCTGTTGAAATAAATAATGATTTCATCACCAACGATACCTTCAGTATCTCAATACCGCTTTGATCAAGTCAGAGAATTTCAAACTAAACTCAAAACCCTCACTGAGGAGTACCAAACAAAAATAAAAGAATATCTACGAAGAATCACCGCAGTTGATGTTACCGTGTACTCGGTGAGTGGTGTAATCACAGGAGCCGGTATAATACTCTCCTCGGTGACAATGATTGCCCCGATAGCTGTTCCAATTTGTATATCCGCGGCAACAACAATCGCAGGAATAATTTTGATAATAACAAAAAAATATCATCATGCAGCCAGCGTAAACTGCAAGATTACATAATGAAGTTCCATGTTATATCAACCGCATACTCGCAATTATCCTCGATGATGTCGTCGTCACTCGATGATACATTAATATCAGATAGTGAGTTTTTGCGATGGTACGTGTTTATGATTCCGCGATGTCAAAATTAGAGCGACAACATGAGTATAATAACAATGGCAACATCGCAAGAACTACTTCAACGAATAGCAGAAAATACGAACCCGGTGAAAACAAGCATGATCTCAATAACCTCAACGAATCCTGAATTCAGTGTGAATTTCCCTACTCCGATTCCCGTGAAGGAGATTGCGTTATCAAAACTACGAGTGTATCACAGTTGGCCTAACATTAGGTCGGTAGCATTTGGCGGTCAACAACTGAATAATTCCCTTGTGTTTGCGAGTAAGAATAAACCCGACGGTGAACCACACTGGAACGTTGTTTCGCTACCATCAGGGTCTTACCAAATTGAACAAATCAATAGCGAATTACAACGCAGAATAAAATCAATTACTGGAAAAGAATCGAAAATTGCTATAACGGTTCATGATCCGACATTATCATATGCCATTGAGATAAACTCACCCGGGTATGTAGTAGATATCTTTCAGAGTTCTATTAGAACCGTGCTAGGATGGCCTGAAATACTACCTTTACCTGAACGACAAAAACTGATTATATTTCCACGAAGGAACATTATCACGGTGTTGATACCATTTTAGGTGAATTAACATATGTTTTCTATTTATATGATCTTTTTAATCGTATCAGAGAAGATGAGGCTCTTAATAGGGCATTTTATGAAATAGACATAAGTTTCCTCATACAATTTGGAGAAATGAATGAAACGTTTAAAGAATTTAAAGATCGAATCGTGAAGGAATTTAATAAGTTTCCGCCATGCCGAGATGATATCATCAAATACATGGAAATATGTAACAAAATTATCGCCGACATGGATGAGTATAATTTACGAAATATTCAATATATATTAGCTGCCGAACCTTAAACAAGAATAGAGTTTGCAACGAAGTATAAAATCCGTGTAGAAGATATTCCCACATTTAAGTTTCCAGAATATAATGCACTAAACTAAAAAAATCTCTCAGTGACACCATTGATGCAAGCTTTAAAAAATTATGACGCATGGAAGAATACAACACAATCACAAACACCAATAATCCTCAGAAATAATAATGACCCAGACGGAGGCGGTAGGCATATCGCTCATCAAAACGTCAATATATCCTCTGTAATTGCATTTAATTTAGTATATGATGTTATCGAAGGAAGCTATCAAATAAATCTCGAAAGATCAAATCAAGCTCAGCAGGGATATATTTTATATTCATTTGCACCAACAGCTCCTCCAGGGCTTTTAATAATTGAGGATCCAACTAATCCAGTCTATATGCGATGTCATAATGATTCACTAACGAGAATTAATTTTAAACTCACTGACCAGTCCAATAATCTGATTGATTTACAAGGTGAGGTTTTACAAATTAGTCTGTTTGTGAAATTTTAAATGATTTTCATCGTAAATTGTTAGTGTTAACACCATAGCAGCAGAGGGGGCGCGACAATGACCTTGTCGTCTTTTTTATATTCTGTTTTGCCTATAAAGCATTTACGAGGAAGCCTTAGTTTGTCAAATTGACGCTTCTAAAAGTTGGTCTGCTAGCACCCTCTGCTTCTCAAGTAATGCCACTAAAACTAACATTTTCGTTCCTTAGTACTTTCAAGACGGGAATGTTCAAATCTGTCTATTTCGTCTCCATATTAACTCATGACACTTCACAAAGATCAAGCAAACAGCTGCTCGCATCATTGAAAGAATGCCACGAATAGAGCACACGTCTCCATGCTCTGTAACCAACAATTCCAATCAATTCTTTACAAAATCAAACACAAAACTCGTCCTGTTTGTTACGTTTCACCGACGGGCTCCAGTCCAACATACTTATCTAACCTCACTCATGTGTACACACCAGAAAGACACTGACGCCTCTTCTTCTGCCACATCTATTATAATTATTCCAGCTATGGAAATGAAGTCATGGATACCGTTCTTTTTCTTACTAGGGCATGGAAAGAGGAGCATGATGCCCACAAAATCTAGACACAGTGATCTCATCAAAGAGCACACATAAAACTCACATATTTCGTTTGTCAGACTAGTCTTAACGACCTAATAATGTTTCCTTACATTAAATATTTTCAGCCTAGTCTGTTTCATACTTTCATCGTGTTTGTGTACTGTATTCATATCATTATATTGGTGTTGTCCAATGTTGTAAAGTGCTTCCGGCATCAAGAGAGAATGCGGTATACAAAGTTTGTTATTTTCTATTATTATTATTATTATTATTATTATTATTATTATTATTATTATTTTTTTTTTTTTTTTTTTTTTTTTCAAACCTCCTTCTGATACGTTCACACATTTAGGAATCATTGTCGTAATTTAGTTTTCCAAGAAGATTATGTTAATTAAAGATTCTGAATTTCTGAAAAGAAAGATATTAATTTCAAAAAGATGCTAAAGTCTTGTCGATAATTAAAGTAACGTTTCTTTGAAATAATTACCAATACTGAACTGTATTTCTGCAAGTAACGAATGTACGTTTAAGACCAAGGCATTATATAACATCTTTACTTTCTGCACTAAACCTCCTGCTGTAGAAAGATCGCAGAAAATGCATTATGAACTGAGTATGATGTAAATGGTACCACTTCCTCTAACCGCTAATTTACCACCACATTTACATTAATGTGGGAGAGTGATTGTCCTTCCATAAGGAAATACCATACTGTACCATTCTTCAAAGGTATCATAATTTTACCGCATTCCGTGCTGTTGCGAAAAAATTAGCGTTTTATATTTTATTGGTCATCGAGTTATGATACTGCCCAGTGATTCACTCAAATTGCAAAAAAGCCTTCCAACTTTTTAAAAGAGTGGAAATTATTCCTCGATACGTACGTAATAGACAATAGTTCGTAGTACTCAGCTACAATACTGAATAATAATCGACACGTTCCCAAGATCACGGAACTAACTCAATATCTCTCGTTCCTAAGTCTCCTTATCTTAATTGCTGACCCTGACCCTGAAAATATTTGAGTACAATGTTTCAATTCAGACCATCAGTACAAAATTTGATTTGCGATACTAAAGGTATGGCTAAAAAAGCGCTTCCATATTTTTGTGAATAAATGTGTCTTGTCTTGTCCCTATGAACAAAAGCAATACAATACAAAAGACCCGGTATATATGATTACTTGAACCTGGAATAACGGGTTAGAGGTGCTGAAACTTTAGAGTCGCATCAGTGGATCTAAATTCAAAATATCACCTATTCTTTTAAAGGGCGCTATGAAAAGGTAAACCTTGAAGACTACATCTCAATTATACTCTTAATGCGATTCCATAAACACATACATACAATTCGCTTTACGTATAATGTCATTCTGGAAGAGAAAGCAATGGAAAAAGATGAAGCGGTTATTTAGCAATTAATCAGATATCAACACGGCCTCTCTGTTATAATCTTAGTACAACTGAAAAATATAGGAGTTAGACCATTTAAAAGGTTGCTAGACCTTCAGGATATTTTAAGGTTTGTTTGACTATCCATTTCTTGCATTGTATCGTGTATATATTACCAAGTTTTACTTGATTTCAAAGTATATTACACATTGTTACATACAGTCACGCCGGCAGAATAGGATTTGGGATGAAGAGAAACATCTAGTGATCAACTAATTAGGTGTTACAGATGTTGGCCAAGACATGTCTTGCTTGTTTAGCAGGAGTTACTTAACGAACACAAGAACCGGACATATCGGAGCACCCGTAATTTAAATCAGCCATCCAAAATGACCTATTTAAAACAAAGCTGAGCTTGTGAAAAAGAAACTATAAAAGGCTCAAGTGGGATTCGAACCCTTGACCTCCATAGTACTAGACTGGCGCTCTAAGCAACTGAGCTATGGAGCCACTACAAAGTACATTGGTACAGGTATAGTTGTTTTGTAATAATGAGTTATTGGATCTATTAACATGTTTCAATCACTGACATACAAATTGTGCTCGTTCCAAATTTAATTGATCGATGTTATATAATTTTAAATAATTCTCAATGGTTACATATTTATATGGATGAATATAGTGATATATTAAACATAAATGAATATATTCACAGAAGAGTGTTATAATACATATGTACGGATGGGCACATAAGTGTACATGTACTAAAATTATCTGATACATCCTATCGTGCATATAACGCAATATAACCAACCACAAGGCTTAATGTAATCTACAAATGGAGTCAATCAGTACAAACTAGAACGTCTTAATCGTAGTTGTTATCATTGTTTTAAGACACTGTAAATTAATCACAGGAAAACAATTTTTTGAAAATTCAAATAATTTTTATTTTGCTAAAATTATTTTGTTTAAGAAAAATTATCTCTTCATTCATCAAGAAACGTTCGTTTCTACACTCGAGCTGCATCAGAATTTAGAATGAACACAAAAGGTGCCTATCAGCACAAAACATGAAGTGCTGTTTCAAGCTGGTTAAGCGGTAGCGGCCATCATTCCGGATAAGTGGATATAATACCAAAATATCACCTATTCTTTGTTTTTTTTCTGTTGTTGTTAGGGTTTAACGCCATTTTTCAGCACACGATAGGATATACATGTCGGCCAGTATTTTTGGTGGAGGATGAACCCTGGAAACACACTGGAAAGAACCACCGACCCACGAGAAGCTACTGGCAAGCTTTCTCATATAACTACATTAGCCAAATGTTAGACTCGAACCCACGCAGACAGAGGTGAGACGGCAGTGATCCATAACGGACAGCGCTTTTGATAAAAAAACAATTCAAATAAATTTTATTTTTATTAACTTATTTTGTTTAAGAAAAATTATATCTTAATTCATCAAGAAACTTTCGTTTCTACACTCCAGATGCATCAGAATTTAGAATCAACACTAACGTGTCTAACAGCACAAAAAACGAAGTGCTCTTTCAAGCCGGTTAAGCGGTAGCTGCCATCATTCAGGATAAGTGGATATAAATTAAAAAATATGACTTATTCTTGTAAACGGCGCTATCAGAAAGATGAACCTCAATGAATGTCCCTCAATTATACAATAAATGTGGATCCATTCAAACATACACACAATTCGATCTGCTTATGATGCAAATCTGGCAGAAAAAGTAATGTAAAAAGATTAGACAGTCATTTAGCAAGTAATACAATATTGCCTTTCGTTTATAATCTAAGAACAACTGAAAAATATAGAAGGATATAGGCAAGTTTAAAAGGTTGCTTGACCTTCATGATACTTTAAGGTTTGTTTGTCTAGCCGTGTATGGCGCTGCATCGTGTATATATTAGCACATCCCGCTTAATTTCCAATGAGTATATTCCACCTTGATACATATCGGGGCGCCAGGAGACAATTCATAACTCTTTGGTAGAGATTATGTTTCCGTTAACCCCAGCCAAATCAAACCATACAATGACAAACGTGGTACTAGTAGCCGTTTAGCTTGTCTCTCAGAATTAACAGATAAGAGTTAGGGATGGTCGATACTGTGATTTAGTTGCATGTGATGCCATATATATGTTGCATGATAGTATAGTGCTCGGCATCATTATAAGCTTCCATACTGTAGTCGTCATATAATTATGACCGACAGAGGTAAATCTACGTGCAAAATCAATTGCAACAAACTCAAACACATACACGTACATATTAAAAACATTCAATTACACTTTAATGGACACAGTGATGTCCAGTTCAATATAAAAATGTAAAAGACGAAACAGCATGTTGCTATTTGGGAATAATATAGACGTAGAAAGATCGTTCAATATTTGATTGGTATGTACATATTATACGCGTATCAACATTTTAAAGAAAAGAATCCGTCTCTATTTTACAATTTTATTTTACAAGATAATCTGTTAATGAGAATAGTTGAGATTAACTTGCTTATTGTATTGGATATTTAATGTTTTGTACTATAGCATCAGAAACTATTATATACATAATGACATTTGCTTTTTACTAATATATTGTATGACACGTTTATTAAAGAAAGAAAGTAAAAAAGAAAGAAAGAAAAGAGCGCCAATCTTGTAAACTGGATGTCGAGGGTTCAAATCAAGCTCGGACCTCTCTACATTTCTTGATCACAAGCGGAGGGTTGTTTTCTAGTGGGTCATGTTCGATGCCTGATTTCGGATTTCGAGTGTTCCGATCTGTCAGGTTCTTGTATTGGTTGAAGTAACTCCTCCTATCAAGCAAGACATATCTTGGAGTAAGTCTGTAATACAAAATTAGTTGATCACTAGATGTTTCTCCTCAACACAAAAACCATTATCCCAGGGCACCCATAATGTATCAAGGTGTAATATACTAATTTGAAATCAAGAGGGTTATTGTAATATATACACGATGCTGAGCCGGAAATTCCTAGACAAACACAGCTTCAAATATCATGAAGGTCAAAAAGCCTTATAAACTTGCCTCAATCCTTCTATTTTCTGCACTTGTTCTAATATTATAAACGAAATGCCATGTTGATAACTTATAAGCTGCTAAATGACTGCTTAATCTTTTACCATTGCTTTTTCTGCCATAATTACATCATATGCAAACGAGTTGTATGTATGTGTGATTGGAACCGGATCCAGAGGAAATTGAGGGTCATTCATTAAGGTTTACATTTCTGATAGCACCCTTTACAAGAATAGGTGACATTGTTTATTTATCTCCACTTATCCAGAATTATGGCTGCTACTGCATAAGCGGCTTGAAGCAACTCTTATGTTTTTGTAATGTTAGACACGTTAATCTTGATTATAAAATCTGAAAAATCTAAAATGTAGAAAATGTAGTAAGAAACTTTTCTTAATGAATGAATATATAATTTGTATCAAGCAAAATAGTTGTAGCAAAATAAGATGTATTTGAATTTTCAAATTATTGTTTTCGCTGAGTTTATTTTACAGTGTCATTAGAACAATGGAAACAACTACGTATAATACGTTCTAATTTGTATGTGTTGACCTCATTTATTGATTACATTAAGCATTGTGGTTTGAGTCAACCTTTCTATACTTTTATACGTTAATTCGTAAGCGATATATCAAGCTATTTACGAAACTAATGTTTCTTCCATGTATCTATGCTCAAGAATAAATTAGTTTTGATATGTCCGAATTTAAACAACAACACTATCATCCAAACGATGCTGACACTCGGTCGCCGATGGATGTTACTAGTGAGGCGAAGATCTGTGTTAAGTAAATAAACGTATGTGGAATATCATGTCTCTACTGGTTTCAAAATACGAAGTTTTTTGTTCTGTTTAATTCTCATTGTACTGTCCTGATACGCGATCTTTTTGAATCAATAATCTCCATCACCGTATTTTTTTTCCTTAATCACTTTTCAACCACATGAACAGACAAGATAGAGCGGACGATATCCTTAGTTGGAGCACAATAGCGTCACGTTAGCTTTCTTTATAGTGATTGTGTTTGTGATTAAAATGTTTAAAACACTGTCAAACAGAATAACAATTATTTATTGTTAGTTCACAAGCTATTGATAACATAGTTTAAATCGGAAACATTGACATGAAGATTTCTCTTTGATTCTTCATTTGAGTGAAGATTAAGTTGATATAATTATATTGATCCACGTATAGATTTAAACCAAAACAGTTCAAAATTACTGAAACCCAATTACTCTTCAACTGACCCCATTAAAGCAGATCGTCTCAATTCTTTCCTGTATCAAAGCAGCAGGAGCGAATCATATTCTTCAATGTCAAACTATATTTTAAACTAAATTTATCTCGAAAGCTCAACCAGTGTAAGCAAATTTACCAAACCAAATGTACACCATGGTTTTACTTTTAAACAATCTATGAAACAAATGCCTTAGATATTGTTCTGCACACACCTAATGATCAGACATGTTATAAACCCATATTGTGATTAAGATCTATATTATCAGATTGGCTATGTAGCAAAGGTGTAGTTCTAGTTTGTGCTAATTTATGCTTTGACAAGGTCTCAAACGAAATACACCATCTCTTGAATTAGCGTTTTCATGTCATTAAACCACATAATGTAATTTTCGTACTGGCACAAACGAATGTAACAAAGGTTTGCATACATTGGAAATAGCAGACGGAGTGTACCATCTGATATTCTACTGATACGATTGGTGGGAAGCAATATTTTCTTCATACATCTTTAAACACTTGCTATAAAGTTTACTTTACAACTAGAAAAACGAATAGGTTGATATTGTTAAAATAGTGAATAGCAGATATCGTTAAGCAATTTGTTGTCAGTAACCACAGAAATGTACCAGACACTGCATATGAAAAACAATGTTTAAGAGACATACATCATAGAAAACTAGATTCTATAGAGATGATATTAAATCACCTTAAAACGTTGTACCAGTCTCATAATATAGCTTCCAAAGTGATTTCTCGTCAGTGGGATCTGGTGGGTACATCAGTTCCATATCATTTACTGCTCTATCGACCCGATTTCATTGAAATTTAGTTGTTTGTATGTATGGATATACGTATATATGTCTGTCTGTCTGTCTGTCTGTCTGTATGTATGTATGTATGTATGTATGTATGTATGTATGTATGTATGTATGTATGTGTGTGTGTGTGTGTGTGTGTGTGTGTGTGTGTGTGTGCATGCATGTATGTATGTACGTTTGCCTCAACATGATTTGTAGTCTGACGATTTGTATGTTTAGGAAAGATCTAGCCTTCAACACCTAGACGGAAATAATTGTTTAGTAATTATTCTACTAATGATGTTGGCGATCAAGGGTAACCTATGTTGAATACTTATTCATATGTCTACGATGAGATTATAAAGGTTGATTTATTTATGACTCGTATCTGTATTATCATCTAATGAAACCGTCTTTACAAATACTCGTTTTTTTGCGGTGAATTGACACGGAACATACTTAGTCATACCTTAGGTTACTTACATATTGACCAGACATCACTAAGTCCATTAAAGTGTAATTGAAAGTTTTTCATATGTATGTGTAGGTGTTTGAGTTTGTTTTATTTGATTTTTCACGTAGATGTACCTTTATGTCAATAATAATTATATGAAGTATGTAGAATGGAAGCTTATTATGATGCCAAGCATTGGAATATCATTCAACATATATATGGCACCACATCCAACCCAATCACATTATCGACCACCCCTAACTCGTATCTCTTATAATCTCTCATATAATAAAAGTCGTGAATAGGGCTTTTAACAAGTGCACACTACATGAATTGGTCTTTAAACTGTATGTATTGAAGAATTTAATACTTGAAATTATTGTTAGAAGAGATTGCAATGTTAACGCATGATAAACACATAACAAATCTACATGCTAATATTGCTTTTCTGTATGTATAAGGAATAAAAAGGGAATTAGGGTCTGGATGGTAATTACCTCCGATTGATGAAAATCTACCACATAATATTTGTACGCACAAACAGTTGTCATATGTCATGTTTGGTTTAAAGTTGTATTCTTATATGATTTTATCCATGTCCATGCCTGGTGTGACCATCACAGATTGTATGGAATGTATGTACAACTAGTATGTTGTGTGTATAGATCGTTCTTTGTAAATGTGAAGGTATTAAAATAGGATTCGTAATATATTAAATGATTATAAAGATAGTCTCTGTTGAATGCTGCTGTTTAGAACGAACACGTTGTGTTAACTTCATGATATAATCACAATAAGAAGTATTATTTCGTTTGTAAACTTTGTTCCTGCTCAGTAATGCTTCTCCGGTAATACACTTTAATTATGTTGCCTGGAAAGGTCTCATCTAGCAATGCTCTCTTTGGTATAAAGGAAATGGAATTAGAGTAGTTAAGAAAAATATGTACATAATCATTCAGGTCTGGAAACAACGCAATTCCTAACGTAGAGCTTAATGAAGCTCCTTATATTACTCGTTCTGCTGACGGCGAGTGGTTTCCAATAAAATCATGTTTGTTATGTAATGTCAAGTGAATGTTAGGTTTGATAATGCCAGTCATATATTTCTTTTTTAAATGAGGTATTATAATATATATTAACGAGTCTGTATCCCAAATTGACAACAACCCGGAAAATCATATTTATTTGGAGAGCTAAGTAAGCTAGTTCCTAGGTCTTCTAGAATCGGTTTGTTTGTAAATAAAGAACAGATCAGTCTTGACAATAGTTGAATTAAGAGCCATCTAAATATGGCAATATTTAAACGTATTTGATATTTCCACTGTTAGTAATAATCACTGCTTTATTTAATGTGGAGAGCAAAGTAACATAGTTTCAAGGTCATCGTGATCTTATTTGTAAATAAATAGTAGAATTAAAAGCCATCCACATTTAGCAATATCAAAACGTGTTTGATTTTGCCACTGTTCGAAATAATCACTGCTATATTCTAAATGATTACATTTCCATCTTATTTAATACGTGGATTACTCGTAATTGAAACATTTTACTTTTGTGTTTTTTTATAAATATAGTTTTCCACTATATTATAATAGCAGCTTCTCACAAATTATTTTCCTCAATTTAAACAGATTTAAAATGGTGCAGGGATGGTCCATCAAACTACAAAAGCTAGGTGCCTGTAATCCGAGCAAGACATACGTTTTCGTACAATCTTCGGAAACATTACTAAATCAATTTTACTAATTCTGAAAGAGTGCATGTTTTACTAGGCATTTATTTGTTTTATTCATAAATGTCTCTCATATGGATATATATCAATATGACTCTATTGCAATATCTGTTGCACATCCAAACCAATTACGTTTATCGAAGTACTGGTCATGTCATTACAGACTGTAATGTCACTAATTAATATGTCTTTAACAAATCCACAATAATGGAGCGCATTTACTGTTGACAATATAAATTCATGTATAGACTATGACTTGAAGTTGTTATGGCAGAAAAACCTTGCGAAATCCTCCATAATAATAGCATTGACCCTAATAACAGAATCAGTCAACAACTATGTTTCCCCTTTTCAGTTTTTAGCTTTGTATGATTACTCTTCATTTAGATTTTTATATTAAAAATGCTGCTCAGTTGTGCTATGTTTCATTCTATTGATTTTAATTTTGTACATTTCCCGAAATGGATATGTGATTTTGCTACTTTCCAAAATGTATATGGTAAGATCAGCGTTTTTCGCATTGTATTTCGTGACTGATATCTAAGTCGAGTAGTGTAAAGTTACTATGGAAAAAGACGAAAAGGTGAAATAGGAAACATTAATTGTGTCTGTACCATTAATTCGTCAACTGTCGGTGCATTTGTTTCGTGTCTTGCTCCTGTCTTGTTTGTTCTTTTACTAGTCTGAGTTGTTTGCTTTTATATTTGGTATACAATGATGAATCACTACAAGCTTATATCCTTTGATTAATGTAGGTCCGCCATTTAACACCGTTTAATTACTCTGTGGGGTGTTATTATCAGGCTCAATGAGTGTAAGTAACTTATTAAATTAGAATTTGGTTTAATAAAAAGAAGGTTAAGAAAGACATAAACAACTTAAATTCTAACCATTTGATGAACTTGGAAAAAAACTGATATCCCATAATATATTAACATATTATTGCAATCACAGGTCAACGTATACATCATACATTCCTTCTATCAGTTTCTTTAATCAACGTGTTCTCGTTTTTGACATCCAGAGTATCAGGTTTCCACAACACTTATTCCTTCCAATGTTTGTTCTGATTTTCGTTTTCCTACGTTCCATAAATCGACCTCTACCGTCTTGAATCATTCACACAAATATTGGCCCATCCGTCTTTTATAAAAACAAATCTCTCGTAGTTATTATTTTTTTAATTAATTTTCTGGTCGTGTATATGAGAAATGAAAGATTTTGACATGTTTGTCTGCTTTGTCATTTCAATGACGTGACGGTTGAAAATAGTCAAAATGGCTTGATGCATTCTAAAATGAATAAATATATTTTGTATTAAACGATCTGATATTGTTCAGGTTATTAAAACATTGTAATAACCTGAAAAGATTTTATTTTCTTTTCAAACGGACATAGCTATCTAAAGAAGGATCGAAATAGCGAGAGGAAAAGTATTTGAAAATTGGTGTATAAGTGTCGTACTAAGCAGGATATTATTTCAGTTGGTTCAATATTCGTATTTAAACTTTTGAACGCGGCATGAGCGAATGACTCACATATGAAAGAACATTACAAACCAGGAAGTGTCTTGAGAAAACATATTCTATAATAGATTGAACAAAAGCTGCTCGAGCGTTAGTGCAAAGTTCATTTACATCCTATATGGATGCTATAAAGGGTGGATACATCGTTTCTGTAGCACACACTATCAAGAGAGTCTTCCTTGCCAGTAGTATGTGCAACCAGTCAAACTTGTTGTGATTTGAGAAAAGGTATATCCATATTGTATATTTATGATTCATTATTTTTACCTTCTAGTAATTTAATAGTTGGCCATAAAATGATCCATCTTTATGAGTCATACTTTCAACAAATCCTGGTGGAAGGCTCGATATTAATGTTACACATTACGATCGATTTAATTTGAAGGAGATTAGTATAGTACAAAATCCTATACTTATTATTATACTAATGGAATCATGAGGGTACCATTCAGGAGTGGACCGAGATGTAGCGTTTTGACTAAACGTTTTTAGCTACGTTTATATTTTACGTTTTGTAGGTTCTTCCATCATGGAGTGGAATGTATTGTTCTTTCAATCGCTTTTGATACTGTTGGTAGCTAGCCAAGTGACCAATGCCTGCTCATGCAACATGGTCAGTTGGGAAGAGGCCATGTGTCCAGGACGAGGCAAAACAGGTTGGTGCATACGAAATAACCTTGTATGATTTCAGTTTGAACACTAATTCGAAAACGAGAAGAATATGAATAATTTTGATGATGAGCATGGTGGTAGTTGCCGTGTTAAAACATTTAATGATTCCCCTGCTCACTCTGCTTCTAACGTGTCGAATACTATCAAAACCACTATAGCAACTGCAAATGATGCAGTTAATATTGCATGAGCCCCAAATTATTCTTTATTTTCCGCACAATTTCTTAAATCTCTACGTATCGTAGTAATACCACCAATGAAAACTCTTTATTCTATTATCCATTATATATTATTAAAAATACAGATCTTAATGATATATTTCCATGTCAATACAACAATTAATTTTTGATAGTGTTTTCGATTCCAAACTTTCATTTATACGCATATAATAATTTGATTAGTACAAGTATATCAGTGTAGACATAACCAAACCATAAATGAAACATCAATCAATTACTTCACCGAAATAGTGCATAACGTTTATTGCATCTGCCTGGAGGTAATTATTACAAATTTTCTTCTGAACTGACAACGTTATGTGTCTAGTATCAGTACACACTATAAGAATAAGTTACTTTACAATGAAGTAAGCATGTGATTTAAACCATAACTATATCAATGCGTTTGTTGGAAATTATTATTATAAACATATTGAAATAGGTCCTAATACATTAAAACATTTTGTGTCTAGATAAACCAAAATAAACTTAGAGTTAGATCTATTGAATCTTATAAACATCAGACATGATGATTGGTGTCATGGTGCCACGGTCATCACAATTCAAATGACTACGTCATTAACTTGTTTAACATAACAACGTGTTTTCAAGAATGCCATGATCTCAGAAGAAAACTGTCATTTTAAATGTAACCATTGTAAAGTAACACAAGTTATTCCACCAAATTTTCTAATTTGGACACATGGTTGCCAATGACAGGCGTTGTACCTTTTATGAATTCTATCCCTATGAATTAATATTGGAAGTGATGTAACGCTGCTTGGTCCATTCTGAGTTTTCTTTGACTCTCCGATCAAATATGTAGAAGAAACTCGGTGTTTAAAGGTGAAAGTGGTCGAGTGGGATAAAGGCAACGCTTGCATTCCACATTATTATTTGCATATTGTATGTATGGCTAAACACCATGTTCATGCTATATCGTCTTTCCAAGAATGCATTGTACTATAGCACACATTAATTGAAACAAACACCACAAATGAACACAAAACTAACCAACCAATGATGACATTAAGGGTGGTGTACATCATAAATAATTCATAAACATATATATGGTCCTACTCGAATGCATTGGCACCATTATAATACACAATATGGCTTCATGCTATGTACTATTTTTATGATTCTAGATTGTTTGAATTGTAATGAATCATTGTGTCAAAGAAATGCCGTTTAATATGGCGAATAGACACAAAGATTGAACATGTCCTTGTGTTTGAAAAGATGAAAGCAATTCTCTACATTTGAGGATAATCTCATGGAAACAAACAGATGCCTACAAAAATTGGTCAAATTGCATGTATCAAACTCGTAAAGTTGGAAAACTTTAATAAATTGTATTTCGAATATATACAGATTTATAACGATAGAATGATAGATTGTTTGATATAGTTATATTTTAGTTATATATAGTCATATGTAGAGAGAAAGGTCAGAAAGGAATGATTAAAATCGTTCTTTAGATAACGTTTCTCCTTTATCTTTATAAACTACAGTTGTCAAAGCTACTGTCATTAGTGTGGAACGACTAACCAATAAAGGAAACGTTGTTGGTGAGGAAGATTTCGCTTCAAGCGCAAGATACCAGATGCGACTAGAAAGTACATTAGCAGTGAGTAAATAAAACGTTTTCTACATCGTTGATTCCAGGACCTTGATCCAACGTTGTTTCTCACATGTAGTATCAACATTAGAATATGCTTATTTATGTCTCCGTTAACACAACATTGTAAAAATCTATCAAGATTGTATTAGACTTAAGATCTTTGTTTTGCACGAAATTGCACGACATGTGTGCTTAACAAAATTTTGTGTATTAGGATCTACTTTTCAATCAAATAATGTTCACTCAATAAATAGACACGTTATGTTTTGGTTTATCAGATTTCTTTGGGAATGCACGTCAAGGCCGTTTAAACGATTTGGAACTATATATGATAATGTTAACGATGTAGAATAGTTATCTGACTTAGAATCGAAACCTTCAAGAAAACACTAGCATGAAATTGATCAAACTTTTGACAAGAAAACACGAGAGTTACGAATGTATTTTAAAGACTGGTGGTGTAGTTTTTAAGTTCATTTTCCATTGTTAAAGTTATTTGTTTCTTTTGAATAAATTGGTATGGTTAGGTTTTGAATTTACACAGATTCTTTGTGATTTTGCTTGATACATTTCTGTAATAATGTCACAAAACCCTATTTCGACCATTCTAGTAGATACAATTATTATAAACACACACACACACACACACACACACAGAGGATAGGTAGCATAAACAACACGTATTGCCATCACAGCTGAATGAACCAGGTAGATTGTTTCATATGCCGAGTTAAACATAGCATATAATTTATGGAGTACGGGTGTTAGCTGTAATGACTCGGACTGAATTGATGTTTTGCTATTATTTCGTTTTTGAAGCAAAACATAAACTACGTTTACAATATTTTAAGACTAATTTGTCTTTCGCTTAATAACAATGTGATATTAACTACTGTTAATTTGAATAATCTTACATGCGCTGAAGAATGCAAACGAAGATTGGATTGGATAAAAGTGCACATAAATAGAGAGAAGTCTTAGAAACCGGCAGCATATAGACGCTCCAAATTGTGAAAAACCTGACCATATAGTAGCAATCAAGAGTCAGTGTCATACAAGACGAAAATGGACAATGCCTCACCAAAAGCAAGTAGCATTACAGTACGATGGGGTGAGTATCGTAAAGGACTTTGCAGCCATACGTCAACAGGAGACCCAGAGATGCTTCAAGTTCTCTACTCCACAAATGATCATGTTTTCCCCATTCTCAAAGAAGAGGTGGAGTCAGCAAGAAAACCACTTATGATTGGTACGACAGCTGTTGCAGACAACATCCAATATGAGCTTATCACGGACGGTGTGGAATTACTGATATAGCTACTAAAAATATATGTATCAAGATCTGGAAGATAAGCTAATGGCCAACACAGATGAGCCGGTCACTGATTATAACACTCCCCACAAAAGGCAATCACCAGCTGTGTCAAAATTACCGAACAATCAGTTTGATCAGCCATGCTAGGAAGGTGAAGATGTTGATCATCTTGAACTGACTGACCCCACAAGCATACGAAATACTTGCTGAAGAACAGGCAGGGTTCCGGAGCGTAAGAAGCAAAACATAACAAATATTAAATCTTAGGGTTATGTGTGAAAAGTGCTCGCAACATCAACAAGATACCTATCATGTTTCCATAGATTTCAGAAACGTTGACCGATATCATCAAGCAGCTGTATGCCAAGGCTACCAGTGCAGTAAATGCTCAAGGTTCTGTGGGAGACTAGTTCAAGACAACAGTTGGAGAACGTCAAGGCTGTCTCCTGTCACCCACGTTTTTCATCATCTACTTAGAGCGCATCATGAGCGAATCACTGGGAAAAAACTGTAGGACAGTATGCATTAGAGGGCGTAACATCACCAACCTACGCTTAGCAGGCGACATTGATGAGCTGGCAGAGAACGAAGACGAGTTGGTCACCTTAGTAAAGAACCCGGATTAAACTTCTTCCATATTTTACCACGGCATAAGCGCCGAAAAGACAAAGCTGGTGACAAATTAAGACTCATCTAGAGAGACAATGATATCGGACTGAAAATCTAAAATAAGACAAATGAGAACACTAGTCATCTCCATAGTTCTGTATTCATGAGATGCTTGGACGCTGACAACAAAATTGTTAGAGTTGGTACAGACTCATTCTTGTTCTCTCCTACATTGACCATATCACGAATGAAGCAGTGAGTAACACCATCAGACACAAAGTAGGCCATTATGAACTCCTCCTCACCAGTGTCAAAAAAAGAAACTAGATATAGTATGGCCATGACACTAGAGCGAACAGTATATCCGCAAAAGTACTGCAGGGTGGCAGACAAAGAAAGCAGAAATTGGAATGATCGAGACGAGTGGAGGAAATGGCCAGATGTTCAGCACCACAGAGCTGCACCGATCACGTTAGCTCAAAAGGTTGCTGCTGTTGATGATGATGATTATGATCATGATGACATGCGCAGTCTGCATACTTATCTTATAATGCTTGCAAAACAAAAAACTATATATTAAAGGTCGAACTGCGATTGCTATTCATATAATTAACTGATTAAGCACACAAGAAAGCTTGATAAATTGTTTAAAATTGCACTTTACATTTATTCTTTCAGAATGGTTCTACTCCATTGGACGTAAGTAATGGTATTTTCACAATGATGTTTCCACTGGTAAGCTCTCTGTGTGGCCGTAGTTTGCCTCTACTCAAGGAGTATCTTATTGTTGGTAAGTTAAATAACTACGACAATCAAGAGTTAGCTCCCTATTCTTTACGAATCGATCAATATGTTCTCCCTTTGGATCTTTGACCTAATACAAAGCAAAGGCACACATACATAAACATACACGAGATAGTGGGAGAAACGATATATCAAGATATATCCGACAATTTACATTATTGGTTTGAAATTTTGCAATTCCAAGAGCCCATTTCTACTAAAGTGAGTATTCTTCCGAACGTATGGTTAAGTTTACATAAACCAATATATAATTCTGGTAGAAGAGGCATAGGCCACTAATTTCATCTAGCAATTTCATCCACAGATGGACGTACGGCTCTGTTATTACAGCATAGTGGAAGCTCTTATACAAAGACAAGCAAAGGATGCCAACATTTTGCAATGTGCACTAATTTAAGAGCAAACGTTTATGATTACGTTCCAGTTGTTACGTTAGAGACGAAATCCTAATGCAGACATCAATTTGCTAAACTATTTGTCCTCAGTCAGAGAAACCATACATCGTTATTGCATGCTCCTTTTCTTAATTTTGTCAAATGCAGTTATTACGTACGCAACATACTTACACTATTGCTATAATTTGCGTAAATGCTAAATCTAAATACATTTGTAAACATAAGCTGTTTTACACATTAATCGGTTCGAAAAAAACTCAGGAAAAGTAAAATGTCTCACTTCAGTAGAAAAATCAGAATATTGGTAATAGCAAGAAAATACTTTAGTTGCAATAATCCAGCCCAAACGTTTTACTGTGTTTGTCCGGCTAAATGATAATTTGCAACGTTTATTGGGTACTAACTTGAGTATATGAGGTAAGTTGTTGAATCTTAAAATCTAAAACTACATTAATTATATATTAGATATAGGACACTATGAGTTGCAAATATTCAACATAAAAACGAATATAATATATCGAAAAATAGCAACACGTTATATATAATGCATATTTTTATTTTAGGCAATGTATATCAAGGCGGTATATTTCACAGCAATATGTGCCAATTAATAATTGCTATGGATGATGTCGATGACAATACCAATTCTGTTCTAAACGGTGTCGTTGAGCTTAACTGCGAAGATCCTCAAGATCGGATTACAATGGCGGATCCTTAAGTGAGATGAAGATCAATTGTAGCAAAGATAATAAAACAATGATTCAATCTTAATGTGTTCAACTTATCTGATTGCTCCAACGTTGTATCTATTTTCCATCTATCTAGATAGATAGCGATATATCAAGCTATTTACGAAACTAATGTTTCTTCCATGTATCTATGCTCAAGAATAAATTAGTTTTGATATGTCTGAATTTAAACAACAACACTATCATCCAAACGATGCTGACACTCGGTCGCCGATGGATGTTACTAGTGAGGCGAAGATCTGTGTTAAGTAAATAAACGTATGTGGAATATCATGTCTCTACTGGTTTCAAAATACGAAGTTTTTTGTTCTGTTTAATTCTCATTTTACTGTCCTGATACGCGATCTTTCTGAATCAAGAATCTCCATCACCGTATTTTTTTCCTTAATCACTTTTCAACCACATGAACAGACAAGATAGAGCGGACGATATCCTTAATTGGATCACAATAGCGTCACGTTAGCTTTCTTTATAGTGATTGTGTTTGTGATTAAAATGTTTAAAACACTGTCAAACAGAATAACAATTATTTATTGTTAGTTCACAAGCTATTGATAACATAGTTTAAATCGGAAACATTGACATGAAGATTTCTCTTTGATTCTTCATTTGAGTGAAGATTATGTTGATATAATTATATTGATCCACGTATAGATTTAAACCAAAACAGTTCAAAATTACTGAAACCCAATTACTCTTCAACTGACCCCATTAAAGCAGATCGTCTCAATTCTTTCCTGTATCAAAGCAGCAGGAGCGAATCATATTCTTCAATGTCAAACTATATTTTAAACTAAATTTATCTCGAAAGCTCAACCAGTGTAAGCAAGTTTACCAAACCAAATGTACACCATGGTTTTACTTTTAAACAATCTATGAAACAAATGCCTTAGATATTGTTCTGCACACACCTAATGATCAGACATGTTATAAACCCATATTGTGATTAAGATCTATATTATCAGATTGGCTATGTAGCAAAGGTGTAGTTCTAGTTTGTGCTAATTTATGCTATGACAAGGTCTCAAACGAAATACACCATCTTTTGAATTAGCGTTTTCATGTCATTAAACCACATAATGTAATTTTCGTACTGGCCCAAACGAATGTAACAAAGGTTTGCATACATTGGAAATAGCAGACGGAGTGTACCATCCGATATTCTACTGATACGATTGGTGGCAAGCAATATTTTCTTCATACATCTTAAAACACTTGCTATAAAGTTTACTTTACAACTAGAAAAACGAATAGGTTGATATTGTTACAATAGTGAATAGCAGATATCTTTAAGCAATTTGTTGTCAGTAACCACAGAAATGTACCAGACACTGCATATGAAAAACAATGTTTAAGAGACATACATCATCGAAAACTAGATTCTATAGAGATGCATTAAATGTGTGTGTGTGTGTGTGTGTGTGTGTGTGTGTGTGTGTGTGTGTGTGCTTGCATGCATGTATGTATGTACGTTTGCCTCAACAGGATTTGTAGTCTGACGATTTGTATGTTTATGAAAGATCTAGCCTTCAACACCTAGACGGAAATAATTGTTTAGTAATTATTCTACTAATGATGTTGGCGATCAAGGGTAACCTATGTTGAATACTTATTCATATGTCTACGATGAGATTATAAAGGTTGATTTATTTATGACTCGTATCTGTATTATCATCTAATGAAACCGTCTATACAAATACTCGTCTTTTTGCGGTGTATTGACACGGAACATACTTAGTCATACCTTAGGTTACTTACATATTGACCAGACATCACGAAGTCCATTAAAGTGTAATTGAAAGTTGTTCATATGCATGTGTAGGTGTTTGAGTTTGTTTTATTTGATTTTTCACGTAGATGTACCTTTATGTCAATAATAATTATATGAAGTATGTAGAATGGAAGCTTATTATGATGCCAAGCATTGGAATATCATTCAACATATATATGGCACCACATCCAACCCAATCACATTATCGACCACCCCTAACTCGTATCTCTTATAATCTCTCATATAATAAAAGTCGTGAATAGGGCTTTTAACAAGTGCACACTACATGAATTGGTCTTTAAACTGTATGTATTGAAGAATTTAATACTTGAAATTATTGTTAGAAGAGATTGCAATGTTAACGCATGATAAACACATAACAAATCTACATGCTAATATTGTTTTTCTGTATGTATAAGGAATAAAAAGGGAATTAGGGTCTGGATGGTAATTACCTCCGATTGATGAAAATCTACCACATAATATTTGTACGCACAAACAGTTGTCATATGTCATGTTTGGTTTAAGGTTGTATTCTTATATGTTTTATCCATGTCCAAGCCTGGTGTGACCATCACAGATTGTATGGAATGTATGTACAACTAGTATGTTGTGTGTATAGATCGTTCTTTGTAAATGTGAACGTATTAAAATAGGATTCGTAATATATTAAATGATTATAAAGCTAGTCTCTGTTGAATGCTGCTGTTTAGAACGAACACGTTGTGTTAACTTCATGATATAATCACAATAAGAAGTATTATTTCGTTTGTAAACTTTGTTCCTGCTCAGTAATGCTTCTCCGGTAATACACTTTAATTATTTTGCCTGGAAAGGTCTCATCTAGCAATGCTCTCTTTGGTATAAAGGAAATGGAATTAGAGTAGTTAAGAAAAATATGTACATAATCATTCAGGTCTGGAAACAACGCAATTCCTAACGTAGAGCTTTATGAAGCTCCTTATATTACTCGTTCTGCTGACGGCGAGTGGTTTCCAATAAAATCATGTTTGTTATGTAATGTCAAGTGAATGTTAGGTTTGATAATGCCAGTCATATATTTCTTTTTTAAATGAGGTATTATAATATATATTAACGAGTCTGTATCCCAAATTGACAACAACCCGGAAAATTATATTTATTTGGAGAGCTAAGTAAGCTAGTTCCTAGGTTTTCTAGAATCGGTTTGTTTGTAAATAAAGAACAGATCAGTCTTGACAATAGTTGAATTAAGAGCCATCTAAATATGGCAATATTAAAACGTATTTGATATTTCCACTGTTAGTAATAATCACTGCTTTATTTTATGTGGAGAGCTAAGTAACATAGTTTCAAAGTCATCGTGATCTTATTTGTAAATACATAGTAGAATTAAAAGCCATTCAAATTTAGCAATATCAAAACGCGTGTTTGATTTTGCCACTGTTCGAAATAATCACTGCTATATTCTAAATGATTACATTTCCATCTTATTTAATACGTGGATTACTCGTAATTGAAACATTTTATTTTTGTGTTTTTTTTTATAAATATAGTTTTCCACTATATTATAATAGCAGCTTCTCATTTAAAATGGTGCAGGGATGGTCCATCAAACTACAAAAGCTAGGTGCCTGTAATCCGAACAAGACATACGTTTTCGTACAATCTTCGGAAACATTACTAAATCAATTTTACTAATTCTGAAAGAGTGCATGTTTTACTAGGCGTTTATTTGTTTTATTCATAAATGTCTCTCATATGGATATATATCAATATGACTCTATTGCAATATCTGTTGCACATCCAAACCAATTACGTTTATCGAAGTACTGGTCATGTCATTACAGACTGTAATGCCACTAATTAATATGTCTTTAACAAATCCACAATAATGGAGCGCATTTACTGTTGACAATATAAATTCATGTATAGACTATGACTTGAAGTTGTTATGGCATAAAAACCTTGCGAAATCCTCCATAATAATAGCATTGACCCTAATAACAGATTCAGTCAACAACTATGTTTCTCCTTTTCAGTTTTTAGCTTTGTATGATTACTCTTCATTTAGATTTTTATATTAAGAATGCTGCTCAGTTGTGCTATGTTTCATTCTATTGATTTTAATTTTGTACATTTCCCGAAATGGATTTGTGATTTTGCTACTTTCCAAAATGTATATGGTAAGATCAGCGTTTTTTGCATTGTATTTCGTGACTGATATCTAAGTCGAGTAGTGTAAAGTTACTATGGAAAAAGACGAAAAGGTGAAATAGGAAACATTAATTGTGTCAGTACCATTAATTCGTCAACTGTCGGTGCATTTGTTTCGTGTCTTGCTCCTGTCTTGTTTGTTCTTTTACTAGTCTGAGTTGTTTGCTTTTGTATTTGGTATACAATGATGAATCACTACAAGCTTAGAACCTTTGATTAATGTAGGTCCGCCATTTAACACCGTTTAATTACTCTGTGGGGTGTTATTATCAGGCTCAATGATTGTAAGTAACTTATTAAATTAGAATTTGGTTTAATAAAAAGAAGGTTAAGAAAGACATAAACAACTTAAATTCTAACCATTTGATGAACTTGGAAAAAAACTGATATCCCATAATATATTACCATCTTATTGCAATCACAGATCAACGTATACATCGTACATTCCTTCTATCATTTTCTTTAATCAGCGTGTTGTCGTTTTTGACATCCAGAGTATCAGGTTTCCACAACACTTATTCTTTCCAATGTTTGTTCTGATTTTCGTTTTCCTACGTTCCGTAAATCGACCTCTACCGTCTTGAATCATTCACACAAATATTGGCCCATCCGTCTTTTATAAAAACAAATCTCTCGTAGTTATTATTTTCTTAATTAATTTTCTGGTCGTGTATATGAGAAATGAAAGATTTTGACATCTTTGTCTGCTTTGTCATTTCAATGACGTGACGGATGAAAATAGTCAAAATGGCTTGATGCATTCTAAAACGAATAAACATATTTTGTATTAAACGATCTGATATTGTTCACGTTATTAAAACATTGTAATAACCTGAAAAGATTTTATTTTCTTTTCAAACGGACATAGCTATCTAAAGAAGGATCGAAATAGCGAGAGGAAAAGTATTTGAAAATTGGTGTATAAGTGTCGTACTAAGCAGGATGTTATTTCAGTTGGTTCAATATTCGCATTTAAACTTTTGACTCACATATGAAAGAACATTACAAACCAGGAAGTGTCTTGAGAAAACATATTCTATAATAGATTGAACAAAAGCTGCTCGAGCGTTAGTGCAAAGTTCATTTACATCCTATATGGATGCTATAAAGGGTAGATACATCGTTTCTGTAGCACACACTATCAAGAGAGTCTTCCTTGCCAGTAGATTGTGCAACCAGTCAAACTTGTTGTGATTTGAGAAAAGGTATATCCATATTGTATATTTATGATTCATTATTTTTACCTTCTAGTAATGTAATAGTTGGCCATAAAATGATCCATCTTTATGAGTCATACTTTCAACAAATCCTGGTGGAAGGCTCGATATTAATGTTACACATTACGATCGATTTAATTTGAAGGAGATTAGTATAGTACAAAATCCTATACTTATTATTATACTAATGGAATCATGAGGGTACCATTCAAGAGTGGACCGAGATGTAGCGTTTTGACTAAACGTTTTTAGCTACGTTTATATTTTATGTTTTGTAGGTTCTTCCATCATGGAGTGGAATGTATTGTTCTTTCAATCGCTTTTGATACTGTTGGTAGCTAGCCAAGTGACCAATGCCTGCTCATGCAACATGGTCAGTTGGGAAGAGTCCCTGTGTCCAGGACGAGGCAAAACAGGTTGGTGCATACGAAATAACCTTGTATGATTTCAGTTTGGACACTAATTCGAAAACGAGAAGAATATGAATAATTTTGATGATGAGCATGGTGGTAGTTGCCGTGTTAAAACATTTAATGATTCCCCTGCTCACTCTGCTTCTAACGTGTCGAATACTATCAAAACCACTATAGAAAATGCAAATGATGCAGTTAATATTGCATGAGCCCCAAATTATTCTTTATTTTCCGCACAATTTCTTAAATCTCTACGTATCGTAGTAATACCACCAATGAAAACTCTTTATTCTATTATCCATTATATATTATTAAAAATACAGATCTTAATGATATATTTCAATGTCAATACAACAATTAATTTTTGATAGTGTTTTCGATTCCAAACAGTCATTTATACGCATATAATAATTTTATCAGTACAAGTATATCAGTGTAGCCCTTACCAAACCATAAATGAAACAGCAATCAATTACTTCACCGAAATAGTGCATAACGTTTATTGCATCTGCCTGGAGGTAATTATTACAAATTTTCTTCTGAACTGACAACGATATGTGTCTAGTATCAGTACACACTATAAGAATAAGTTACTTTACAATGAAGTAAGCATGTGATTTAAACCATAACTATATCAATGCGTTTGTTGGAAATTATTATTATAAACATATTGAAATAGGTCCTAATACATTAAAACATTTTGTGTCTAGATAAACCAAAATAAACTTAGAGTTAGATCTATTGAATCTTATAAACATCAGACATGATGATTGGTGTCATGGTGCCACGGTCATCACAATTCAAATGACTACGTCATTAACTTGTTTAACATAACAACGTGTTTTCAAGAATGCCATGATCTCAGAAGAAAACTGTCATTTTAAATGTAACCATTGTAAAGTAACACAAGTTATTCCACCAAAGTTTCTAATTTGGACACATGGTTGCCAATGACAGGCGTTGTACCTTTTATGAATTCTATCCCTATGAATTAATATTGGAAGTGATGTGACGCTGCTTGGTCCATTCTGAGTTTTCTTTGACTCTCCGATCAAATATGTAGAAGAAACTCGGTGTTTAAAGGTGAAAGTGGTCGAGTGGGATAAAGGCAACGCTTGCATTCCACATTATTATTTGCATATTGTATGTATGGCTAAACACCATGTTCATGCTATATCGTCTTTCCAAGAATGCATTGTACTATAGCACACATTAATTGAAACAAACACCACAAATAAACACAAAACTAACCAACCAATGATGACATTAAGGGTGGTGTACATCATAAATAATTCATAAACACATATATGGTCCTACTCGAATGCATTGGCATCATTATAATACACAATATGGCTTCATACTATGTACTATTTTTATGATTCTAGATTGTTTGAATTGTAATGAATCATTGTGTCAAAGAAATGCCGTTTAATATGGCGAATAGACACAAAGATTGAACATGTCCTTGTGTTTGAAAAGATGAAAGCAATTCTCTACATTTGAGGATAATCTCATGGAAACAAACAGATGCCTACAAAAATTGGTCAAATTGCATGTATCAAACTCGTAAAGTTGGAAAACTTTAATAAATTGTATTTCGAATATATACAGATTTATAACGATAGAATGATAGATTGTTTGATATAGTTATATTTTAGTTATATATAGTCATATGTAGAGAGAAAGGTCAGAAAGGAATGATTGAAATCGTTCTTTAGATAACGTTTCTCCTTTATCTTTATAAACTACAGTTGTCAAAGCTACTGTCATTAGTGTGGAACGACTAACCAATGAAGGAAACGTTGTTGGTGAGGAAAATTTCGCTTCAAGCGCAAGATACCAGATGCGACTAGAAAGTACATTAGCAGTGAGTAAATAAAACGTTTTCTACATCGTTGATTCCAGGACCTTGATCCAACGTTGTTTCTCACATGTAGTATCAACATTAGAATATGCTTATTTATGTCTCCGTTAACACAACATTGTAAAAATCAATCAAGATTGTATTAAACTTAAGATCTTTGTTTTGCACGAAATTGCACGACATGTGTGCTTAACAAAATGTTGTGTATTTAGGATCTACTTTTCAATCAAATAATGTTCACTCAATAAATAGACACGTTATGTTTTGGTTTATCAGATTTCTTTGGGAATGCACGTCAAGGCTGTTTAAACGATTTGGAACTATATATGATAATGTTAACGATGTAGAATAGTTATCTGACTTAGAATCAAAACCTTCAAGAAAACACTAGCATGAAATTGATCAAACTTTTGACAAGAAAACACGAGAGTTACGAATGTATTTTAAAGACTGGTGGTGTAGTGTTTAAGTTCATTTTCCATTGTTAAAGTTATTTGTTTCTTTTGAATAAATTGGTATGGTTAGGTTTTGAATTTACACAGATTCTTTGTGATTTTGCTTGATACATTTCTGTAATAATGTCACAAAACCCTATTTCGACCATTCTAGTAGATACAATTATTATAAACACACACACACACACACACACACACACACACACACACACACACACAGAGGATAGGTAGCATAAACAACACGTATTGCCATCACAGCTGAATGAACCAGGTAGATTGTTTCATATGCCTAGTTAAACATAGCATATAATTTATGGAGTACGGGTGTTTGCTGTAATGACTCGGACTGAATTGACGTTTTGCTATTATTTCGTTTTTGAAGCAAAACAAACTACGTTTACAATATTTTAAGACTAATTTGTCTTTCGCTTAATAACAATGTGATATTAACTACTGTTAATTTGAATATTCTTACATGCGCTGAAGAATGCAAACGAAGATTGGATTGGATAAAAGTGCACATAAATAGAGAGAAGTCTTAGAGAACGGCAGCATATAGACGTTCCAAATTGTGAAAAACCTGACCATATAGTAGCAATCAAGAGTCAGTGTCATACAAGACGAAAATGGACAATGCCTCACAAAAAGCAAGTAGCATTACAGTACGATGGGGTGAGTATCGTAAAGGACTTTGCAGCCATACGTCAACAGGAGACCCAGAGATGCTTCAAGTTCTATACTCCACAAATGATCATGTTTTCCCCATTCTCAAAGAAGAGGTGGAGTCAGCAATAAAACCACTTATGATTGGTACGACAGCTGTTGTAGACAACATCCAATATGAGCTTATCACGGACGGTGTGGAATTACTGATATAGCTACTAAAAATAGATGTATCAAGATCTGGAAGATAAGCTAATGGCCAACACAGATGAGCCGGTCACTGATTATAACACTCCCCACAAAAGGCAATCACCAGCTGTGTCAAAATTACCGAACAATCAGTTTGATCAGCCATGCTAGGAAGGTGAAGATGTAGATCATCTTGAACTGACTGACCCCACAAGCATACGAAATACTTGCTGAAGAACAGGCAGGGTTCCGGAGCGTAAGAAGCAAAACATAACAAATATTAAATCTTAGGGTTATGTGTGAAAAGTGCTCGCAACATCAACAAGATACCTATCATGTTTTCATAGATTTCAGAAACGTTGACCGATACCATCAAGCAGCGTATGCCAAGGCTACCAGTGCAGTAAGTGCTCAAGGTTCTGTGGGAGACTAGTTCAAGACAACAGTTGGAGAACGTCAAGGCTGTCTCTTGTCACCCACGTTTTTCATCATCTACTTAGAGCGCATCATGAGCGAATCACTGGGAAAAAACTATGGGACAGTATGCATTAGAGGGCGTAACATCACCAACCTACGCTTAGCAGGCGACATTGATGAGCTGGCAGAGAACGAAGACGAGTTGGTCACCTTAGTAAAGAACCCGGATTAAACTTCTTCCATATTTTACCACGACATAAGCGCCGAAAAGACAAAGCTGGTGACAAATTAAGACCCATCTAGAGAGAAAATGGTATCGGACTGAAAATCTAAAATCAGACAAATGAGAACACTAGTCATCTCCATAGTTCTGTATTCATGAGATGCTTGGACCCTGACAACAAAATTGTTAGAGTTGGTACAGACTCATTCTTGTTCTCTCCTACATGGACCATATCACGAATGAAGCAGTGAGTAACACCATCAGACACAAAGTAGGCCATTGTGAACTCCTCACCAGTGTCAAAAAAAGAAACTAGATATAGTATGGCCATGACACTAGAGCGAACAGTATATCCACAAAAGTACTGCAGGGTGGCAGACAGAGAAAGCAGAAATTGAAATGATCGAGACGAGTGGAGGAAATGGCCAGATGTTCAGCAGCACAGAGCCGCACCGATCACGTTAGCTCAAAAGGTTGCTGCTGTTAATGATGATGATTATGATCATGATGACATGCGCAGTCTGCATACTTATCTTATAATGCTTACAAAACAAAGAACTATATATTAAAGGTCGAACTGCGATTGCTATTCATATAATTAACTGATTAAGCACACAAGAAAGCTTGATAAATTGTTTAAAATTGCACTTTACATTTATTCTTTCAGAATGGTTCTACTCCATTGGACGTAAGTAATGGTATTTTCACAATGATGTTTCCACTGGTAAGCTCTCTGTGTGGCCGTAGTTTGCCTCTACTCAAGGAGTATCTTATTATTGGTAAGCTAAATAACTACGACAATCAAGAGTTAGCTCCCTATTCTTTACGAATCGATCAATATGCTCTCCCTTTGGATCTTTGACCTAATAAAAAGCAAAGGCACACATACATAAACATACACGAGATAGTGGGAGAAACGATATATCAAGATATATGCGACAATTTACATTATTGGTTTGACATTTTGCAATTCCAAGAGCCCATTTCTACTAATGTGAGTATTCTTCCGAACTTATGGTTAACTTTACATAAACCAATATATAATTCTGGTAGAAGAGGCATAGGCCACTAATGTCATCTAGCAATTTCATCCACAGATGGACGTACGGCTCTGTTATTACAGCATAGTGGAAGCTCTTATACAAAGACAAGCAGAGGATGCCAACATTTTGCAATGTGCACTAATTTAAGAGCAAACGTTTATGATTACGTTCCAGTTGTTACGTTAGAGACGAAATCCTAATGCAGACATCAATTTGCTAAACTATTTGTCCTCAGTCAGAGAAACCATACATCGTTATTGCATGCTCCTTTTCTTAATTTTGTCAAATGCAGTTATTACGTACGCAACATACTTACACTATTGCTATAATTTGCGTAAATGCTAAATCTAAATACATTTGTAAACATAAGCTGTTTTACACATTAATCGGTTCGAAAAAAACTCAGGAAAAGTAAAATGTCTCACTTCAGTAAAAAAAATCAGAATATTGGTAATAGTGAAAAAATACTTTAGTTGCAATAATCCAGCCCAAACGTTTTACTGTGTTTCTCCGGCTAAATGATACTATGCAACGTTTATTGGGTACTAGCTTGAGTATATGAGGTCAGTTGTTGAATCTTAAAATCTAAAACTACACTAATTATATATTAGATATAGGACACTATGAGCTGCAAATATTCAACATAAAAACGAATATAATATATCGAAAAATAGCAACACGTTATATATAATGCATATTTTTATTTTAGGCAATGTATATCAAGGCGGTATATTTCACAGCAATATGTGCCAATTAATAATTGCTATGGATGATGTCGATGACAATACCAATTCTGTTCTAAACGGTGTCGTTGAGCTTAACTGCGAAGATCCTCAAGATCGGATTACAATGGCGGATCCTTAATTGAGATGAAGATCAATTGTAGCAAAGATAATAAAACAATGATTCAATTTTAATGTGTTCAACTTATCTGATTGCTCCAACGTTGTATCTATTTTCCATCTATCTAGATAGATAGCGATATATCAAGCTATTTACGAAACTAATGTTTCTTCCATGTATCTATGCTCAAGAATAAATTAGTTTTGATATGTCTGAATTTAAACAACAACACTATCATCCAAACGATGCTGACACTCGGTCGCCGATGGATGTTACTAGTGAGGCGAAGATCTGTGTTAAGTAAATAAACGTATGTGGAATATCATGTCTCTACTGGTTTCAAAATACGAAGTTTTTTTGTTCTGTTTAATTCTCATTGTACTGTCCTGATACGCGATCTTTCTGAATCAAGAATCTCCATCACCGTATTTTTTTCCTTAATCACTTTTCAACCACATGAACAGACAAGATAGAGAGGACGATATCCTTAGTTGGAGCACAATAGCGTCACGTTAGCTCTCTTTATAGTGATTGTGTTTGTGATTAAAATGTTTAAAACACTGTCAAACAGAATAACAATTATTTATTGTTAGTTCACAAGCTATTGATAACATAGTTTAAATCGGAAACATTGACATGAAGATTTCTCTTTGATTCTTCATTTGAGTGAAGATTATGTTGATATAATTATATTGATCCACGTATAGATTTAAACCAAAACAGTTCAAAATTACTGAAACCCAATTACTCTTCAACTGATCCCATTAAAGCAGATCGTCTCAATTCTTTCCTGTATCAAAGCAGCAGGAGCGAATCATATTCTTCAATGTCAAACTATATTTTAAACTAAATTTATCTCGAAAGCTCAACCAGTGTAAGCAAGTTTACCAAACCAAATGTACACCATGGTTTTACTTTTAAACAATCTATGAAACAAATGCCTTAGATATTGTTCTGCACACACCTAATGATCAGACATGTTATAAACCCATATTGTGATTAAGATCTATATTATCAGATTGGCTATGTAGCAAAGGTGTGGTTCTAGTTTGTGCTAATTTATGCTTTGACAAGGTCTCAAACGAAATACACCATCTCTTGAATTAGCGTTTTCATGTCATTAAACCACATAATGTAATTTTCGTACTGGCCCAAACGAATATAACAAAGGTTTGCATACATTGGAAATAGCAGACGGAGTGTACCATCCGATATTCTACTGATACGATTGGTGGCAAGCAATATTTTCTTCATACATCTTTAAACACTTGCTATAAAGTTTACTTTACAACTAGAAAAACGAATAGGTTGATATTGTTACAATAGTGAATAGCAGATATCTTTAAGCAATTTGTTGTCAGTAACCACAGAAATGTACCAGACACTGCATATGAAAAACAATGTTTAAGAGACATACATCATAGAAAACTAGATTCTATAGAGATGCATTAAATGTGTGTGTGTGTGTGTGTGTGTGTGTGTGTGTGTGTGTGTGTGTGTGCTTGCATGCATGTATGTATGTACGTTTGCCTCAACAGGATTTGTAGTCTGACGATTTGTATGTTTATGAAAGATCTAGCCTTCAGCACCTAGACGGAAATAATTGTTTAGTAATTATTCTACTAATGATGTTGGCGATCAAGGGTAACCTATGTTGAATACTTATTCATATGTCTACGATGAGATTATAAAGGTTGATTTATTTATGACTCGTATCTGTATTATCATCTAATGAAACCGTCTATACAAATACTCGTCTTTTTGCGGTGTATTGACACGGAACATACTTAGTCATACCTTAGGTTACTTACATATTGACCAGACATCACGAAGTCCATTAAAGTGTAATTGAAAGTTTTTCATATGTATGTATAGGTGTTTGAGTTTGTTTTATTTGATTTTTCACGTAGATGTACCTTTATGTCAATAATAATTATATGAAGTATGTAGCATGGAAGCTTATTATGATGCCAAGCATTGTAATATCATTCAACATATATATGGCACCACATCCAACCCAATCACATTATCGACCACCCCTAACTCGTATCTCTTATAATCTCTCATATAATAAAAGTCGTGAATAGGGCTTTTAACAAGTGCACACTACATGAATTGGTCTTTAAACTGTATGTATTGAAGAATTTAATACTTGAAATTATTGTTAGAAGAGATTGCAATGTTAACGCATGATAAACACATAACAAATCTACATGCTAATATTGTTTTTCTGTATGTATAAGGAATAAAAAGGGAATTAGGGTCTGGATGGTAATTACCTCCGATTGATGAAAATCTACCACATAATATTTGTACGCACAAACAGTTGTCATATGTCATGTTTGGTTTAAGGTTGTATTCTTATATGTTTTTATCCATGTCCAAGCCTGGTGTGACTATCACAGATTGTATGGAATGTATGTACAACTAGTATGTTGTGTGTATAGATCGTTCGTTGTAAATGTGAACGTATTAAAATAGGATTCGTAATAAATTAAATGATTATGAAGCTAATCTCTGTTGAATGCTGCTGTTTAGAATGAACACGTTGTGTTAACTTCATGATATAATCACAATAAGAAGTATTATTTCGTTTGTAAACTTTGTTCCTGCTCAGTAATGCTTCTCCGGTAATACACTTTAATTATTTTGCCTGGAAAGGTCTCATCTAGCAATGCTCTCTTTGGTATAAAGGAAATGGAATTAGAGTAGTTAAGAAAAATATGTACATAATCATTCAGGTCTGGAAACAACGCAATTCCTAACGTAGAGCTTTATGAAGCTCCTTATATTACTCGTTCTGCTGACGGCGAGTGGTTTCCAATAAAATCATGTTTGTTATGTAATGTCAAGTGAATGTTAGGTTTGATAATGCCAGTCATATATTTCTTTTTTAAATGAGGTATTATAATATATATTAACGAGTCTGTATCCCAAATTGACAACAACCCGGAAAATCATATTTATTTGGAGAGCTAAGTAAGCTAGTTCCTAGGTCTTCTAGAATCGGTTTGTTTGTAAATAAAGAACAGATCAGTCTTGACAATAGTTGAATTAAGAGCCATCTAAATATGGCAATATTAAAACGTATTTGATATTTCCACTGTTAGTAATAATCACTGCTTTATTTTATGTGGAGAGCTAAGTAACATAGTTTCAAGGTCATCGTGATCTTATTTGTAAATAAATAGTAGAATTAAAAGCCATCCAAATTTAGCAATATCAAAACGTGTTTGATTTTGCCACTGTTCGAAATAATCACTGTTATATTCTAAATGATTACATTTCCATCTTATTTAATACGTGGATTACTCGTAATTGAAACATTTTATTTTTGTGTTTTTTTTATAAATATAGTTTTCCACTATATTATAATAGCAGCTTCTCACAAATTATTTTCCTCAATTTAAACAGATTTAAAATGGTGCAGGGATGGTCCATCAAACTACAAAAACTAGGTGCCTGTAATCCGAACAAGACATACGTTTTCGTACAATCTTCGGAAACATTACTAAATCAATTTTACTAATTCTGAAAGAGTGCATGTTTTACTAGGCATTTATTTGTTTTATTCATAAATGTCTCTCATATTGGTATATATCAATATGACTCTATTGCAATATCTGTTGCACATCCAAACCAATTACGTTTATCGAAGTACTGGTCATGTCATTACAGACTGTAATGCCACTAATTAATATGTCTTTAACAAATCCACAATAATGGAGCGCATTTACTGTTGACAATATAAATTCATGTATAGACTACTACTTGAAGTTGTTATGGCATAAAAACCTTGCGAAATCCTCCATAATAATAGCATTGACCCTAATAACAGAATCAGTCAACAACTATGTTTCTCCTTTTCAGTTTTTAGCTTTGTATGATTACTCTTCATTTAGATTTTTATATTTAAAATGCTGTTCAGTTGTGCTATGTTTCATTCTATTGATTTTAATTTTGTACATTTCCCGAAATGGATTTGTGATTTTGCTACTTTCCAAAATGTATATGGTAAGATCAGCGTTTTTTGCATTGTATTTCGTGACTGATATCTAAGTCGAGTAGTGTAAAGTTACTATGGAAAAAGACGAAAAGGTGAAATAGGAAACATTAATTGTGTCCGTACCATTAATTCGTCAACTGTCGGTGCATTTGTTCCGTGTCTTGCTCCTGTCTTGTTTGTTATTTTACTAGTCTGAGTTGTTTGGTTTTATATTTGGTATACAATGATGAATCACTACAAGCTTAGAACCTTTGATTAATGTTGGTCCGCCATTTAACACCGTTTAATTACTCTGTGGGGTGTTATTATCAGGCTCAATGAGTGTAAGTAACTTATTAAATTAGAATTTAGTTTAATAAAAAGAAGGTTAAGAAAGACATAAACAACTTAAATTCTAACCATTTGATGAACTTGGAAAAAAACTGATATCCCATAATATATTACCATATTATTGCAATCACAGATCAACGTATACATCATACATTCCTTCTATCATTTTCTTTAATCAACGTGTTGTCTTTTTGACATCCAGTGTGTCAGGTTTCCACAACACTTATTCTTTCCAATGTTTGTTCTGATTTTCGTTTTCCTACGTTCCATAAATCGACCTCTACCGTCTTGAATCATTCACACAAATATTGGCCCATCCGTCTTTTATGAAAACAAATCTCTCGTAGTTATTATTTTTTTAATTAATTTTCTGGTCGTGTATATGAGAAATGAAAGATTTTGACATCTTTGTCTGCTTTGTCATTTCAATGACGTGACGGATGAAAATAGTTAAAATGGCTTGATGCATTCTAAAACGAATAAACATATTTTGTATTAAACGATCTGATATTGTTCACGTTATTAAAACATTGTAATAACCTGAAAAGATTTTATTTTCTTTTCAAACGGACATAGCTATCTAAAGAAGGATCGAAATAGCGAGAGGAAAAGTATTTGAAAATTGGTGTGTAAGTGTCGTACTAAGCAGGATATTATTTCAGTTGGTTCAATATTCGTATTTAAACTTTTGAACGCGGCATGAGCGAATGACTCACATATGAAAGAACATTACAAACCAGGAAGTGTCTTGAGAAAACATATTCTATAATAGATTGAACAAAAGCTGCTCGAGCGTTAGTGCAAAGTTCATTTACATCCTATATGGATGCTATAAAGGGTGGATACATCGTTTCTGTAGCACACACTATCAAGAGAGTCTTCCTTGCCAGTAGATTGTGCAACCAGTCAAACTTGTTGTGATTTGAGAAAAGGTATATCCATATTGTATATTTATGATTCATTATTTTTACAACAAATCCTGGTGGAAGGCTCGATATTAATGTTACACATTACGATCGATTTAATTTGAAGGAGATTAGTATAGTACAAAATCCTATACTTATTATTATACTAATGGAATCATGAGGGTACCATTCAGGAGTGGACCGAGATGTAGCGTTTTGACTAAACGTTTTTAGCTACGTTTATATTTTATGTTTTGTAGGTTCTTCCATCATGGAGTGGAATGTATTGTTCTTTCAATCGCTTTTGATACTGTTAGTAGCTAGCCAAGTGACCAATGCCTGCTCATGCAACATGGTCAGTTGGGAAGAGGCCATGTGTCCAGGACGAGGCAAAACAGGTTGGTGCATACGAAATAACCTTGTATGATTTCAGTTTGGATTTATTTGGAGTGTCACATCACACAAAGTATCTAACATAAAAAGATCCACCCGCAATCTATAGATTAGATTATACTGCTCACGTCAGCAGTTGCAAGTGATACCCGGGAATACACAATTACCACTGCGATCGCAAAACTATCACCTCTTCGTCTGTTACACTCAAGACACGTCAGCATAACATTTGCACGTGTATGACCACGACTGATCTCTTTTCTTTCTGCTGTGGATTTTGTCTTTAGACCAACAACATATCAGTATACAACTACAACTCGCACAGTGATTATTATGCTGTTGTTTCAGAATCATTATAAATCAACATCAATATAAAATTCTCTTTTTTTGATCACTTTGTTTAAAACCAGCCAGCATTTTTCTTTTTATTATGTCAACGCTGACAATGGCAATGTTGCTGTTGTCATTAAATTTTAAAATGACTCTACGAAGTTGATTTCTTCTTCTAACTCGTGACACTGCGAGACACATTAAATTCGACCACTCGATTCGATCATCTATGACCAGAACTATTATATCAGTGAGTTTAAACCCCTGAAATGAGTGTATCGTCATTTAATATCCAACCGTCCAGGGTGATATGTCAGCGCGCAATACATCTTCGACAACATTGATATTGACCAGAACAATATAATTTAACACGAGATTTTGTTTTTCTGCTTTTCCAGGAATATCAACTTCAATATTTTGTCTTCGTGTATCAGCTGGTCTATAACATAACGGCACTGACAGCGTTGGGAATGTTTCTTTATGTAATTGAAACAACCGCTGTTGATGTGTGTCTCTGACTATCTTTCTACTTGAAACTATCAAATCGTTCGGTCTCCACGCTTCCCAAAAATCATTTATATTTCTTTCTGAAATTATTTTACGTGCTGTTCCACATTGGATTTTATCTGACCATAATCTGATTAAATTCTTGAACTCGAATAATTCTGGATCGAGGGCTCTAAGATCAGTATTCAGTTCTTCGTGATAATCTACAAATTGCTTCAACCAATCATGTGGAGACAAACCAACAAATGGTGGTTGTTGACCACGATCGCCACACATTAATGCATCTGTAGATTTGAGTTTACAGCCAATCATGTAACATTTGTAATATATCAAACGACACTGTATATATCTCTTCCCAAATAATGATCTGTGGAATATATTTTTCACCAATGCGAGGAGTTCATTCGTCACCATTATACCGACAGAAAATGTGATAAGTGCAGGAATTAACGCCTATCTCCTTTATCTCTCTGGCTAGTCTATGTGTAGGTGTTAGCACAATCATGTCTGACTTCGTTCGAAATAATTCTATAACACGAGATGTTTTCCCAGACCCGCCACATCTGTGTAAGTAAATGGTCTTATATCTACATATTGGATCGGAGATAGATGGCGCTGACGACCATTTTCATATTTTATTATTGTTCAGGTAATTAATCGTCAATCGTCATATCAGCTGATTCAGAATAATCTTGTAACATTTCTTGTTTTATTCTCCTTGATCCCCAACGGCAGCAGAATTCGTAAAACGAGCCAATGTTTCTATAACATGCAATCTATATAAAATGAATCTGTGGCGATTCTGACCGCGGTGTCAGGAAATATATTTATCATCGATAGCAGGTTTATAGAAACATAATTCAGCATAGATGATCCTAGATGTAGATATCGAGGAGATTCACCGTAGATGTAGCTAACAATAGTTCATAACTTTGTTTCCTTAGACAAGAAAGCATTTTCACGAGTGACAAAGATATCTCTATCTGTTGCATCCGCGATTATAAATCGTATTCAGCATCATCTAAAATTAATCGTGAATAATGCTGCTTGTTATCATATGCTCCGCCTTGGTTGAATGTACCGATTTTTCTTCTACAGCAATCTTTAGCGTTTTTATCACTGATATCGAAAATCTAGGAACTTTTAACAATATAATCCTCTGTGAGATCAGGACATTTTTCCGTATAGTCATAAATAATTGTATCAAGACTATCATCATCAGGTTGTGGTAACCAAATCCAAGTCTGCGTTTTATATGATATAATTGCCTCACCGACAGTCAGCGATATCAGTATTTTACAATGAGTCATATATGGTAATAACACTATTGGTGCCCAGTATTTTCAGAGAAATGTCTATCAAACCAAACATAATAAATCAGATGGAGTCATTTAGCAAACTTGAATGATATTACAACAGTGAATCCGGTTAGATCAAAATCGTGTAGTGGTCCTTTTATCGCAACTCGTGTCATCTCGAGACTGGGATATTTATATATATATATATATAAATGAACCAAGAATTTCAATCGCATCCCAAGATCAAGAACTACAAAGTATCTCGTGATAATGTAGAAGCTGTCGGCTGACACAGTCAGTCGCAAGAAACAGTAGGGTTTGTCAATAAACATGGTTATCTCAGATATACTGTTGAAAACAAACATTAATATTGTCATAGATACCCTTACGAAGTGTTTATTGGAGATATCCTTCATGGTTTTGTGATTGATCACATTGACGAAGATCCTAAAAAGAATTCTTATGTAACCTTCAAGTTATCACTCAAAGTCAAAATACCAAACGCGGTCGTACAGGAATGTATAACAAAATTGAGAGACCTATAAATTCACTTAATGTTCAGACGAGTCAGGAAAATATATTTCAATCAATAAATGCAGCCGGCAAGTATTTTGATATTTACACACCCTCGATTCGATATGTTGCAAAAAATGTATGTAAATCAGCTTTTTTTTCGCAAAAATACGGACATAAAATTCAGTTTGAATATATCTGAAATCAATTTTTGTTACAGAAAACACATTATTAAGGGAGGTAACTCTAGAAGAAATACGTATAATCCTATCGGTAAAATAAAAGAGTTATTTCCCTTTTGTAAGGAAAAAAAAAACTATAATCCTGTAAGGAAAATAATCGCATACCCTCCTTGACTCTGTCTCTAAATATATTTTATTGACACTATCCCTGACAGCGTCAAAAAATAAATATGTACAGAAACAATATCCATTTTGTTGCATATGTCAGGTTTCTTGCTTCATTTAGACTTTATCAATAATACTAATTAAGTTAGAGAGAATATACGAAACACAAACCCTTCCTCTTGATTTTCGGATATTAGTTAGCTTATAGAGCATATTGCCATTTTTATTATCAGGGCTCCAGCCTTCGATTATCGAAATTCAACTGAAAACTACACTCTTCCACCTTGTCGCCAAGCGACGTGGATGTGTTTTGCATTCTCTCCAGGTGATTTCTAGGGGGAGAGTGTGGTCTATTGTTGAACGTAGAGATAAGGGCCCCGTCTACATATTTGTGCCGTCCTACTGTAAATACTATACATAACTGTAAATATGTATGTACCCTTTGAGACTGCTTGAATGTAATAGGATGTAATACGGGAAATATGCCGTTCTACTGTAAATACTATATATTCATGTACTCGTGAGCCTACAAAGATGTCCTAGAGCACCTTAGGGATTCATACGTGAAATGTGCCGTCCTAACTGTGCTGTGTGTCGTCATTCACCAAACACGCCCTCTTGAGCCTGCTAGACTATTGTTTGACAGGTTAGTGGTTCACAACAGGGGGTTGTGTTCGTGCTGCCCCTAAGCCTACTAAGATGTCATAGGGCCCCTTAGGGGTTTACATTGGGTTGTGTTGTCTTCTATATATCTCTAAGCCCTGCTAAGATGTCATATGGCTCCTTAGAGGGGGGGGGGGCGGATATTGTGTTGTCCATATATTTCTTTTTATTTAAAGGTATTTTTATTATAAAATGAATTATGAAAATATCAATGATATAATTGCTGCTGTTACAAATTTAAAAAATAAAGGAATACAATCATCAGATAAACTAGATTATGATAAAATCCTCTTTGACTTTGAGTGCCTTCAAGAGCTTATACTCGAAAACAGGTATACGTTACCATCACAGACTGATTCATTAAGGCAATCCAAGAGACCATTAACGCATCATTAGAGAATATGAGCGAATTAAGTAAGTTCATACCGGTGTTTACCGCAGTAGAGAAAATAATAGCGGAATTATCAAACGATATGAAACAGAGAAAAACTTTAATTCACACGTAAAGCAACTAAAAGAGTATACAAAGCAAAAGTACAAACCTGATTTCCGGTAACTAAGGCGGCCTCTAAACAACCAAGCGAATCGAGCACATAAAAGATTTTTTGAGTATTTTATTACTAATAAAATCATCAGCGCTGATAGATTTACTAATTCTGAAAGGTTGATTTCATCAAGGCGATAACGTTGTTCTATTCCAACTTGTATGTCATCTGAATTCCAACAGCCTTTTTAGCAACATATCGTCTTCACATCGCCCTTGTCATAATATTGAAACTACTCTTCTGAAAGTAATGACATTACATCTGCCTTAAAACGCGGAATGATTACCATCCTCACACTAATTGATTTGTCAGCAGCATTTGACACAATAAACCATAATAAATTACTTCAACGTCTCCACCATATCTTTGACATTCACAATACAGCCTTACTGTGGTTCAAGTCCTACTTAGTCAACAAGACAAAAATTGTATCTGCAAATGGAATAGACTCCAGCCCGGTTGAACTGTGTTGAGGTGTTCCACAGGGACCTGTTCTTGGACCTGTTCTCTTCATTATATATACTCGGCCACTCTCAAGTGTCATAGAACATCATCCAGTGTCTCACGAACTGTACTCTGATGAGACCTATATATACAAGTATATCCACCCAACTGATGTTGATGCTACCATCAGTGAGTACAGAGGTGCATTTCTGGTGTGAAATCATGGATGACATGTACCAACCTCCAGATGAATGATAGTAACACTGAGGTATTCCGACCACAACATCAACATTAAATTCACACAGTCGTTACGATTCCTATGTGTTATTCTAGACACTACTCTCCTGTTGCATCAACATGACTTGAATATATGCAAGGTTGTATATCTTGAGTTGAGACGTATCAGCTCCATTCGCAAATATTGTTCAGATGAGACAACTAAAACACGTGTATGTTCATTAGCAATTTTCAAGACTGGGCTAGTGTAACGTAATTCTCTCTGGTTCGTCTGAATATTTTCTCAAGAAACATCAAAAATTTAAAATTTAAGATTCAAAATAGCAAACTAGTAGGATGTATGTGCACAGGAGAATAGACTTCCAGTCGTGTTTGCTGAAAATATAGTATTTATTTTCATCATCAACATAGTCTTTGATCATGTTGTTTCGAGTAAATGCTATTAATATAAGTAGCAGAAAACCATGAAAAAAAGCAATGTAAAACTTTAAAATAATTTATTTCCTTTAAATACAGAGAAAATGGGGGTGGGTAAAGAACTTACGGTATTGCGATTTAAATCCAAAAATAATGCCAATCCAAAAGACACAAGTCATTGTAATACACATTCCTGAATACAACTCAGTGAAAGTCCTGAAGAGATACAAAATTGAAAGCCGTGCGAAGTGGAGATGTCTCAACATTCTCTTGTTGAATCACAGTACATATTACTCCACTTTTGAATTAATTTTGAGTTCAAGTGAATGTCTTTATCCAAGAATGCAATTAAAACACTTTTGTATTTCCAGAGACAATAATCACTTTAATAATTTGAAGAAAATAAAATTCAACCGAAATTGGTCACAACATAATACAACCTAAAGGTGTTAAATAACTACCAGTAAAATCTTCACAGTACAGAGATAATATAATTATCTGATTGACATCAGCTCACATTTTACTAAAACAACCATTACCTAATGAAAAAAAAACTTCTTTGAATGATTTAATAAGCCTTGACAATTTATAAAACAATAACCTAAATAAATCACTTACGAATCTTCAAACCCTGACCATGATCAACATATTTACGACGTCGTGATGACATGAATATAATTTATATCACAAGCTCATACAGATAGAGAATAATGGATATAGTATCAGTTATTTACATAATAAAAATTAAAAGAATTAAAAACAAACAAAAACAATGAATTATGTCAGGTTGAAATGAATTCAATTATGAACAAGGTCAAGCCCAGCACACAATGTTGCCTTACAATAATATGAAAAGAAATAAACAATTTGAAACTAATAAACACTTAAATGAAATATGCATAACACATGTGCAGACTCAAAGGTAGACACAATTCATAAACGACTTACAGTATCCTTATTCACGAGGATATACCATAAAATAAAATATCTTAATATCTTTATGTTTTATTCCTATGAACAGATATTGAAAACCGTTGAGATTAGCTATTTGAACAGCCTTTTACAATGACAATATATTCTCCTATTATCAGTGACATTACTAACAATTACAGTTTGGTATGTTTTATGTTTTTGCATGTAATAACGAATTTGATGAAATCAAATATTTCTATAAACAGAATGTATACGTCAAGCAAATGGTGGAACCAGATGCAACTATTATAATATGAAAAGTATGTTCATATCTCTACACCGGGAACAAATTAAACGTTATAGTAGGTGTTCTATAAAAGCAAAACGATTTTACTAGTACTAATCAAGTCATGGCAAGGCATTATAAACAAGAACTGCCATAGTGCGACGCAGGACGTTTTGGCGCGACCAGTTTGGCGCCGGCCGTTTTGGCATGGGCCGGTTTGGCGCCGGCCACTTTGGCGCCGAGCAATTGTTATTCCTTGTGAGTGAAATATAAAGTGAAAAATAAAGTAAAATTATTCCAATGACTCTAATTAAAACTATTTGTAAATTTTATTCAAACAGTAACATTGCTAAATTGTCTGAAAGCTGATGCCTTTTTCTTAATATTATTCACAATCTTGTCTACTTCTGCTTTTGCAACATCACTCCCATGATTATGTTCATTCATCAGTAGAATGAATTGGTCATCATCTGCAGCTGTGTGAAGACGGGCTTCACAGTCACATGCCCTCTCTCAAGAGAGTAACTATTTCACAATATCTCTCTCTCTCTCTCTCTCTCTCTCTCTCTCTCTCTCTCTCTCTCTCTCTCTCTCTCTCTCAGACATGCACTTTTTAGGCGTTCCATGACCAAGACGAATGGGTAAAGTCTCTCCTATTTACTGGTAGACTTACCTATATGCCTCTTTTGGCCACCCTAGCTACCCATCTACCGACTTATCTACGTACCGCTGCCATCCTCTGATATTGCTAACTTGCCGCGTGAATTGCTACCTAATAAACTGGAATAGTAGGGAACTGATGCATAGGTTTGAGTTTCACTTTACTTAACAGGGATTATTACGTTGAAGGGGATGGGAATAAAGAAGGTAGGTCTTTTCTACTTATAAACCCCTTAATTTAAATAATACAGTCTTTGATTAGTAGATAAGCGGGTGACGTCCACATGTTAGGTCAGTTTGAACAGTTTGTTGTTAACTTATTCTCACCAGATTGTATAGAAACCCACAAATGTCATCATTGATATTATATGTATTCCTACTAAAGGTCATAGCTCCTCCTAAGCCTTTAAATTAATGGGGCAAGCCAAGGGTTTTTATGCAGTCTAGGAACAAGGTCTATGTTCACACTATTTAATTTTCTCATTTGATGGTGGTGTATAGCAGTGAGGCAAATACCAAATACCCACCCAGTGGGAAAAGGCATGGAAATTTCAATAGAACATTGTTTGGCTTGTTTCACAATCTATTCATATATTTATGAAACAAACCATTTTCGGAAGCAAAATTTATTAAAGATTGTATGATTTTTGCTATCAGTGTTGTGTGTTCTAAATGCAAGTCAGAAGTAGAAATTATATCATTAGCACGACTAACTATTCTTTGTCGCATTGACACAATTGCAGTGAATCTTTAAGAACAACTGTTAAAGGCCAGTTTTAGTTTTCAGTGGTTTTCTTTTGCTTTGGATGAGAGTACTGATCTTCAGGATACTGCACAGTTGCTTATTTTTATCAGAGGAATTAATGAAAACTTTGACATTACAGAGGAATTATTATATATGGAGTCTCTCAAAGACACTTGTACTGGAAAAGATTTGTACAACAGATAGATGAACAGTTTAATCAGATCTGGCTTAAGCTTAGATAAACTGGGAAGTATTACAACTGATGGGGCTACTTCACTCACAGGTAAACATTCCGACCTTGTGAAGTTAATGAATGATAAAATTAAAGATTTCACACTGCACAGTGTACTGTCCTGTCACTGCATCATACATCAAAAAAGCCTCTGTAAGTCTTCTTTAAATCTTAAGCATGTTGTGGATCCAGTCGTGTGTGCAGTGAATGCAATAAGAGCAAGGTGACTGAAACACAGGCAGTTACGAAGCATCTTGGAAGATATGGAAGCTGATTTCACTTATGTGTTGTACCACACAAACGTCAGCTGGTCAAGCATGGGAAAAGTACTAAAGAAGGTGTTTGACTCCAAAGCTGACATTTGTATGTTTTTGTTTATGAAAGATATCTCTTGTGACTTTTCAAAACAAATGCAGAGTGAAGAATGGATTTATGATTTTGCATTTGCTGTGGACATAATGCAAAACTTCAATGAGCTGAACATTAAACTTCAAGAAAAAGGTGTATTTGCTCATGAATTGTACGTAGAAGTAAAATCGTTTCAAATGGGGCTTAAACGTTTTGCCAAGCAGCTGAATGAGCAGAACTTTGCTGATTGTCCTCTTTTGAAGACACAGACTGTTTCAGATGCATTATCTGACAAGTGCAGTTGTCAGATCACGGCTTTGAAAGAAGAATTTATCTGGAGGTTTGCTGATTTCAAGGCAATGGAACAACAGTTCGACCTGCTCAGCTCACCCTTTGCTTGTGACATTGAAACAGCCACTGCAAAACGGCAGATGGAACTGATTGATTTGCAGGCCGACAACTCCTTAAGAAGAACTTTTGAAACCAAACCACTGATTGAATTGTATGCTTCTCTACACCCAGAAAAGTTTCAAAATCTGAAAGAATTTGCCAGAAAGCTATTTGTGTTGTTTGCATCAACCTACATTTGTGGGCAGACTTTCTCTATTATGAAAGTCAACAAGTCAAAGAAGAGATCGCTTCTCACATATTCAAATCGTCACTCAGTTTTAAAGACCAGCATGAGCAACTTGTCACCAAATTTGACAACTGATCAACGAATGTGATTAGCTGCATCATTTTCTCTGACTGGTTATGTTACTCTGTTTATCATAAAAATTTGCTTCATTTGAAGTTTAAGTTTTCAAATATTAACAACATTATAACAACTGAAAATTAATTATGATGTTATTTAGAAAAACCTTTTGGTTTTTGCTATTTAAAATATTAATTATTTTACTTAATGAACTATGAGGCCAGCTAAAGTTGTAAAATTGTGCATGCGGCCCTTGCACTTGAAAGTTTGTTTACCTCTGCTCTAATAAGTCAATAATATATTCAAGGTATGAACGATATAAACGAAATTATATTTCAGCCTTGTGATGGAATTTCTGGCTCTCTATTCCATCCTGAAAAATCCACCTTGGACTACGTATTATCAGACTTATACAGTTCGAAATAAAGAAAGTGACTTAAATTATATCACCACAGCTCCAGGAAGGTGAAAGCAAAAACAACCTTGCATATAGCACGGTTATTTATTCAAGCAATCTAATTTGACTTGCTCTACACAAACAGTTGAGATTTAAATTATGGCGTTTAATTGGCATTTAGCGGCTGAATTTAGAAATATTAGACAATCTAGACCAACAAAGTTCACATCTACGGACACAAGAAACGAGTGAATAAAACGAGTTGTTACGTGAATATGAGCAATTGATTCCAGATGTTCCAACATGAACACACAAACTCTGCTATAATTGTAGGTGCTACACCCGCGGAAAAGCATCCCTACATGATGAATGCTCTCAGGTTGGAATCTTTGAGAAACAAAGTCAACATTTACTGAAAAATGCTTATATTGAACCAGGTATCTGGAGTTCTCCATGTACTGTTATGACTATAACAGATCATTCTTCCCATATGCGCAATGGTAATAACAAAGTGAGCAGTATGACAAAATCAGATTCATTTTCAATACACAGACGATTGCAATCATAGGCTTTAAAATTCTAAAAAGGTCACCAGGTTCAACCTTTCAAAAACAGGATTCTAGCAATTTCCACACACGGAAAGAGCAACTTTTATTTTGGCTTTTATAACTCCAGATGGGCTTTATCAGCATACATTGATGCCGTTTGATATAAACAATTGCGTTATCAACTCTCTACGTTTTAGAATGCCCATAATATATATAAATATTTAAAAAAATCTTTTGCATTGCTTGTGTACCATTAAAGTGGATATTGTGGAATTCGGTCAAATTAAACTTGTCGACATTACCGTTAAGGCTTTCTCTGAATTCTCATTGTCTTTTAGTGATCAACATCTGGTACGATTTAGGGTACACCTGAATAATATTGAATCCTCTGCTCACAATGTTTCATAAATACTGCATCGATGATCAATGTTTTGAGTAAAGGAACCCAAAGTTCATTGACATGAAAGATATCATAAAGCTTTTAATACATTGCACGACATGCTGAACTGTACAAAAATTCTTCGGCTCTAGATTTTACCCAATTATGTATCATGTATGCTCACACACATGATGTAGGGGTTATTGGGATATTGATTCAAATAGTAAACAATTGGTGTGGGTCATCCAGCATGCTATTTTGTATATTAAAACACCTTATATCCACAATCTCTCTCTCTCTCTCTCTCTCTCTCTCTCTCTCTCTCTCTCTCTCTCTCTCTCTCTCTCTCTCTCTCTCTCTCTCTCAACTTTTAAGTAGTGAATGAGAGGCTGTTTAGGGTCTATGGGGAAAATACAAACAAACACCTTCACTACCATCCCCACCCGGGGATGTTTATGGTCAAGGTTTTAACCCCCATCCCACCCCCCGCCCGGGACTGTTTAAGGTCAATGTGATTTGAACATTGGAAATATTTGGTCTGTATAGCGTCATAAGGTTGAATAGGGACAAAAGGAAATGAAAATAAGAGGTGACGTCATGGTACTGAACATTGGCAACACTCTGGCAAGGAATGACCTGAATCGGGAGGAACATCAGGAATTGACTTGTATATGGCGTTATTTTAGCAACACATAAACATGTATTGAAATTTTACACACACACACACACACACACACACACACACACACACACACACACACACACATACATACATACATACATACATACATACATACATACATACATTTAGTGTTTTTCGCTAAATATAGGTGCTATACCGTGTGTATGTATATATATATATATATATATATATATATATATATATATATATATATATATATATATATATATATATATATATGTGTGTGTGTGTGTGTGTGTGTGTTTTAAATATTCTTCGATTTAGTGCATCTTGCATTTGTACTAAAAGAAACATATTGCTTTTACGCGTCACTCTGACATTTGTAAACCACTATAATTTACCCAGAAAATGCCACGTGCGTGTGCGACTCTCTCTTTCTCTCTCTCTCTCTACACACACACACACACACACACTTTTACTCAACGTCAATGTGAACCAAATAACATAGTTTCAGTGTGAGTTTATAACTAGATTGTTTGTGCCCATCTACTTTAAAATAGCGTGGGTGTCTGTTAAAAGAAGAGACTATAGAGTAAGACCTTACGTACAAAGATATTTGGAGGATGTTACGTTTTACAGCCTCTTATCGAGTCCAATCAGTAAGGTCCTCAATTCAGGTGGCTATGACAAATTAACACTACTCGTTCTTTTGTTTACAAGCAGTTTACATTCTATGCCATATAAACCACTAGCCAAGACCTTGATGCTTAAGTAGACACGTCTCGCCCACTAATTAAGCTTCTAAAATAACGCGATGGGTATACTTTGACCTGGATTGTCTTAGTCTAAGGTCCATGACCTCGAAATACCTGATTTTTAAAGCAAAACAAGACACATATTGCATAGATAGCAAATGTTTAAAATGATTTTTATCGGCCAAATATGTACGGACAGATAGCACAGACTTGTGTTATCTAACTATTCACTTAAACGGGGCCTGCTCTGCTCGCGGCTAACCTTACATGACCGGATGATTTTACACCTGATGTGACCCAAATTTCATCCTCGTGGAATAGTTTCTAGTCAGATCAGTATAAAATCTGATGACGTTATACTTTATGACCTAAATCCTTGCAAAGATCAAGGAGAGCGCTACGTCGGCAGTCTATACGCATTGTGACCTTGCTAAAAGCGGTTAGTTATACAGTACCGTGGTAGTCATGCTCTGAAATGCATCACGCTTTTATTAATGTATCATATATTTCAATATTTTTACACATATTTCAGGAACTCGTAAATTCATATTTGAATATTAGAAAATCTCACAAAGTGATATACCCTGTCAGTCCACTTTGAATATTAATGTATTCGATTTGAATTCTGGACGTGCTTGATAGACATTGTTCGTCTGCGTAAAAATCAGAATGTTCAATAGTTTTATCTGATCAACAAGGCGAGTTTACATTATGAAAATCTGGCGAACGTATTCCTTGAACAAGAAAACAGATTCGGCACGTCTTCACCAGAATATGTATAAAAGTAGTTCGAAGGTCCGTCTCGGAGCTCCGAGTTCAAGCTCAGGCCGAGACATACCAAATACATAAAAATGGTACTAGCAGCTGCCTTGCTTCGCACTCAGCATTAAGGGGTTGTCGTTAGGACCGATTGATCTGATGTCAGGATAATATTGCTGGATGGGAGATGACGCAACATGTCTGTGGCATGATGCCCCACTGCTATACTTCACCATCAAATCCCACGCTGCAGACACCGTAGCGATGAGGCTGAACAATATTAAAGATACAGTACAAATACAAATCAGACCAAACACACACACACACACACACACACACACACACACACACACACACACGGTGACTGATAACCAAAAACATGCTTCAACAGAGTTTAGCTTCACGCTTTATCAATGAAAGACAACAAAATGTATAAAAATTTCATTAAGAGGAAACGATACTTCCCTACCTTTCTGTTAATGAAAAAATTATACGAGTGGTATATAATTGACACAGCGTACATACTATCAATATATTTTATTTATGTCACATACAAAATACATGTGCTTGCCCTTTGAAAGGATTTAAGATTAATTGACTAGAGGCAGCTGTATATGACACACGGTACTAATTATATGGAAGAACTGTGAACCTGGGTGAACAAATAATAGAGTATATACGGGATTGTTGGTCCATAATTGGTTAATAATGAAAAGTAAAAGTTTAGTTAAAAAAATATCTTTTGAGAGCTTATCCAATATGTAATTTTTTTCAAAAATATAGACCATATTCCAACGATACAATGTTCGTAATTTTACAGTCATGACCTAGGCGTACTCAATAATGAAAGTAGCACTTGATTAATTTGGTGCAGAATCAATAACGTGTTTCAAGCACTTGTAGATATAAAACAAATGCCTCGGCTCATATGGTGTTCTCAACACGTAACCTTGCACCAAGGATAGTTGTGTATGGAGAAATATAGGTCTGATCATTATCTCCCAGAAATTGTAAGTTATTGAATTTTGAATACTATGGTTTTTCCATATGTTTACTCTGGAAATTGAATTACTACCGTGCTCCTATATGCGACAAATACCATAATATGAGCATGTTGTTTCTATGGTTACCACGTGCATTCGGGGTATCATTTTGGTAGGTTTTGCATATGAGAGTCATAACGGAGTCTTTTTCATGATTTGCATGTGACTTTGGAGAAACAATCTATTCAAAACACAGATGGGAAGGGTTGTATACACTGGAGAGGGGTAGTAGATAGCTCAGGCTATGCAAAAGAGAATAGACTCATTAGACTGCCTATTACAAAGACTAGGATGGCACTTAGCTATTGCATCTGTTGCATAAGATAAATTACTTATTAATTTTGGAGCACATGTATTATATGTTTTAATGATTTTTTCAAACTCAGCCTAACACCTCTTAGTCAAGTGCAAAGTTGTTCTGCATCTTTCCTTTACTCGTTTTAGTTCTTTCTGGCATCAAATCATTCAAAATGCTGACTCACATTTGCCTGCGAACACATATTTAATTTATATTGATTGACATACATAAGACAGTTACAATCCAAGCAGATAACAAGCACATAGTAGATAAACAGCTTCTAACTTATCCTCAGATGGTTCTGTTGTGAGTAAAGAGAAACGCTATCACGTTTTACATTTTAAAACCTGACCCTTCTAAACCAGTATACCCATAAGGAAAATGATCGCACAAGAACGCTTCTCGACATCGTGCCACCGGTGGATAGTATTTGCAAGCAGCTATATCTCAGTTTTGTTGGTTCTTGGACTTCTGTTTGGGTTTCCGCGGTTGTTTTCCATACTTTTAGATGTGTTCCGAGAGAGTCGTGCCAGTACAGGGGCTGTACATTCAATTATGATTGGAGTCTTCTATTGTACTGGTAAATATTTTGTGCAAGTATGCATGTTTATGTACATATAAGGCTATATATGTAAATGGGACTATATATATTGATTGAGAGTTAGTTCATTAGTTTAAAAGTCTCATACAGCTAATGTGGAACAAAGTTGTTTTCAAGAATGCATCTGTGTAACAATCTTTGCAATGGCATGCAAAGTGTATTAAGGTACCAGGGCAACTTAATAGCACAGTTGTGATATGGGTTCGGGTGGGTTTAAAGGTCAATTTTAACAGGTTAAATTCGCGATACTTGGATTACGAATCCGCTTCTTTACCAATAAATCTAGTTAGATTCCTCAATATAACAATTAGGTTTAAGATTAAAAAAAACAACAATACATATATTAACGTATCTAAAGTTTTCCTACGCATTTCATTAGGTATAAATATGAAGTATTCATTATGTATAAGTATGAAGTATTCATTAGGTATAAGTATGAAGTATTCATTAGGTATAAGTATGAAGTATTCATTAGGTATAAGTATGAAGTATTCATTAGGTATAAGTATGAAGTATTCATTAGGTATAAGTATGAAGTATTCATTAGGTATATGTATGAAGTATTTATTAGGTATAAGTATGAAGTATTTATTAGGTATAAGTATGAAGTATTTATTAGGTATAAGTATGAAGTATTTATTAGTTCCAGCCTTTCGGTAGGGATATAAAGTGGAAAAAAATAAAATTAAATTGATTTTGTATAGGTGGCTACCATGGGTTAAGAAATTATTTAACTTGAGACTATTCGTCGTGTTTCAAACGAAACAATTATTGAGTGCATGTAAATTTCTTAACTAACTTCATTATCATAATGTTGCACTTTAAAGGCGGTGACAGTATGAAGCAAGCTATTATGTCAAAGACAGCCGGGTACTCGTGAATAGTAAAAAATAATCGTACAATGCTTCCAGTTGACTTACTTTAACATGTCCACTTTTAACGATTATCTTGTGACTGGCCATGTTCGTGTGTCAATCCGTTCTTCTGTCGGCCTTCCGAATTATATTTTTAACCCACACCAATGGATATCATTTTATTTAAATGGACTTTTTGTATGAAAACACAACAAAGGTTTCAATTCCAGAATTCAGACCCTGGTACAAAGTGTTTGAGTCGAAGATCACGTTTTCATAGTCATATCGGGTTTGCCTCATTATTTCAATTTCATCTACACCAAATTATGACGGCTAATCATAGTTGATTTGATATTATTTTACATTAACGCGATGCCGGGGGAGGGGTAGAGGAGTACAAAAGGGGTCGAAAAAGTACGGATATTTTAGATGGTTTTCTTTTCTGTATTCTTTTGTAGGTATTATAAATGGCCCCGTGACATCAAAACTCGGTCCACACAAGGCAGGATGTCTAGGAGGAGCATTAACCGGTCTGGGATGGATCATTTCTTTCTTCTCTACATCGATTCTATATTTGGATTTCTCCATTGGTGTATTTACAGGTGGGAATCATTCGGTACCTCAGAGAATATCAGTACGCAAAAAAGCTCCAATATTGAAATCTTTTTACTTCCAACAAAATTTAGTATAAATATTTTTTTAATGCACTCTGTATCAGCTATAGAGACAGCCTTGCAACATGTTACCGGTTGAAATATACACGTAATATTATAGCAAGAATAATGGAAGTAGTTTATTTTGGTCCTAAACGATTGTTGTTTTATTTTTCAAATGAGGTCAATTCCGATTTCTCTGTCACCTTATTAGCCGAAGGTTAAAACCTGAACAACATTGGTCTGCTAATATTTAAAATCATTTTAGTTCCAACAAAGTTTACTGTAAATATATTGTTTAGACTATCTGTATCAACAATGGAGACAGGCTTGAAGCATAGTCTAGTCGAAAGATATATTCAACACTATGGTATGATGAATGCAAGCCATGCTTTTATTGGTTATTAACTCTTTTCACTGTATCTGTATCAAATGAGATCAACTACGATTTCTCTGTCAACTTATTAACTGACGGTTACACACAGTACTCCATTGGCCTGCTTCTAATATCACTGTCTCTAATTGGCGGTTTCGTCTATATGATAGTATTTCAAGTGTGTGTCGTGTCCTTCGTGGATACGACGTAGTCGTTAAGGTATGAGTGTGGTCTTTCGTGTGCAAGTGATAGTATTTACGATGAGGGCATAATCCTTCGTAAGCACGTGTTAGAATTTACGATGCGCATGTCGTCCGTTATGGGCTAAGTGATAAAGTGTTCCAAGTAAACCATCTTGTTTTCCCCAAATTATTCGTCTTTGTATTATAAAATATATTTTAGTTCAAAACAACAGAAAACAGAAAAGCGTGCTTAGCACATCTATACCTGGTGAATACCACGTGATTCGAGATTTTCAAGCAAGTTTGTGCATACAGTAACTTACACTTGTTTACCTCAACAACTGATCAGGAACGCTTTGTTAATGCCATAGGATTACTGAGGCGTATCTGGGGGTTGGTGGGGGGGGGGGGCAGAGGTGGACAGATGTCCCTGGGCGTCAGACTAGTGTGGGCGCCAAAATGAGCAGTGGGGGCGCCAAAATGGGCTTTGAAATAAGTTGTATGTGAAATTGTTGCTGCAAAACATTTTTCAGAGTTGGGGGGGGGGGGGGTGAGGGGTAAAAATGCATCTTGTTCCCGGGCTCCAAACACTCTAACTACGCCTTTGTAGCATTACATTATCGCAATGGGCTATAAGTGTGTAAGTAAATGTATATTTCTGTGCAGTGCAAGATTATGAAAACATTTTACCAAGACGTGTTGTCATAATAGTCATCAACATAATTCGTAGAAATGCAAAAAGTGATAATAAAAACACATTTGCATAAATAGAGGCAAATGTAAGTAAATGCATAATGGTTCTGCACGTGTTTTATGGTAATAATTTAAATTGTTTCGGACAAGACAAGAGATGAAAGTGAAAAATGTCGATAGTCAAAAACACCGTACATACGACTAAATGATATGGATCCTATTAGTATCATATTTGTTCATTATAGTCGTGTACGTAAAGTTAAAACGTACGTACGTACGTACAATACATATCATGTATTGATCATGATGCATCACGCATGTTATAAAGGAAATATTTCGAACAAAGTTTATTTTAAACAAAGTGTCAAGCATTGGACTAAATGAGTAAATATATGATGTTACACTAAGGAAGAAACTTATGATGTTATATCAATACAAATTTGTTTTCTTTTTTGACAGGTTTGGGTTTATCATTTGTCTACATCAGTAGCGTATCGGTGGTGAATCATCATTTTCAGAAAAAATCTGGACTTATCGTCCTCTCTATTCTAGCTACATCCAATGGAATCGGTGCTCTTATTTATCCATATATCTTTACCTACTGTGTTGACCAATTTGGAATACGGGGAACATTTCTACTGATAGGAGGAGTTCTTCTCAACAGCATTCCGATGTCGTTTCTCTGGCAGATACCAAATAATCGAGAAAAACACTACTTACCTAGTTACGATCTTGGACAAACAGACGTACGGAAACGTAGGAAACACATGTTAGCTCAAATATCCCTATTGTGGACGAATAAGATATTTCTAATATACTCTTTGGGATTCGTGTGCCTCGTAGCGCCCAGCTTCGGTTTTATTGGTGTATTTTCCGACATAATTATAAGCAAAGGATTCTCAAACGACCAAGTCAACACAGCTTTTTTAGTATTTAATATTTCGAACATTTTTGGAAGACTTTTGCCAGGTATCCTAAAGCAGCTTCCTTTTATAAGTGCCTTGTCAATTATGTTTTTCGTCTCCCTGGTTACATCCGCTGCCTTTACTGTTTTAAATATGGTGGATGGTTTTGTTATCTATATGATCTTATGCTCGTTAATAGGGGTAATGGTTGGGGCTACCGTGGCGTCCGTGTCTGTGGTCACGCTTAGAATTGTAGGATCAGAAAATTTAACATCTGGAATCGGGATTCAGTTGACAGTTAGTGGACTGGGACTCTTCTTGACAGGACCTGTGAATGGTACGTATGACTATCAAAAGTATTCAAAATGTTTCACAATTCATTTTATTTTATTTAAAAGGAAGAAACGTGAATTAAAGGCGAAGTTCTATACTTTAAAGTTGATTTAAATTTTACAGCCATTTCGTTTGCTAGTGTAACAGTGAGTTACAGTGTACAGCCATCTTGCCTGTTTGTGTGACCGTGAGTTACAATGGACAGCCATATTGATTGTCATTGTGAGAGGTAGTGAGTTACAGTATACTGCCATCTTGCTTGTTTGTGTAACAGTGACTTATAGTGTACAGCCAACGTGCTTGTTAGTGTGTCAGTGAGTTACAGTGTACAGAAATACTGCTTGTTGGTTTGACAGTGAGTTATAGTGTACAGCCATATTGCTTGTCAGTGTGATAGTGAGTACAGGTTACAGTCATCTTGCTTGTTAGTTTGCCAGTGAGTTACAGTGTACAGCCATATTGCTTGTTAATGTGACAGTTAGTGAGCAACAGTGTACAAACATCCTGTTTGATAGTATGACAGTGAGTTATATAGACTAAATTCCATTTCATAAGCGACACGTCAAATAGGCACTGGCGATATGGAAACCGTTACATGATTGAATGTCTTAGGTTCTGATACAGATTTAAATATTCACTTTATTCAGTGAAGCTAACTACCACGTGTATCAGGCGATATATACAGAATGGAAACAAAACATACAAGATTTGTAACGTAAATTGTGACGTGATGGCCATGTACACTGAGATATGGAAGTTCACTATCCCTACATTATAGGTCGATTATGTGAACAACTCTGACAATATTATTAGATCGGGGAACCAGAATAAAGTTTAGTTTCTTTTCATGATCAAGTCTTACAAACTGGGCTTTCCTCTGAAGGATTTTGAATAGGTAATTAGCACTAACGTTGTCAAAATTGCCGGTCGCTGCAGGCTAAATAAGCATTCGAACCTATATTTATTTTAATTCGGTAAGGAACTATCTGCAACTAATATGCAACTATATTAGAGTCTACAATGATCCATAGTTTCTCTCTTTGCATGTTATATACATACCATGCATACATTATGGTACTGTACTTATATTTTCCCATGCTGTATGTTCTATAGCCAACTATTGCTCTGTGACAGCAGAGTGTTGCGATGACGCTACACTTTGTATACAGAATGTGTTATGTATTAGTACCATCTAGTTTTGAATCTGTATGTCACCGAGCCGCAGGCTTAAAAATAATTAATACAATTTCATATCATGGTAAATTCTTTTAATTTAACTATAGATTAGTTAACCCAGAACTTCCAATTCAATTACGTAAAATATTAGTGAGAACTTTACTTTAGTTTGCTACTAAATGTATCGACGTTAATCCGTATTTTTTTTACCCCGACATTACTAATTAGTCGGCAAGATCAATGTTCCCATTATTAAATTGGATTCATTGTAATTATATAGCTTTTTTCTCCAGGTTTTATAAAGGATACGACAGGCTCGTACAGATTTGCGATTTGGTGTTCGGTTGGCAGTCTCGTTGCATCCACTCTGTTGTTTTTGTTTGCACTGGTCTGGAAACGGAGGTCAGAACGTGAAAAGGAAGAGGATCGAAAATATAAACCTGATGTCGAAACTTTGGAGTTCATACAACAATCATGAAAGTCAGCTCATGTTTTCCATGTAAGAACTCTGTGTGTGTGTGTGTGTGTGTGTGTGTGTGTGTGTGTGTGTTATTTGGATTTTTAATGTAGTTTTAAAACATTTCCAGTTATATCACTACGATGTCTGCAGTGTGACACTTATTAGTGATATCTAGCACTGGGGCATCATGCCGCAGGCAAGTAGCATCATGTCCCACCCAGTTGGATTATCCTGACACTAGGTCGCCCAGTCCAAGTACTAACCTCTTAATGCCGAGCGGCAAGCGCGGCATCTACAAGTACCATTTGTATAAGTCTGTGGTATGACTCAGCCTGCGTTCGAACCCGCGACCTACCATACCGAGATGAACGTTCCAACAACTAGGTCACCGGAGCGGCCCCAAGAACTGCTCAAAATAAGAATAAATAATAAATAATAAGCATATCTGGATTCAGCGTTTTCTTGTGTGCATATTAAGCTTTTGAAATGTCATCATTTTATCAATACTGATTCATTTTATTACTGCGACTAAATGGGCATTACACAGTTAAAACACCTATGTCGTTTATAAGTTTGAATCCATTCGACTCTTAAAGTTGCCCTCGTTCATGTTTCTACATTTAGAAAAGACACGACAAACCCAAAAGCGTGTCCAGTTGTCAAGAATACCCCTTCTTGTATATCCGATACACATTATTTCAAAACATATCAGCAAAGCCGTTTACTATTGAAATAAATAACATTCATAGTGTCATTTTTGGACACTTACTTTAGGAGACGCATCTGCTAATAAACTTTCATAATCTACCATAAGGGGTTGTTGTAGTACACGAAACTATTTGACTGAAAATTCAATCCTTAATTGAAGTTTCTCCCTTAGGCATCTACACAAGGTCTGAAAATGATTCTAAATCCTGAATGGTAGAAGTTTATAAGTTCGTTATAAATAGGGAAATAAAAATGAGGTGTATCTATTCAAATCATGCTTATGGGACAACTCTCTCTCTCTCTCTCTCTCTCTCTCTCTCTCTCTCTCTCTCTCTCTCTCTCTCTCTCTCTCTCTCTCTCTCTCTCTCTCTCTCTCTGGCACACAAAAATTTGTTTTGTTCTAACCGTCTTCATTCATATCCTTAAGCATGTATCAGCTGGATGTTGAAACACATTAGCCACATTTTTAGAGAAGGGAAACAGAAGTCAGTCCTAGAAAAAGAGACTGAAAAGTTTAAATGTTTATCCAGTTCATTATCTTTAAAGGTTTACTTATGCTGCTTCTAAACCATTATCCGTTTATAGCGAGGTGTCATATGAAAGTTTTATACAGAGAAGCCGACGGTTCTACTCCCCCTCCTTTTGAGATAAAAGTCAAGATAATCGCTACATATGTAAGAAGAAAGAGCATCGGGCAGTATAATGTCGAGACCGTCATGAAAGCAAAATAGATGTCAGACGAGACAAAAGTCAAGATACATGGCATCATTGTCAAGACAAAAGACATTGGTCTTCTGACTGCCCTAAGAAACAACAGGAGTAAATGAAGAGACGGGTTTAAATATAACGACGAAGAGATACCTTAATAAACGGAAGAACAAAGACACGTCGGTAAAGAGAGACAAAAGAAGAAAAGAAGATGAGGAAAAAGTGAGGAAGAAGAGGAAGGACATATGAAAGTGAAGAAATAGTTTATTTCTTTACAAACACAGATAGTAAAAAAGGCATAGAATATGTCTATGAACATTTTAAAGTGTTGTGTTGTAAATTGGAATTGTAAAATGTGTGCCAGAATAGACCAGAGAGAAAACTTGTCTAATGGTTTTGATCTTTTAGAAAGAAGACTTACACTCACGCACAAACACAAGTTCATCATGGGGGCAAAATAAAGGATTTTGAGATTTAATTGATTTTTGCAAATATAATACTAACTCTTTTCGATGGAGGTGGGTCCTAGAAAGGACAGTTGGATGGTTTTTAAGAAAAATAAAAACTTCAGGAACGGAAAACAACTGGCTCTAACTACCTTAAGCATTTGCCACGGCCAACATCAACATCTGGGCTTGCTCCTGTTGTTGATTTGGTATGAGGCACTATAGCTGGTATCACGGGTGTAGTAACGGGGTTGGGCTGTTTGGCTCGGAAAGGTTTTTTTTTTTTTGGGGGGGGGGGGTCGTATTAAAGAAGTATGATGTATTTGTATGAGATTTTTTAACTCTGACATAATGTCTTAGAGCACCGTCGCTGTTTGACATTCACTGTCCTACTTCTTTGATAGACATTGTTTCTTCTCGGCTGCTGCTTCATCTTCCTGTCGTTACCTTCTTGCATCTTCTTCTTGCTTTTGTTAATGAAGTAGAAAAGCTCGTGCTGCTTCTTTCTGCTACTGTACAACTTATTCCAATGTTTCTTTTTATCTTTGTTTAAAATCATCGACGTGTGGTAAGGAAGAAGAAGATGGCTAAGGTGCTTGAACCGGAAGAAATTCTTGCGAAGAAGAGAGGATTCAAATTGTAAATCATTAAATGAACTGGTTAAGTTATGAGCATCTTTTATCTCCTGTGTGCTTTTCGTTTCTTAAATTGGAAACAAAGAAATAAACAGGGAAGTACATTCAGACTTTAGTGTTTATATAAGATGCTCACGGAATATTTATTCACTGAAGACTGACATATGAAGAGACCAAATAATATGCATGACGTTGAACAGTTCATATAATAAAATTCAACACGTTCTTTACAACTGGCTGCTTAATCGTCTTCTTTTCTTAGATTGTTTGTAATTCGCACAGGGCAAACGTTATCTGAATTTTGTAATGTTGCATGTGACTCAAAATATGTTCTCTTTCTCAATATGTATGTGCATATATATATATATATATATATATATATATATATATATATATATATATATATATATACATACTCCAAAGCTCCGCGGAAGACATTATTCATATTTAGGTGGAGGTGATATTGTGATTTATAAATTGATGGAACAAAGACAACTTGGCACTCAAGAAGGGTTAAATTACTTTATTCGTCAATAGCACTCATGTACTAAGTGGGATGAATGCATCATAGAGATTAAAATAACGTTTATTAGGATATTATATATTAATCTAATATCGTCTTCATATTTCATTGAAAACTGATTTGGAACGGCCTGGTCCCTCATCAGAACCAAAATCTGGCTCAATGAAATATAAAACAATATTTCTTCAAATAGAGAGTCTTCGGAGGTATTATAGCAGTTTAGAAACTATTTGACGTTGCTATTGCAACTGTATCAGACTAGAAGCTCATAGCAACGCTTTCGCTTCCTCTTGCGGGCATGCATATAAAATTGTCTGGACAAGTCTTGTAAATTTTCCTATAAACAAAACAACGATTGAATTCAAATATTTGTATCAACTGTTAATAAAATACGTAAATAAAGAATATACATCTCTGTTCACCAAACATGAAATTTCTAAAACAATATAAAACATATCACATGTAATGTGCTATCCATTAAAAGATTGATGACTGAATGAATGTCATAGTTCTAATATGTAATATACATGATTTATATGTAAAATATTTAGACTACACTATGTTCCTTTAATGATTTGTTGTAACACGAGTGACATAGTAATGCAATCGCATATATATATATATATATATATATATATATATATATATATATATATATATATATATATATATATATATATATATATATATGGATAAATATTGATATAAAGATTTTAGATAAATGTATTATTTGTTTTAACTATTCCATATGACATTAACTTCATGTTACAATTATGAATATTTGAAAATATGAAAATATATATCTAGTCCCAACGTTTTAAGACGGCTTACTAACGCTTAAATTGTAGTGGTGCAATAAAGTATACATATTATATCATTAATATTTATTTATAAAGCTTTATATAAACTATACTAGTTGCCATGCACATCTTTAATATAACATATTTCTTATATATATGGGAACTTTTAAGTATATATATATATATATACTTCGGTCAAATATTCTATTCTAATCATTACAAAAAGAGACAAATCAACTCCTTCACGTTGAGAGCACTGGTCATGTCCGTACAATGTACGTCAGTTTTGTTAACTTACGAGTTTGTGCAAGGTGTTATTGTAAGTCTATAAATGACTATGCGTAACGTGTTAGCTTCCAGAGATTGCTGCCAATGTTGAGTTAAACGTTTCTCCTAAAACGTATACAACGAAAACTTCATATTTGTATTCCGTAAACGAACGCTATGATATGGCATGTTAATGGCTGTCACTCAGCACTGAAATGGGTGAGTCCATGTTTTAGTGTGAGAACTAATCTCCAACAAAATTAGCGTTATACGTTTTCGTCAATACACGCAAATAACATCATGAATAAAGTCATTTCAAGTGCGCTGGATCCAGCCATGATCACGTGCATCGGGTATTAATTCGGGTGTTTAAACTCAGTGTGTCATACAATTTCACAATGGACAAGCGTTTCTGGATGATTTGACCTACTTATGGGTTTTCTAGATGGAATATACGCATAAATGTTACTGGATGAACCTTATATAATGTCAGAGTGGATTTTTATGTGTTAAGCCATCTGTGCTGATTCCGCGATCAGTATTTGGTCTTGGCCACTGTTTTCAACTCTTCAGACAACTCGTAAGACATCATCGATGTCTTCTTCCTGACAGAAACATGGATAACACCAACAAGTGATGATCCCAGTTGCAAGGATCTAACATGTTCCGTTACTCCATCAAAACGTTCCCCTGCCACTCTCGCGGAGTGCCATCGCAAAGATTTCCAGGATAAAATGTCTTAAATACAACACAACCTTCAATTTCTGCCGCACATTGCTTGAACTAGTCTAATCAACACTCATACTGGAACATATATCAGTCCGTTGTGTCTGCCTAATCTCCTGGAGTATGGAAATTCGATAAGTGGCAACGTGATTATTCTTGGAGATTTCAAACGTCACCTTCACTGTCCTGGAAACTCAATACGCACCAAAACTCCTAGATTCCATTAATGTTTGCAACTTCTAAACAGTCAGTTAACAAGCCCACTCATAAACAAGGATACATATTTGACTGGATTCTTCATAGACCTGATGATAATATTGTACACTCCACACTTTGTATCCTACGAACTTGCACCTCTGAATTATATACAATCTGAACGTATCAGTCCCTAACCCTCCAGTCTCTTTTGCTACTAAGAGAAACTTCACCTCCGTATGATAAATATAACCAAACTAATGCATGACATCCAAGCAAACCCAACAACCTGCTTCCGTCCTACAGCAGAACAACTCGATAACTGCCTGCGTTCATTGCCTGAAAACCATGCTCAGTCACCAAGTGTAGGTATCAATCCAGATGTGTTTTCTGTGGTATAGCAGTATTGGGAATCCGCTTCGAACTGCTAAAAGACATCGTCGTAAAGCAGATATGATTTGGCTTTCCACCCAGACTCATATTCATAAACAAATATATAAAGCCGCTAAGAAGAACCTCACCAACATAGTATATTTATCCAAATATCCCACTACAGTACCAATTTCACGCAGAGTTCCACCTGCTAAGAGCTCTTCGAAATAACTAACAAACTAATGTCAATAAACAAATGTACACCACTTCCAACTACCTTCTTTCCAATAGACCTTCAGGACCTGTTTGCAAATTTATTCCGTAAGGGATAAAGTTGACACCACAATTTCAATTGACTCGTCGTCAACATACAATTACGATACAGAATTTGAGCGACAGCCGTTATCAGCATTTGAACCTGTCTATGAATTTAGTACGAAAAATCGTGTTAAAGAGTGCAAGAAAGCCATGTGAACTTGATCCGAATCCAACATCACTGCTGCTCGTGTGATTAGACCCAATATTGCCTTCACTAACTGACGTTATTAATACCGCTCTCACATCCGTGGAATTTGCATCATTTTTCAAAACTCTCATTGTCAAGCCTCTGCGGAAGAAACCAACGCTCGACCATGAAGATTTAAAGAAGTATGGCCCATTTTCTAATCTCATGTTCATATAAAACAAATCTTAGAAAAAGTTGTTCTAACCCAACCTGTATATCAACTGAATTCAAACAGTTTGTTTTAGCAATGTACATTCTGCATATCGTCCATGCTACAGTACTGACACTATTCTTTTGAATGTAGTAAATAACTTTTTCTCCTCATTAGATAGCGTAAATATACAGTCCTCACCCTCCTTGATTTGTCTGCAGCATTTGACACAATATACCATAATATAATACTTCAACGTCTCCGGCATGTATTTGGCATTGACACAGCCTTACATTGGTTTAAGTCCTACTTAGCCAACATGACACACCTTGTATCTGTAAATGGAATAAGCTCGAGTGCAGATGATATCTGTTGTGGTATTCCACAGGGGTATGTTCTTGGACCTATTCATTCAATACACTCAGCTGCTCTCAGGTGTCATAGATAATCACCCAGTTTCTCACCAATTGTACAATGATGACACCCAAATATACAAGTCTAGCCACCCAAATGAAGTTGATGCTACCATCCAAGGACTAGAGTTACTGTACTACTCTCACATTGCACCAGCATGTCATGAACATATGCAAGGCAGCTTATCTTTACTTTAGACGCATCCGCTCCATGCGCAAATATCTTTCAGTTCATGCAGCCAAAACACTTGTGTGTTCATTAAATTGAGTAAAATAGAATGCAGTTTGCAGGATCTCTATGCCGGAGATATAGAAAAAACTACACAAATAACTACATCTTAATATAACTGATTGGATGTCAAATACGTTGGACAGAAATCCAATTGCTGAACAATTCTTTCCGTTGACTATACTTGGAGTGATAATGCTAACTGATATTGCCAAACGCAACACCAATATAAATCTCGAAGCCAGGATCGAAAAGGGATTTCACTGGATACATCGTGTAACATCAGTGAAACCAATTAACATAAAACAAGACGAATGCTAAAGGAGATATTCACACAAAACAATCATTTCTCTGGAGCTTCCATTTTCTCTTCAATGCGCTCGTTTCGTTCATTATTTCTTCACCTATATTTACTTCTGGTTTTCTGTGGAGTTTCTTTGGGGTCCGTCTTGCTAATTGTCAGCAATATAATGTATTGATACACCAATTAACATACGGAAAAAAGATGGCCATATTATTTTGTATATCTTGGTCAATGACAAATCGGTTGCGGGTTTATCATTGAGTGTTCTAACTAAATAGGCGCAACATCTAAACTTTTAAAACAATATATTCATTACATATAGCCTTGTAAACGTTTGTAAATTTAACGCTTTTTGCTGTGGTTATGTCTTGTTTTATCTGTCTCTGTCTTGTACTGTCTTTCGAGAAAAAAAAATCCATGAAAGCCGAAGCTTCTTGACTAGTTAAACAAATGGTGTTACAATATTGTCTAAATGTCTGTTCTATGTAAAACAGTCATACGCGGATAAAACATGTCACCTTACCGAGATATTTTCTGACTATGGTAGGTTTCTTCTCCCAGTAGACTCCTAAGACGTAAAGCGGGGCGCCAGAGGCCATCATAAGGAGTCCTAGTCCACTCTCCTTGGGTTTCTGGTAGACAGTAAGAGCCAAGATGGCAAGACTTATTAATAACAGCACAATGGGAAGTGCTATTGGTAACTGAGGAAAGAAAGAAATATGCATTATAATATTAAGTACGTGCTATCCTTCTGAATCACTTTAGTATTTAATAAACTTTGAGTCATTACAGGATATCATGTGAGACTATCATTTGGCATGCGTCACACAATAGTGCAGCACATTATATTTTCGGACAAATGCTTGCTATTATCTGGAACTTTACAGTTAGACGATGCATGATTTACCTAGTAGCAGGAACACCACGAATACAACTGTTAAAAATGGTAATGTCTACCAATCAATTTAAATATATACGCACTATGGCAATAAACAGGATAAAACTGTTGTACATATGAGATCTAAACCCTAACATAAACAGACCGCTCCGCTGGCCATGTGGCTAGAGCATCCAATTCGGATGCAGGAAGTCGCGGGTTCGAACCACTGGTAAGTCATACCAATGACTTATTAGACTGGTACTAAGAGCTGCATCGCTAGGCACTCAGCATTAATAGGTTAGTGTTAGGACTGGTCGGCCTGGTGTCACGATAATGTGACTGGGTAGGACATCATGCTACATGTATGGGGCATAATGCTCCAGGGCTGGATATCACTATAAACATTACAGACATCGTATCGTAGCGATATGAATCATTATTTTAAAGCAAATACAAATCACAAACGCAGTTAATTAAACAATCAATTTATATAATGCTTACAAACTGATCTACCGTATGGTACTGGGTTTATGTGGAAATAGAGTGACAAGCAGAGTTTATGTATAGTGATGTTGTTAACAAAAAGAATATATGTTGGACTTTTATTCTCTTTCTTTTTGGTTTGATGACTTTTTGGAATGGTGAATGAGTGGTTGTTGTTGTTTTGTGTTATAAACGATTGCGCAAATTTCATTTAATTCAGACGTGCATATATATATATATATATATATATATATATATATATATATATATATATATATATATATATATATATATAGAGCGAGAAGGAAGAGTGGGAAGGAAAATAAATTGGCGTATTCCACATGTGAGAAATATATCTTTATACGATTACTAGGCGAGTCGATGTACATTTTATCCTTTTGCATCAATATGAAAAATGCCTTTGTCCTATTACGCGACGAGTCGATATGACTTCGTCCAATTACGAGGTGATTTGATATAAATATATTTGTCCTATTACAAAGCGTCTTTGTTCTATTACAAAGCGAGTCGATATCAATGGCTTTATCCTATTTATGATTTGGGCAATAAACGGGTAACAAAGAACAGAAATATGCTTTGGGCCAATAAACAGGTAACAAAAGACAAAAATATGGTTTTGGCGAATAAATAGGCAGACGACAAGACGTTATTTGCCAGCTGTTTGAAAGTGTCTTGTGTTTGTTATACACGCTAAGGTCTAGAAAGTGTATGCTAGTGCTTGCTGATATGAAACCAGGGTAAAGGAGGACAAGAGAAACCCAGTACTGTGATATATTGATGGAATAGGAAGATTCTATAAGGAATAGGAAAAAATGTACCTTTCTAGCAAACAGCAAAAAAATATAGTATAACTTTATAGTCATAAGCAGTGAATGACACAATGAAAAATTCAAATTTACCCATTATGTACATGTAACAAACGCTCACAGTGTGACACTTTGGCATATATTTTGAAATGCTCTATGTTTTAAAGATATATGATAAACATTTTTAGGTCATCTAAAGGTATATTTAAGCACGAGTTACCTCCTATAATCAGTATATTGTAGTTTGTCTTGTATTCGTAGTGCATGTTGTGCACGTTCAATGTGTGTGTGTGTGTGTGTGTGTGTGTGTGTGTGTGTGTGTGTGTGTGTGTGATTTGGATAATTAACGTAGCTTTAACAATGTTTCAGTCATATCGCGACGATGTCTGCAGTATGGCAGACACGTAGCATGATGTCCCACCCATTCATATTATCCTGACACCAGACCGACCAGTCTTAACACTAAGCTCTTAATACCGAGTGCCAAGCAAGGCAGCTGTAAGTACTATTTGTAGATATGACTCGGCCGTATGTAACGTATAGTCGCTTGAACAAGGGGACGAGACCAATTTTAATATTAGTATTCATGTTAACAGAATCTGCAGTGAACGGAATTTTATAAAAGTAAACATGAAAGCAAAACACACACGCAACTATGTTTGTTTTGACCCCGTGAAGCGCGATGTAAAAAGAAATGTGGGGCAAAAGAAGAAGTTTCTACAAAAGCAATATGTCAAATAGGAAAAGAAATATGAAGGTGTATTTTTTTTATAGATAAAGCTGAGCTAAATAGAACGAAAATTTGTGTCGTTATCATGACACTATTAACTAACTAATTACTGTTATGATCGACAGACGTTTTGGGGGGCTCTCCACCTTGTATGTAAGGTAAACAACTCGAGCAAGCCCCTCACTATTATATGATTGCTTCCTCTTTATAAAAGACTTGAATAATAATAATAATAATAATAATAATAATAATAATAATAATAATAATAATAATAATAATAATGCCATAGTGGTGCAACTTTGATCTTTGTATGAATTTTTAAAAAGCGTATTTACCTTGATTGGTCTACGTAGATCTGGTTCTCTGTATCTCAGGTAAACCAGTCCTGCTAGTACACAGGTAAGAACTGTGGCAAACCCAAATCCCATTAGCTCTATGAGGTAAAATATTTCCTCAAAACTCTGCATGATTAGGCACATAATCAACTGGAAAGAAATGCAAAAAATTTCTACCAGAATATAGAGCAAATAAATTATATTTCCATCGTAATATTTCATTCTTATTTTTTTGTATTCTTAAAGACGAACTTGAACCACGGGCCACTCCTACAAAAATCAGTACTCATTGACATTCTGGTTGTAAGTCGACCAAGATTTAATCTTATATAAGACCTAACCTGTTATATTTCATGATTTTTTTCCTGAATATTCTGTCCTATTTCTTTCTGCATTTTAGTTGGTCTTGTTTGTTGGGATGGGGATTTTGTTCTTGTTCGGGGCTTGTTTGTGAATTTGTTTAAAAGGAACATATTTATAACTTAACACAAAGTTGATCTTCGTAAAATATCTACATCCATCATTTCTTTCATAAGATTTAGAGTCTTCCAAATTACGCATCTTGATAAATTTCAGTAAAACAGCAGCACAGAAAAACAACACAATGAGTACACCAGATCATATGAATCTGAAAGAAGTATAAAAGTTGGCTTTCGAGTGATTTATTGCCGAATCGATGAGTAATTATATTTCCTTAGTCCGTATACTATGGTAGTTTAATATTAAAGATTTAACAATTATCTGCATTCCATATATTTTTATAATTACTTTAGCTTTTATACTGTGACGCTCAAAACAAAACTCAGGAGAGGAAAATATTAGATCTATGATTCCATACAGAATAATATCAGGGAGGAATAAAACAAGTTAAGTTTATGTTAATATTACCATAACAAAGGTCAATGATAATATGTTATATTCGACTTACTTGCTGTCGCTCAGAAAAAAAGTTTTTATTTCATAAGTTTTTATTCTTACTTCAATAAATTGATTTATCGTCTTTTTTTTAAAATACGCACGCTCACCTTCACTAATGTCGCGTTTGGGGATGGGGTAGGTGGGACGTGGGGAAAGACTTTTTTTGTTTGTGTCTGTTTGCTTTTGTTTTGTTTTATCTTGTTCTTTTTTGCAGCTGAAATGTTTATAGTCTTTCACCTTCGACATAGTGAAATGGGGACAGTTCTTCACAGATCTTCACAGAAACTATCTTTAAAACGTGGGTTGGTGGAGATGTGGTATCAGAGAGATTGGCAACCGACATATAACCTGTTCTCTGTAGCAATACAAATCACTGCCTCCTGACTGATGTATATCACAAGCATAATGGATATATGAACCATATAACAAGAAAAATTGGTTTTTTTACTGGTATAATGCCACAAACTATGCGAAATAACGTAATCATAAACAGAATGGATAAATCGAGAAATGAATAGTATTCTTGTCTATACCCGATTTATATCAAGAATTCGGTTATACTTGTGGGCTTTGTGTTGAGGAACAAATCTAGTTCAAAACACGTCAAAATGTGTACTTACTATCGTAATAAGAGATGGTGCCGGCGTTAAAAAAGGAATATTTATCATGGATATATACGACGGTAAATGGTTATTTTCGGCTCCAACAAAGAACAATCTGGAAAAGAAATGCGAAACTTGGCTTAGAAGCGGCACTGAAATGTTGTTATGTTATATTATACTGTGTGTGTGTGTGTGTGTGTGTGTGTGTGTGTGTGTGTGTGTGTGTGAATGTTTCTCAGTGCACATTTTAAAATATACTTTTAATATTTTTTTTTACCGTTTTCACTTGGTGATCTATACTGTAAAATTCGGGCTCAGATGATTGTACATTACTTATTCTAGTCAGTAGATGTATAAGCTTTTGTTTGATAAATACATTTCTCAGTACTGTACTATATACTATATCCTGTTTTGTGAGTAACTCTATATTATGCGGAATATGTGAGAGTCTTTATAGAATATAATCATACATTATATATTTAATGTAACCATTAACCTGCATCCGTTTCAATTTAATGCTTTATTCCTTTATGAAATGAGAAGTGGCACTAGTCTGAAATCAAACTAAATTTCCGACAGTGAATCGCTTTCATTCGGTCTCTTTTATGAAATCCGAAGAGTGTCGAAGAAACAAGAGATACAAATAAAACTGTCATTTTGTTGTGTAAGATAATTTGTGCGTATTAATTTTGCGCTACCGTAGTTATTTGGTCGTAAACTTTAACGCCTCTCCTTCAGATTTGTACAGCTTAGATCCGACATTAAGATGGACTTGTTTGAGATATTAATTCATACCTGGACATAGAGAGACTTGTGCCGTTGATGGAGCCCACGACAGATATAGCTATTAAAATAGGCACAATCCATGCAGCAATAGGAATGGTCTGGTCCACAAACGTCTGCAACACATCGTGATAATTCATTTTTAAATTTGATAACCAGTAAAATTTGGCAAAGAATTACTTCACAACTGAACGATAATGAATATTATAGCAATATTTTCATCTACGAAACAAATAAAATGGGTTGCAGTATCATTGATTATATGATTAATAACATAATGCTTGTGGTGAAAACATTTGCGATATACTGCTAACAAAACAGATACAAATGATGGGATAAATTACGCATCAGAAATCCACATCAACTGTTTACTCACACAGTCACGAAATTTATTTTATAAGGAAAATAAAATCAAATTAAACAATCGAATAAAGTGCGTCTACTAGATGTCACCCAATCTGTTGTTAGGTATCCGGTAAACTTTAATTTCATATTCCTTTTACTGAATACAACAATCTCGTCCAAAGAAACATACCTATTTTAGTAAGACGGTGGTTGATCTTTATACATATGCCAATATATTTTAAAAGTCAAACTGAGTGTTAAAATGACTGTTAAGTCTTCATTATGAACCATTTGAACAGACTGAAAAATAATAGTTCTAAACATACATCTTAATGCGAGTCAGATGTGTCCTAGTTACTTCGTTATAGTTATACAGTCTGCGACTGACGGAAAACTGTAAACCTCAGGTAAGTGTGTGGAAAAGGAACTACTTATTTCTTTTGGCAATACAGGACATTGACATTGATGTATTTAATTAGACAATACATTCTGTCATTATAATCGTGAAAATAAACTTGCATCAAAACGTAAATATATGCTGTATTAATCACATAGCAGAAAGACGGGCTAAATGAATTTCATAGTTTAAAGACAAACTTATTTTTTATCTCAATTTGATCTATTTTATTTTTTATGTTAAATAAACAGGATCTATTAATTTCATAGTTAGAAGACATATTGTATTAACCACGCAGTTAATAAAGATGAGCTATATTAATTTCCTAGTTACAGCCTCTGCAAATCACATAGTTAAGAAAAATGAGCTATATTAATTTCATGAGGCTTCCTCTCCTAATCATATAGTTTAAAAGATGAACTATATTAATTTCATAGTTAAAGCCTCAGCTAATCACATAGTTTAAAGATGGTCTATACTATTCATATAATTAAAAGACGGTATCTATTAATGGCATACTTCAAAGATGGTATATATTAACAGCATAGTTAAAAGACGGTATCTATTAATGGCATAGTTAAAGACTGGCTCATTAAATCATTGAAAAATGTTTAGTGTTCCTTGCTTTCTTATATAGCGAATGGTACGGACGATTAAAGGTCAATCGTCACCAATCTATAAACCAGGTGATCTTATAGGTCTCGTTAACTGCGTTCGGCAAAGTCAAAGACAGAGAAGAAGGAAAAGAGAGTATTTTAAAATGTATTTGATCCCTGACCACGGCAACTGCAGAGGAGGCTAGGATTTCCGTCGGCGTAAGGACAGAGAAATAAGCGATGTTCGCCACTAAATACACACAGGTGACAATGATCATGGAGATGATAATTGCACGTGGCAAGTTTCTGCAAAGAAAACGATATAACTGGCATACCAAACAAGAGCTAGTAATACATGTCGCTGAAAAGAATTGCAGGACAGGTATTCTCTTTTACAGAAATGAATATGTTTCAGTCGACAAACTTTCTTCATTCCTAGTCTACATTCTAAATTATACTGAACAATTGTCGAAAGAGAACATACATAAAAACGTTCCTTTTTCCAGAGATAGTTACATTTTTTAAACCAAGCAAACCAGAAAATTTCATTTTCCTGTATTAACAAGTAAGTCTCAGATATTGTTATGTCCGGATTGCAAAGCTAAAGCAGTCACTTTACACTCATCACTGAATATTGAAATGTAAATCTCAGAGTCTTGGGTTTCTCAAAAGAGTGTAATACTGCTAATAACGAATTACCTGAATGAAATATATATGAATGAATTCAACAATATCTGAAAACCTGAAGTTAACAAAGACATTAACGTTGCATAAGGTAGACAGACATTAATCATCAATTCAAAGACCGAATTGCTTGAAATCCAGTCATAATCGAATACACTTTATATTTGTCTTGTTGGGTATTTTTACATCTTTTTTTTAAAAAAAAAAACTCAGTGAATAAGAATTTTTTTAAGCAATTCGCGTGAGGAGGAGTAATCAAAATGACAATAATTAACATACTTATGAGGCTCTATGAGTTCATCTGTTAGAAAATTCAGGTAGCTCCTGAAAATTAAAAAATAAGTATATATTAGAGAGATTTAATCAATTTATTTGGGGATAATTAAAGTCTTGAGGGTTATATTAACTTAATTATCCATGAATCTGATTACACACTAACAATGACAATCTGTCTGCCAAAACTTACATGAATCTGATCCATACTAACAGTGAAAAGTGATACATACTAACAATGACAATTTGTCTGCCAAAACGTACATGAATCTGTTACATACTAACAATGACAAGTTGTCTGCCAAAACGTACATGAACCTGTTACATACTAACAATGACAATTTGTCTGCCAAAACGTACATGAATCTGTTACATACTAACAATGACAATATGTCTGCCAAAACGTACATGAATCTGATTCACACTTGCAATGACAATTTGTCTGCCAAAACGTACATGAATCTGATACATACTAACAGTGAAAAGTGATACATACTAGCAATGACAATTTGTCTGCCAATACGTACATGAATCTGTTACATACAAACAATGACAATCTGTCTGCCAACTCATACATAAATATGGCACACAATAACAATGACAATTTGTCTGCCAAAACTTACATGAATCTGATGCACACTATCTATGACAATTTGTCTGCCAACATTCCATTAATCTGATACACAATAAAAATGACAATTTGTCTGCCACCACTTACATAATCTAACACACACTACCAATGTCAGTTTGTCTGCCAAAACGTACATGACTCTGATACACATTAACAATGACAATTTGTCTGCCAAAACTTACATGAATCTGATACACAATAACAATGACAATTTGTCTGCCACCACTTACATAATCTAACACACACTACCAATGTCAGTTTGTCTGCCAACACTTACATGAATCTGATACACACTACCGATGACAATTTGTCTGCCAAAACGTACTTGTATCAGATACATGAGAGAAATATACGCTAATAATCTGTCCAAATATGACACAATATTTTGCTTAGAATCTACTCAATTAGAAGGTACGGTTATTTCAATAAATTGGCCAAGTAAGGTGAATTTATTCATCAACTGTGATTGAGTAGGAGATGACGCCATGGTATTAAATGCCACACTTTCAAGAGTAATTGATAGACTAGTTCATCATTCGCTAGCTATCGATCATTTTTGGACTACGTGGTGAATACTGACTTTCCAAAGACTAGTGAAATATACTCGTGGCAGCCAAATTTATAACTTAACCATTTTTAATAATAATAACAAAATCATGATGTATAAAGGCAAAAAAGTAAAATGGCGGTGCATATAGACTTTTATACTTTAAACCAATGGATAACGCAACATAAATAAAAGCTGGACTGATGTGTGTGTTCGGAGATCTAGAGAATTCAGTGACGAAGAGGTGTCATCGAAATCAGTAACAAATGATAATGTCTTAAAGGTAATTTGATATTCGTGAACATAATGCAGTATTTCATCGGGGTGGGGTGGCGGAGGAGGGATAATTGTATGTGTTCTCAAGTGTGTGTGTGTGTGTGTGTGTGTGTGTGTGTGTGTGTGTGTGTGTTGATATACCATCCTCCATATGCCCAGAAACCAGAGTAAAACGATATAGCTATGGCACCAGCGCTGTAGTCACTTCCGACAAACGTTGCTTTAAAATTTTCCGAATTTCCTGATAAAAGAAAAATGGATACCTGATTAAAATTTCCAAACTGATAATCATATAATATGCATAAATTGTATTATCGTTAAAATAAGTTCGTACTTGCAAATGTCTTTAAATACAAGTCTTTGATAGATCAAATTGAGATAGTTAATGAATTTGTAATTTAATGAATGTTAAATTTCTAATAAATATGTCAAATCTTCACTTTATTAAAAAAACAACAAATAAGATTTAACGAAAACAACACTTAAAATATTAGATTACCTTAAACATCTGTAATCTTAAACTGAGCCGACTTTTCAAGTTTTATTACAAGCAATGACCTTTGATAAGAAATCAAACAAAATTATTTATTAAGCTTTTAGTGTTCATAGTACTTCTAAATTGTTTGCATGAATAATGTCAAAACAATTGCAATCCTTTTGAGGAATTATGGAATCTATATTCCCAAATGGAAATGTAATACAATAATGATAAATGGAAAAAGATAGATAATCAGCCAAAAAAATCCCTTATCTCCAAGTTTCAGATGCTTTCTTTGAAGACACTTGAGCAGATTGTCAGCTGCATGCCGTATGTCCTATTGCAAGGTAAACAAGTCGTTTCTAGTGTCAACATCCCTACCTTACCGGATACTAATAAGCAAACACAAAAGCAAGCAAGCAAGTTAGATGAACAAGACCTGACAGAAAACATAAATATTATCATCTGACAGTCACAAATATAGATGCAGTATTTAAAAGGGACATATAAGAACCACATCTAAGCTTGCGCTCTCAAACAATAAAAGCGAGAACTGTCGACAGTTCTAAATACAGATTTATATCAATCTGGTTTTAATGAGAGAATGAAAGGATTTGTTCTAATTACCTCCCAAATGGAAACGTCTCTCTCGCCAATCCTCTGGTGGATTTTATGTTCCATCGTGTTGACAGACTGCCTAAACTAACGATCTCTTGAAATTGAGTATGATTGAATATAGTTATAACCCGGATACGCATTAATTGGAAATTTAAACGAGAGCTACGCTTTATAAACGATATGGTAGTCCGAGTGACGCTCTAAATTAATGTCTGAATGTGAGAGAACTGGCCTATTGATTAGCTGGGTCGATACAAACCGCAAAAAATCTAACCACGCAAACTATACTTACACAGTCAGTACAAAACGTTGTTGGCGGTATGTGATTTCAATAGAAAGGAAAAACATAAATATATAAATATGTACAAAATTACACAGAGAGAGAGAGAGAGAGAGAGAGAGAGAGAGAGAGAGAGAGAGAGAGAGAGAGAGAGAGAGAGAGATCCCAAAACAGAGAAATATCTTGATTTAACTTAAAACACGTTACAAATTTATCATGCAATATCTAGAAGAGTATTTAATGGAGTGAATCATTTGGAAAAAGAAACAAAATACAGAAAGATTTAAAACAGAAAGGTGGCAGGGAGCAAATAGAATATCATTATGAACTCTATCTATCAAGTCAAATTGCGGTTGTGTGTAAATTAAAGTGAGAACTGTTTGCATGTCATCTTCGCTAACCTATGATCTTCGATTCTAATTTGCTTCGCATGGACCCTTCCCATATTTTACTGAAACTGTAGGTAACTGGTTGAAGCTGAACGAGACTCATCCAATCTGATTGTCTGCTTTATTTAACTAAGGTAGTTTTGAGATAATGTAGCGGCCTCTGTAGAAAACAGCACAGGTCGCATGCATGTTCTTTCCATATGAATCTTCCTTACACAAGATGTATTGTGTTGTTGTTGTTATTTTTTGCTCGTCTTCTTCTGGAGTCAGTGTAAGTTGACATTACTGAAGTCCCCATATTAACTACCTAACAGGTCATGTTACACGTTTGATTAGTAAACTGATTTCGCCTTCTTCCGACAGTAAGTCTTTCATCTACAAGAGATCATAAATTCAAAACTCTGTTTCGCCTAGATACATATGATAAGTGTCAAAGAGGAACAAAGTAGCTCTACCACTTTTGAGTAGTGTAGCTGTATGCTAGTTTGCATCAGTTACCTCTTCCATGGAAAATAAACCCGATGACTATGATCATTAATAAGGCAGACAGTTTGCAGATGGTGATGACAACTTGAACTTTGGCCGACCATTCTACGTTGATGCAGTTCAACGTGACCAGTAAACCTGAAAAGAGAAACAAATAATGAACTTAATCAATGGTACATTGACTAAAAAAGGTATATGACAGAACGAGTACCAATCAGGCCTTTTAGCTTCATTTTATCTAATATTTCAGTCTATCAAACCTCTTAACCGGAATGCTCAAGTAACATTATACAACATGTAATAGTTGTTCTCTATACCACTGACTATTGGTGGTAGTCATTTAGTTAAACTTTCTAATCAGTAACCTGGACACTACTGGTGGTCTTAGATCTAAAAGATCTTTTGCAATAGCCCAAGACATCTGCATCTCTTATACGTAGAGCCATAATTCCTTCTCTTCTTTTGGATGTTTTCTTTCGTGCGAGGTAATATTCCTACGGCTCTCACCATGAATTGCAAGGTATTCTAGTTGTTGTATTATTATTATTATTAGTAGTAGTTGTTCTTATTATTGTTGTTGATGTTGTTGTTGTAGTAGTACAACACTTCGTGTATTAAAGCAGCAATACATATGGCTCAATAGAACGCTATCGGCTGTGCGACAATTCGGCGATAAAGTATCCTTAGCATGGGCTTTCATGTATACCATATGATGAGTTAATTTGGCAAAACATTTTTTTTTTTTCATTAAGGGCTTCAAGTATGCAGCATTTTTTAATCAATTTGGCAATAAATTGTCTTAATTTAAGACTTCACGTATACTATACCTGTAGCGTTTGCAAGGTTGGGGTGGGGTACTTCCAATATATTAATTAAAATATTATGGAAGTTCCACCCTGGCTCGTGAAGTTATAAAGTTAAATTACTGACGAAATAGATGTACAGCTCTGAGCCCCCAAGTCAGCACTAAGATTTTTCTTCGCCAATAACGCATGGCTGATCGGAGTTGCTATCTTCTGGCAATCTTTCTAACGAACTATAGCGAACTAAATCTTGCTGCCAGGTCTAAGGATATCATACTTAGCCGAATTAGGGTCCTGTCCCTATCTCGATTCTGATTGGGTAGCGTTGTGGCCCTGTCCAATCGACTACGCGACCAATTTAACCTGGCTGTCAGTCTACGGAACAAGAAGATAACGCACGTCCACTCCTTTGGGCAACTTCTTTGATCTGCACAAGAGCTTCCACACCAAGGTGATAATTGCACTTCTGACGGCCTTGGTCGGGCTTCCCACCCTAGCCACGGCAACCTTGCCTAAGAGATAGTGTTAGCCTGCGGTCATGTTTAACATTAAACAATGGCTTGTCCGAATTATGGGGTACTATAGCGTCAAAAGAAACTCCAGTCAAAAAGGGCATGGGCTATTATGGCGTCAAGATTTATAGCGTCAAGGGAAAATCCAGTCAGAAAAGGCATGGGGCACTATAGCGTCAAACATAGTGCGGCACTATAGCGTCAAGGGGAATTGAACATAATGCGGCACTATAGCGTCAAGGGGAATTTAACATGGGAACTATTTGGGACTATCTAACGACAAGGGAAATTGAACATGGGAAATATTATTTGTATTTGGGACTGTCTAGCGACAAAAGAAATAGAGGCAAAGAAAGCTAATATCTTTTCGAGGCATATGAGTGAAAAGGGCTTTTGGATACTTCTTCTTCTTTTATTTTCTGCCGTTGTTCCACCACCTTTTGATTTTACCAATGATTCCCGTTTACTTCTTCTTTTCGTCCTCGAGAATCCAGTTATGATGTCCCATAGCTCTAAACTTTTCCTGAACTTTGATCCATCTCTGATTTAGTTGATGAAAGTCCTCTTTTTTTCTTTTTGTTGTTTTGTTCCTTTCTCTCCTTAGTCCAGTTATCTTTAATCATGATCACCTCTTCTTCCATCACCTTTCTTATAATTGCTTCTGCTTTATTTAGTCGGTCTAGTTCCCACTTCACACAATCTAACTCTATCAAATTTAATGTTTCTTCTAGAAAGCACCTGACTTTGAGTACATTATCAAGTGCCTCCTTAAAGTTCCTTAGTCTTTATATATTTTGTTTTAATAAGTCTTCTTAATTTCTTGACTTCCTCTTCTATCATAATTTCTACTAGATCTCTCGCTAATTTCAAAATGCTTACAAAGTCCAGGTTACACTGAAATTCATCCTCAAGTCTTTCCAACACATATTCTACATCAGTGATCCCAAACCGTCTCGGAGTTGGATAAACAAGTCGATGGCCATCTTGATGTGTTCAAAATTGAATAGCTCAATAGTGTTGAAAATTGAATGACGGACGATTGAGTATATATATCTCAAGCACGGACGTGAAGGAAAACACCCCTTACACTCACTTTTCATATTGTATACTATTCACAAAGCATACAAGGTACTATCAACACACAGGGAAGCAGCCAAACCAAACCATATAATGTACTATCCAATATCACACCATCTACCATCCACACACGCGGGGGAGCAGCCAAAACAAACCACATACTTTGCTATCCAATATCACACCATTTACCATCCACACACGGGCAAGCAGCCAAAACAAATCACATAATTTACTATCCAATATCACACCATTTACCATTACACACACACACACACACCGATAAGCAGCCAAAACAAACCACTTAATCTACTATCCAATATCATACAATCTGCCATCCATAAATGGCGAAGCAGCCAAAATAAAACATACAATTTACTATCCACACACGGGAAGCAGCCAAAATAAAACATACAATGTACTATCCACACACGCGAAGCAGCCAAAACAAAACATACAATTTACTATCCACACAGGGGAAGCAGCCAAAACAAGCCACATAATCTACTATCCAATATCACACTATATATCATCCACACACGGGAAGCAGCCAAAACAAACCACATAATCTAATATCAAATATCATACAATCTACCATCCACAAACGGGGAAGCAGCCAAAATATAACATACATGCAATTTACTATGCACACACGGGAAACAGCCCAAATAAAACATACAATTTACTATCCACACACGGGAAGCAGCCAAAACAAACCACATAATCTACTATACAAAATCACACAATCTACCATGCACACACACGGGAAGCGGCCAATGCTAACCAGATAATTTACTATCCAAAATCACACCATCTACCATCCACAAACGGGAAGCAGCCAAAACAAACCACATAATCTACAATCCAATATCATAAAATCTTCCATTCACACACGGGTAAGCACCTAAAACAAACCACATAATCTACTATCCAGCATCACACCATCTACCTTCCACACACGCGGGGAAGGAGCCAAAACAAACCACATAATTTACTATCCAACATCACACCATCTACCATCCACACACGGGTAAGCAGCCAAAACTAACCACATAATCTACAATATCATGTCATAGAATCTTCCATCCACACACCGGTAAGCAGCCAAAACAAGCCACTTAATCTATCATCCAAAATCACACAATCTACCATTCGCATACGGGAAGCTGCCAAAACAAACCACATAATTTACTATCGAATATCACACCATCTACCATCCACACACACGGGGAAGCAGCCAAAACAAAACATACAATTTACTATCCACGCAGGGGAAGCAGCCAAAACAAGCCATATAATCTACAATCCAATATCATAAATCTTCCATCCACAAACCGGTAAGCAGCCAAAACAAACCACATAATCTACAGGTATTGTCCAAAATCACACAATCTACCATCCACACACACGGGAAGCAGCCAAAACAAATCACATAATCTACTATCCAAAATCACACCATCAACCATCCTCACACGGGAAGCAACCAAAACAATCCACACAATTTACTATCCAATATCACACCATCTACCATCCACACACACGGGGAAGCAGCCAAAACAAAACATACAATTTACTATCTACGCACGGGGAAGCAGCTAAAACAAACAACATAATCTACTATCCAATATCACACCATCTACCATCCACACACCGGTGAGTAGCCAAAATAAAATATACAATTTACTATCCGCACACGGGGAAGCAGCCCAAAAAACCAATATGATCTACTATCCAAAATCACACAATCTACAATCCACACACACGGGCAAGAAGCCAAAACAAAACATACAATTTACTATCCACACACGGGGAAGCAGCCGAAGCAAAACGGTTTAGTGTTGAAAACGTTTGGATAGTTTGATGTGAGGGATAGAAAGAAGTCAAAGAGCATCTATATTTAAAAAAAATGTGAAACAAACGACAGACGCACTCGTTTCAAATGACATTTTTTTATTCAAATAACAAACAACTAACAAAACACAAATTTTTCCAACTAACAAACATTGATTCCAAGAAGCAGTGTACGAACTACGGTTCAAAAGGTAATAAAGTTTCCAAGTATCCATTTTTTGTGTGGCCTTTTTTCTTCACAGGTGATGATAAGTCATCTATTCGATCCAGACTTTTTGCTTGAAAATTTCTGTCAAGTAACTGTTTGTTTGCTTCGTCTCCCTAATCTTGGCCCAGATAGCTTCGATGTGATCAATTTCTCGAGCAAACAATGGAGGAGAGGAATGATTACGCAAGTCCTTATACCACTGAAGTAACACGGTTTATTCTGAGATGAGACTCCAAACTTCGTTCAGATAATCATCCAATTTGTTTTTCTTGATTCACAATTATACATTTACCGTGTTGAATTTGACTGGGATAATCGTTTTGACATCCATAGCAATCGTTCTAAATCATGCCCCTCATTTTATCCTTCAAGTGTTTGGCAAAACAGTTGACTTAACGTTGTTCCTGTTCTGCTCATCTGGACTTCATTATCAGTACTTCTTTTTGGTCTTAGGGATTTGCTTTCTCTGTAACCTCCCATTCCATTCCCATTAATTCTCCACTGTTTAAAGAAGGACAAGGGGCTTCCATAGTTTCTAATAGTCTAGAATGACTTCTCTCAAACTGTTGATTTCTATGGTATTATCAAATTCAGCATACAGAATGACATTCACCGTTTCTTCAAGAGCCCCTGCAAACTGAAGTTCAACACGCAGTTGCCCAGATTTTAAAGGGTGGAAATGTACCTCGTCGCTGCCTTGGTCTGGAGTGAAATCGAAAGCCCACAAAGTGTAACCTCCTGCATAGTCGTCGTAGGAAATACCGTGACTGGTGTTGGTTCCTAACTGTCCTGTGGATTCGTACAGCGACAAGTACGATCTCAAGTAATTCTTCTGGGCAAAGTCGGGTTCGAAGGGTCAGGTACAAACAGTTTTGCCATCGCGACTGACTTCGATTTTGGATACTTTGCAGTGCTTAAACACTGAAGGATTTTGATCGTGGGTACCATTGAGGGCTGCATTGCTGACGATACCAATGAATAAACGTTTGGGTACCTCTCCTTGGAACAGATGATCTTCGATCTTAGATCGGAGTACAGTGGCAATGGTGAAAGTGTTTACTTCATCGCGTCGTATCGGATACTTGGCTGTCGTTCTGATCAAAGTGTGACTGATATCATTTCCCACTTTAGGTAACACTTCCACATAACGCACGTATAACCTGGCTTCTTGGATAATGGTTTTGTATTCGTTGGCATGGGCCATCAAATGGAAAGCAGTACTGCTACGATTCAGTCTCAAGTGAATATCCACACCGTTCAGCAAATACTTCTCTTGCAACCACATGTCCAAATCAAACGGTCGAACAGTTCTAAACTACGTCCTTGCAGAATTTTCTTTCGACGCTCATTAAAACCCACATTGTGAGGATCTTCATCAAAAGTCAAGGCTGTGTCGTTAAACTTATTATCACCTGTTGTGTCAGGTTTCCATACCACGCAAGCATCTAAATGAGTGTTCTTGGCTTCTTTTCCGTATATCAAGAGATTTTCAAGGTACGCTCGGTAAGGGTAAGTATCCATGCTACTGCTCACCAGTTTTTTTATTCATGTACAAATCCACATCGCTGAACAAGGAATGCATGAAATTGTTGACGGGAGCTACTCGGGCATCGGCTCCTGGAACGGAGTTGTCCGTTTTTATCACTTTTACTTTCAAATACAAGTAACGGCTGTTCAGATCGATGTAATCTTCGGGTTGCCCTTTGATTTCAAACTCGATGCGAGCTGAATCCGCCAAAGAGGAGACGGGATGAAATTCAACCCATTGGGCTTCTTGCATGGTCATCATTGTGGGTGGCATGGCAAAGAAATCCAGTTCCGACTTGGAACAGACACAAGATTCTTGGTGCATCATTTTTTCTCAGTCTCTATGTTTTACTTTTAATAATCAAAAATGTCTAAGTCTCAAACGGTTCTTTTTTCTTAGTCTTTCTAACTTTAGAGGTATGGAGACTTTTGGAAGGATGTCTTCGTAGTCGCTTTCTGCTTGTCCTTGCTGTGTCCTCAGGGAAGCAGGAATTCCAGACTAAGTCCCGTTCAGAACATTTATAGGATTTTCTCGATGACCCAAAATTTCCTTACCCGTTTGAAGCAAGATATTTTTGCCTGCTCTCAAGAAAGCTTCTTTGGGGTTTTGTTTGTCAATGAGAACATTTTGAAGAAATTCTTAGCCGTGAGTCAATGCGGCATCTTTAAAGGCGTGCAATCCTCGTGTCACCATCGGTTTCAAAACAGGGACCACGGAACGAAAGGCTGATTTAAACATATCTCCTAAACCATGTCCTCGTTGTCGAGCGACTCCTAGATACACAGGATACATCAATTTTTAGTTGTTAGGGAATCGTTTTTGAAAATGGAGTTTCACTGTGACTTTCCCTTTGGTAAATGGAATATTTTTCCTAGATCTCCTTTTATAGTAATGTTGACACATTGTCAGAATACGACTTAAAAACAGGCAAATAATGAGGATGTACGAATTCGCGGTGAACATGATAGTTATTTCCACCTTTCTCGTCAGAGATCATGGTAGAATCCACTTTGAAAGGAATGACACGCAGTAACGGCACAGAGGTGTGTCCCACGACGTTGTACTCCACCACATCGGAGTATACAAATATCAAGTTGGTTCATTTCTACAGGGAATCGAAAATATTTCGCAAAATCCAAGTTACTGGTTATGGCTGGTATTTCTTTTTTCTTGACCAACCTGAAGTCTCCACCCAAAATACTATACAATTCAAGACAAAAAGTAATGGCCATTATTTTATCCTCTGAAAATTTGATCATTAGTCTACGAGACACTATGGTACTCAAAGGTAACACTTGTTTTGGCTTTTTCCATGGCTTTACCAAACAAAGTATTGAACCTGGTTACAATCGTATTCACTAGATGTTGACCACTAAAATAATAACCTGCAGGAATGGTTAACATATAGGTAGACCGTTTAGTTTTGGGGTCCTGTGTTTTCATCGGGTCACTGAAACTGATGCGTTCGTCTAAGATTTGTTGCAATCGCTCGTCATACACTTCTACTGAAAAAACTGTTTTGATTTTCGATGATGCTTTTGATTTGTTTCGGGTGTATCATTTCCACTAAAGCCACTTCCTAATGAGCATCTTGATTCAAATGAATGGTTTGAGGTAATTTAGCCGTGTAACAGCACAACGTGTTGTTAGGAAACACCTCCATGTAACTGTCACTGGGTAACGTTAAGTAAAATTGGTTAATAGTGTTGTCATAATTCCAAAGTTTTCCTGTCCGAGGGGCCACTAGAGGATAAAGGAGTGTCTAAAAGAGGATTGTGATTGACGGGGTGACTGTTATGAGAATAACTGACGCTGGAGGCAAGGCCCCCAATATTGTTACTGTTGTTCCCGTTGTAAGAGTATTTCAGGGAAGGATTGGCAAGAAGATAACCGATGCAACTGCTGAGTAAAATGATTCACAATTGTTTGTCTCCTTGTTGCAAACTCAAATTAGCAATGGCTGCACCGATGACACAATACACCACAAAGATTTGACAGAAAAAGACTATTTGCGTTTTAGGTATACGTTCTCCACACCAAACCCACAAGGGTTGCTTTTGTAAATCTTGCAGAAAAGAACTGGCTGAAGGAGTAGTCACTGTGGTAGCTGAAGCTGTATTGAAGGGCATGATGGTACCTTCTTTTTATAGTCGATGACTTGCGAAGCGTCAATTCAATGAATCAAAACTGGGAGGATATTATTTCCAACGTACTTTGACTTCTTTGACACGCCTTTTACCTACTTCGTTCGAGAATGCTTTCGATGTCGTACATGTCGTCTTCCTTTTTGCTGACACGTTGTAACTCAGGCAAGTAAAACGTTCCTTTTAATATTTCTCCGTTCATGTCTTCAAATTTATAGATGGTAGGATGATGATCACGAACTCGTCCAGTAACACGAAACAATTCGGTGGTCCAGTTGGGTAATTAACCTTTGTCGAAAGTGCGTTTGGTTTTACCAATGCGAACCCAATCTCCAGGGGTTAACACTCCTCCACCTTTCTTGGGACCAGCCATCGTCCGGGACGTACCAAAGAGACGCTCGAAAACAGTCACTTCGTTGTCAGGTGTCACATCTTGTGGGGCAATTCCAATGCTTCTATGGTAAGATTGATTGTAGGCTTGGACTAAGTGCGGTAAGACGTCGATGTAGTTGAGAGTGTGTTGATGCGTAAAATATTTCTACATGCGTTCTTTCAAGGTACGTTGAAAACGATCCACGATACTGGCTTTGGTTTCAGGATTTTCGGTGGTAAAAAAGGAATGTCACGTTTCTTTAATTCTGTTGGAAAGCTTGGTTCAGAAATTCGGTGCCTTTGTCGGTTTGCCATCGAAGAGGGTGACGACCACTTTGTTTCAACACCATTTGCAAAGCTCGTACTAGCTCTCCGTTTGATTTGGAAGTCAATGGTACGACCCAGGCAAATTTAGAAAAAACGTCAATGACACAAAACAAATATTTGTAGCCGCGATTGTAGGTGGCTAAATGAGAGACATCAGCTAAATCGGCTTGCCATTGATGATCAATGCCTTCCACTTGAATGCGACTGCTGGAAAACTTTCGTCGAATGGGTTTGTGTAAAGTGCACGTAGATTGTTATTGTAACCATCGTTGTACTTCAGGTAAACGGAACTTTTTCAGGCGAGTTTTAGCAGCGCGATATAATTTCTGAACACCTCCGTAACCTGCAGGGTGGGCTGGATCGTAGTAAATGCTGGCTAAGACCTTCTCCATGGTTTTGTTAATAAGGTATCCACTCTTCGATGATACTGCTTTTGGGTGGGGCAAAATGGGGGTTATTTGGAAACGGTGTTACGTGCCCGATGTGCCACAAGAGTAAACGTCGAGGGTACTGGCGGTGATGGTGGTGGTGGTAGTGGAGGTAATGGGATAGCTTTGTTCTTCTTTTCTTTTCTCACTTCTGGTTTCCTTTCTTTATTTTTCACTTCTATCGAAGGAGGAGTGGTCATCATCTTTTTAACCCAAGTTTTGAGTTCTTCTCGTTGGGGGGTGGGGAAAGGGGTCAACAAGGAAGCTGCAATCGTACTTGGAATGGGAGTGGCGGTGTGTGTTTGAAAGATATCATTGGGTTATTCTCTTTGGGTAATTTTGGGGTTACGTCTGTCTTGTCCGCTGTAGAAAGTGATGGCAACGGACTATTCATTAGAGCCTTAAAATCGGCCAGAGTTGGTAGAGCTGTTTGTTCCACAGCTTTTCGTTGAAAGAGTTGCAGTCGTTTCGAGTTGGCTGTACGTATGCGATTTTTTGGTTTCGGACGTATCGTTACGATGCATCAAGGATTGCAATTTGAGATGTAATTGGGATATCTCGCTCAAATGAGGATTGGGTGGTAAATGGGGGGTTCGCTGTTCTTGCCAACGATGGTATTCCATCCATCGTTTGTAAGGGACCTAAGTCAGTTTTCGTCCTTACATGGGGTTCCAAAGGGTATGTCTGAGATCGTTGTGCTCCATAGGGCCCTTTTATCTTCTGGAAAGATCATTCATATTTCTATCAATCCCTTGGGGTATCCCTTGGGACATCCCTTGGGTCATCCCTTGTGTCACCCCTTGTATCAAGAAAGGGCAAAAGTCCACCGCGTTGCACCAACATCTTTTTCTTTTGACGGATGGATATTTTCTTTTGGACCATTTGACGAAGAATGTGTCGATGTTTGGCTAAGCATTTTTTCTGGTGTGGAGACAAAGGTATCGTGCCTTTCGAGACATTCAAACAACATTCGCACAAGGTATCGATGACATCTTTGGAGGCCGTTTTAATGATTTGTTTTCGCTTGGTCGGTGAGACTTTGGACAGGACAGAAAACATGTCTCCGTGTTTCGCTAAACGAGGAGGTAGTCCTTTCCTTTTCTTTCCCTTGTAGGGTGAATGTTTTCTTCGAAGTGACATCTTTGCTTGTTCTTTCCAGAAATACACTGACGTCAAAGACTTGGTACACACACTCTTTTATCTTCTTTTCTAGCGCTTCGTCAAAAATGTAACGATGTGTTTCCCAAAATCGCCAAAGTAACCTCCTTTTTGGTGACTCTTCTTTTTCTTTTTAGGGGATGACGTTGATGTTTGGTTTTTAAGCGTTTTGTAGGAAGACGAGATTGCCTTTTTATTTTCCTTTTTGGACAGCAGAACGCCGAGGGTTGTTGTGTGCACGTTTTTGAGGAGACACCATTGGGTATTCAGCATTAGGACAGAAAATACTGATTCACGTCGTTGTCCTCAAGTAATTTTTCTAAATACTGGAATGCGACGCCACTGATTATCTTTCCGTCGTATCATCTTCATGACAGGTAACACACGTCGTGAAGGGTTTTGCAAGGGACTAAATCGGGACAGTTCTTGTTTGGACAAATCCAGTAAACTCTTTAACATGTCAGATCTTTCTTGGAATTTGACTTTGGGGGCAGGTACTTTGTGAGCAGCTGCTACTGCAGCTAACGTGGAAGAGGGTGTCACCGGTGGAGGAGACGTTTTGGGAGACGCATATTTCCAATATTTCATCAAATTAGGAAGAACGGGTGTTAAATTGGATTTGGCTGGCATCACCCGCACCGGAGAAGTGGAAGAACCTGAGGCTACTGGAAACACGGTCACTGGTGCTGTAGGTCGTGGTTTACGAAGGTAAGGTTGCGTCCTGGCCGAAACACTTCTTTTGTGGGTGACAGCTCTTTTCTGTGGACTTTTCTTTTTCTGTGTTTTGGTCTTGGCACCATTGTTCTTTTTCTTAAGAGTTCGTTTGGCTTTTTGTTCTTGGGGTGATCTTTGGGAGCATTGGGATACCATTTTAAAAGGGAACAAATGATGACACCTCCTAGAAATCCGCTACCTCCAAGATTCAAAATGATTTGCTTTTTGGTTTGAGTGTCGATGCGATGATCAGCTAGTTGCGTCAAGGCTACTTTGTTTCTGTCAAAAAAGCGTTTGGTTTGATGTATAATGTGAATGATTCCTTGTAAGACTTCTTTGAGACTGGCTTCTAAGACGTGAGAACGTATTTGTGGATTGATTTGCGCCTGATACAGTACAAGGCACGAATCAGTTTGATGGGAAGATGAGACTGAAGGAACGTCATGTTGACAACGTATAAGGCAAAGTCAAAGTGACCGAGGTTTTTATAGATTTTTTTTAATTGTTCATATTGTTATGTCGACGACGAGGATGTGTACACGACAGTTCCTCCGTCTTGACACCAGTCGTGAAACAAATGGGTACGAAATCGCAAATAATCGGGAGTAGTGGGTTTTAAATCCAGGTGTAAATAGGCGTGTGGAGTTTGAGTGACAACATCGTACGCATGAGTCAGCCAAGGTGTTCCTAACTGTTTGGCTAAGACTTGCACTTGCGATTTATCTCGAGGACTTTTAAACAAGACCACGTAATGAGCATTGAGACTAATGGTACGATGAGCTTTACTTTGTTGAAATAAATTTTGTGTTATGTAAATGACACTGGCATTACGATGATGCCCTTTACCTTTACGCGTAAACCACAGTTTAATTTCTACTTCGTCTTCTCCTAACATGTCGTCAAAAATGACCAAATGAGTTTGACTAGGGTCAGACACGATCCCATGATCTTCCCTTGGAATGCTTTCCACAAACACAATGGAATCACCTTGACTTTCTTGCAAGAGGCTGTATGCCGATTGCCACTCTTTGTAACACCACACGATGCGTTGAGGTGAACGATCGATCAAATGATGTTCATGTTCGATCAAACGTTTGACAAATTTGGTTTTGCCTGAACCGCTCGGTCCAGCAATTAACATGTTAAAAGGATGACGAAGATACAAGGCCTCCCAACTAGCATAATCTAAGCGTTCGTCAATGAATTTGACTGTAGAGAAGGAAGGAGTAGAAATAGCAGAGTTAGCCATAGTAGTGTAGGGTATGACACTATTGACACAAAAACAGACAAGACAAGAGGTTTTTATACATTTTCAAGACACGTTTAGTTCAATTCATGTTTAAATTGGAACAACACGAAAGACAAAAATACATTAAAGCCAAATGGATAAGTACAGGAATAAAATACATATGGAAACGATCAAAGTGGCATATAAACAAGTCTCGGTACAACATTGTTTGGGTAACCAAGGTATCCTAGAGGTAGTGTGTAATGTTCTTATAGTCTCTACACGGGATACAGTCACATAGGTGTCCTCTCAGAAAGGTGAAAGTCCATGACAGTCCTGTCTTGAACAGAGTGATTGTCTTCGGTGACAGATTATATTTCTTCTTCTTCTGGCACTGTGACTAACACAGGTTTAAAAGTGACTTTTTTTCACTCGACGATGGATTTTACGAACACAACGCTTGAGCATAATGGGATGCTTCTTTTGTCCAAGCCTCAAAACCCCGACTTTTCCAGTCACGTACATCTGTCCAATGACGGTGTAAATCACAAGCTACACACACATCTTCGTACACCACTTCCGTTCATAAAAGTTGACTAATATTTTTTTCCTGTAGAGGTCGAGACGTATCCAGATGAAAGCGTGAGGCTTTAAACAGATGGAGTCTCTCGTGGACATTTAAAGGAGTCACCATACTGTCCTTTTTGTAGGTATTGTTCTTAAAGTATCCACATGGAATCGACAGGTAAATGAAATCCCAGAAAGCAAGTCACTAAAGCACACACTATACGTCGTTCCCAATTAATGGGACACAGTTCTTGTAATAAGTGTTCGTAATCCTCCACCGTGTGAATATTCTCATTGATATCCTTCCACAGAATCTGTTTTATCACAAGTGATAAAGGTTGTGGCATGGTAATTCTACTTTATACTTCTTTTCTTGTCGAAGACCATAAGTGCATATTCTGCACATAATTATTTAAAATCTTCTCCAAAAGCGAAAGTGATTAATATAACGTGTAATTTCAGACCACTGCCATTCAGGATAACGGTTAAGAATGATCAAAAACTCTTCAGATGTAAACGAACTAAATTGGAATCTGTGGAAGGTAGACTTGATCCAGAGAAATCTGACACGTTGGTTGATTTTTGTCACTTTCCCCTTGTGAATTTTACGACACAAAAGCTCTACAGTCACCCATTGAGATTTTTCTGCAGGAAGTCCCTGCCAAACTTCCTTGTGGATTTTCTCTTGCAATTTGTGTGATGATCCTTGAATATTATTTTTAAAGAGGTTTTATATACTGGACTAGGTTTGTCTCCAAGCCAAACTGGTTTGTTAAAAGACATGGTACAGTATTGTCACTTTCAATCACTAAGTCCCACTAAAGGTAAGTATTGACAATTCGGAGACCATCGAGTATGTTTCAGGTAAGCGGAATCTTTCTGTTCCCAATCGTAAATTGACACATCACAACTAAAACACTTGACTTTATCCCCTTCGCCCAAGTAGAAAAATCCGACTTTGGCTAATTCTTCAGGAGTTGGTCCAGGTAGATATGTTGGCCAGTTTTCTTTGTAAGTTTGGAATCAACTTTTACAGTTAAAGTATTCAGGCAAGCGCACAGGGAACGAATATTCGTCTTTCACAAGTTCATTTCGATACAGGTACGGTGAAATTACCAGGAGGTTACTTTGGATTGAATGACATCTGTAGGATAGTAGCCGCATGGTCTCACGCGGAGATGGAATTGCTTTTGCATCAAGAGTGATTGAGAAGGTACTGTGACGTTAGGACACATACGTACTCCAGAAGTACGCTTCTCGACTACGATGTCTCATTCTCTCTGTCACTTTTACTTTGTTGCCGACCACGATGTCTACCAACAACTGTATTTCTTTATTTGATTTTTTTTAAAAATATAAAATTCTAGATCCATTTTTTAAAATAATCTACTCTTAGTTGACAGCAGCGACAACGACTTCTACTCTTACCACAGTTGTTACACCTACAAAGGGATCCTTCCCGAGACCAAAGTATGAGACAGTGCAAGCAAGTTGTGAAGCTTAGTGGATCTATATAAACAACAACTGTCAAGCCTGCTATGTTTCAATTCTGTTTGTGATAATAATTTATGATATTTCACATTATTCCAAGTGGAAAGTTACAAACCGTACAAAAATTATATAACTTTAGCTTTTGACATTTACACATACTTCTTTCTATCGTTTGATTAGTAGATTTGCGTTTTGGCTTCTGCCTGTGAGTGAATTGTATGGTTTGTTTTGATATGTGTATTTTCCCTGTTCCACCCTTGAATAGTGTTTAGGTGTGTTCCCAAAAAATAAAAGAAGGAATAAATCTGAAAAAGTCAGTTTGAATTGAGGTTTCTCTTTGCGTATACCTTTTTTCAAGCTATTAATACATGGCAGATTATATCCGCATACAATATCAAAGTGAGAGGCCTATATACAAATGTCATTGCCTTTCTTAAATTCGGTTTTATTGCTTAACCATCGTTAATCTTTAATTATTTTTTAAAACGCATTTCTTTTTTAATAGACAATTTCGGGCTTTCTATTGTTGTAACGGTATTTATGTTGTTTAGTTTGTTGCTGAAATTATATAAACTATAGTCTATAGCAAAGCGCTTAAATTTCTTCAGTATTCTAATTTCACGCTCACAAAAGGATACCAAGTTTGTCTTGAAAGAGGATTGAAACTCTAAATTACGCCAACGTGAAGAAAAACATCTCTTTGTTATTAGTTAGGTGTTATTGTGTTCATTCTAATCTTGCTTGCCGTATATCTTTGTGTTTTGCAGGTCATATTGTTTTTTATGTAAATATTCACATCAATAGACAGACAACTGTGGTTTTTATCCTTGAGTTTCATTGAACTTGCTTCGTTAATTCGTACAAATCCCAGATTAACAAGTTTGAAAAGAAAAGAAAAAAAAGAAACAAAACACCATGCCACTTAATACTGCACCACTCCTGACTATACCGATGTGAGTGTGTACGTCAAAATGTTTAAGTGAGATACAAATAAATTGTCAGTTTCAAAATGAGAACCAGTACTCTGACCGTTCAGTAGCTAATGTGGTAGAAAGAAATGGTACGAGTACTGTGACCATTCAGTAGTTGATGTGGTAAGAAGAAAGGTTACAATAAACAACGGAGGGATTTAAGTTGACATTCCAGTCTGCACTGCAATGGGAACAACTTGAGAGCGTATTTATTATTTTGCCACACCACCTTCGTACAAAACATTTCATCACTCATCATAAACAATTTAATTTTCAAGATTAATTTTCTTACCGCGTTCACTTCGAATTGACTTCAGTAGCACTTCACCTAGTTTCGAGATAGGTCGTGTTATACCACTTGATTATTTATATAAAAAAAGAACTCAAACTAAAGCAAGAACAATCGTACCCTGGGCGATCACACAAAAATTATGTCAATTTTATAGTCAAATCCAATACAGCGTATTTGGATTAACTAATTTGTGAGAACGTTTCAGTCGTATTTGTGATCGGTTCACTCTGGTGATATTTTAAAATCGTGGACCTTTCCTATGGATTTGAATTTCTAATTGGGATGTGTGTTTCTTTGAATTTTTCTAAGGGAAAATATACCACAAAAACAAGCGTAAGTGTCCTGATTCTTTTTAAAAGTAGGTATAACATAGTCTCTCTCTCTCTCTCTCTCTCTCTCTCTCTCTCTCTCTCTCTCTCTCTCTCTCTCTCTCTCTTGACAAACTTGTACAATTCAGGTATCGGAGCTTTATCTTTATTTTTGGCACTGCAATGTGTCACGGAAATTCTTTTAAGCATGAGATCTACCGTTTTTTTTAGAGAAAAAAAACAAATACAAAACTATTTCATTCATAACGCGTGATCTTGCACTCTATAACCCTGCTTATGGCTAACTTTGAAATAAAAATACCAGAACCAAAACACACGTTCGGAAGAATTGTAACAATGTAACAATGATTGACGCGAGTGAAATTGCACTTTATGACCCTGCCTATCGTTAACTTTGAATTCCAAATCAAAACACACATCTTAGACTGTCGATAGAACAAAGCATATTTTGCTGCTGCTTTCTTCCCCTTCATCTTAGATTTGTTAAAACTTGGCAACATTGTTTGTAGCGTGTCGTGAGAAACACAGGACATAATTTAAATTTGAGATATGTTAAGAAGTCAGTCGACAATAAATATCACACTACCATTTTACTAAATTGATTATTGAATGAACACAATGAACATATTTCACATAGAATGTATGGTGTTCTTAATTATCCTTGTTTTCTTTTCCTTTCCTTTTGTGTGTATAGGAGTTTGTGTGCTTTTATTTTCCTTCCCTTCTGTTTTGATAGGAGATTGTGTGGGTTTTTTCAGGGCCACTCATATACCTCGAAAAGATATTAGCTTTTTTTGCCTCTATTTCTCTTGTCGCTAGGCAGTCCCAAATACAAATAATATTTCCCATGTTCAATTTCCCTTGTCGCTAGATAGTCCCAAATAATTCTCATGTTAAATTCCCTTTGACGCTATAATGCCGCACTATGTTCAATTCCCCTTGACGCTATAATGCCGCAATATATTTGACGCTATAGTGCCGCAAGCCCTTTTTGACTGGATTTTCCCTTGACTCTATAAATCTTGACGTCATAGTAGCCCAAAATGTTTTTGACTGGATTTTCCCTTGACGCTATAGTAGCCCATATAACTACTTAAATACATACATATATAATATATACATACATACATGTATACACACACACACACACACACACACATATATATATATATATATATATATATGATCTTTTGATCAGACTATCGAGTGAAGATATTTGTAAAATGATAACTCTTATCTTGGAAAATAATAATTTCCAATGTAATGGTACTAATTACATTCAAATAATGGGTACGGCAATGGGTAGTCCTATGGCTCCTTCATATGCTTCTCTTTTCATGGGTAAATTAGAAAAAGATTTTCTTGAAAACGAGAATTTTAAGCCCACTGTTTGGCTAAGATTTTTAGATGATATATTTATGATCTGGAACCACTCAGAAGAAGATATACACAAATTTATTAATAGCCTAAATAATTTTCACCCCACAATTAAATTTACTTACACTGCATCCACTACGCATGTATCCTTTCTAGATGTAAATGTGATGAAAAATCCTGATAATACTATCTCTACAAATGTTCACGTAAAAGAAACTAATATCCACCAATATGTGGAATATTCGTCTTGTCATCCCAGGTCATGTAAAAACGGCATACCGTATAGTCAGGCGAAAAGATATCGACGTATCATTTCAGACGATCATCAAGTAAAACATTCTTTAAATGAATTAAAAACATATTTCATAAAAAGAAATTATCCTATACATGTAATAGAGTCTGCTGTAAGTAAAGTCTGTATTCTTACCCAAAATGATGCTTTAAATACAGCAGAATGTACGAAAGATAAAAATATAATTCCTTTCATAATACAATATAATCCATCTTTGCCAAATATAGGCCTTATAATTAATAAATATTGGACTCTCCTTAACTTATCAGAAAAAAACAGCGTCAAAACACTTTACAAGAGCAAGCCAATTCTTGCTTATAGAAGACCTAGGAATTTACAAGATCTTTTGATCAGAACTAAACCGAAAAAAAATCTTCAAAGATGTTTTTTGTCATCTAAATGCAACAGACGTAGGTGCTCTCAATGTGCAAATATTACAGAAAGTACCTATTTTAGTAGCTCCAATACTAAAGAAATGTTTTCTCTACGTTATAACACTGATTGTATATCAACTGATGTAATTTATTTGATAACCTGTAAAAAATGTAACATGCAATATGTTGGACAAACACTTCAACAAGTTTCTAAGAGAATGAATAATCACCGCTTTCATATAAAAAATTATATGGATCCTCAGTTCTCCTCTAATGTTTCAATGCATTTTAATTCAAAGAATCATTCTTTAAGGGATTTTTCTTTCATGCCAATCGATATTGTGCACGGAGAAATGAACAGACTCATTAAAGAAAGTTATTGGATTAATCGGTTAGATACTGTTTATCCTAATGGCCTTAATACTAAGGCATTATATAAAATTGTATAGAATTTTAGTGGATGATTTGATATATTGTATTTATTTATATGTATATATATATATATATATATATATATATATATATATATATATATATATATATATATATATATATATATATATATATATATATATATATAATATGTAGTTATATGTATTACTGTTAGTCTCTACATTATAATCTCACTCTAAGTTTTCATTAGAGACTCATGCATCATTCTGATCCAGTTGTACATATGATATTTGTATAATAAAGAATATAAATTATGATGTTATGTCAATTACGTAATTATTGACATATAGACGTCATCCGCTTCTTTCAAAAGCATGACGTTATGTTAATGACGTAATTGTTTATAACTTTATAGACGTCATCAGTTTCTTTCAAATAAAGTTTGTGCCTGAAGAAGCATAAATGCGAAACTAGTCGCACAAGTTTATCGGCGTTTGTGTTGTTTTTTTATCCCCTATATATATATATATATATATATATATATATATATATATATATATATATATATATATATATATATATATATATATATATATATATATATATATATATGTTTAACGCTATATAGGGTGTACATGTGTTTTTCCAGACTAGCGACGGAACCAACATATGTCTCGCCAGAAATTACTTACGGCGAGGGACATTATAATCACGGTATGCACGGGGATTTTGCCCTGAATATTACTCACTGTCCTATGAATTTAAGCAAGATTAATGTATAACCGACACACTGGTTGTTTTGGATATGGTCGAGGAGAGCACGTTTCGCATGGTATTATATAGCCATATGATTAACAGGTCTAACGGGTGTAACGAGGCTAACGAGTCCAACATGTGTAACGGGTGTAACGAGGCTAACAAATCTAACGAGTGTAACGAGTGTAACCGACGAGGTTAAGCTGATGAGTATAGCTGAAGCGTAGAGCTGTCTATATGTATGTACGTATGTCTGTACATGTGGTGGAGCCACGACTGTAAACGTAGCTAATATAAGGTTGATGTATGCTGTCTGTACGTGTGTATACCTATACATGTGGTGGATCCATGAAGGGTGCGAGCGGCCGATAAAAGTCTGGGCCAACCCAAAGGACGTAGTGAAACTTTGCGGTTTTTCGGTGAATGAATCGTGCGACTGTACAAGGGTCAAGAAGCATTAGTTTGTTCCAATTGTTGTTTCAGTTGGTACCCTTTTATTTACATGAGATTATTTTGAATCTTTCTAATATTCCACGAGATTGTGAATATCTTATAGTGTATACTATAATTTGAAACTGAGGTTTCTTGAATCTGTATATTAGATAGATATACTAGTTTGGGTTTATTTTCAACGTGGGAACTTTAGTATAGAGTGATTGGATCAGTTGTATGTTGAGAGTGTGTGAGAATCATTTATTTACATGAGATTATTTTGAATCTTTCTAATATTCCACGAGATTGTGAATATCTTACAGTGCATACTATTATTTGAAACTCAGGTTTCTTGAATCTGTATATCAGATAGATATATTAGTTTGGGTTTATTTTCAACGTGGGAACGTTAATATAGAGTGATTGGATCAGTTGTATGTTGAGAGCGTGTGAGAATCATTGTATTCATACTTCATATATTTTTCATTACTAATTAACTTAATACATTTTCATCTTTCACACGTTGTGTTTGAGTTATTCATTTAGTCCAAAATCCACTCGGTTTCAATTATGTGACACTGTATATCGTTTAAATTTTTTATTCATTGGAACAAATTTAATCATTGAAAAGGCGCTATTTATACAATTTTTGCATCTGACAATATATTCGATATTTTAGCAGACTTTGCATTTACAAAATGTTTTTTACCCAGTTATTTATGTTGTTTGTTCCATTAACTATAATAAGTTTTAATTCCTGCTTGTAGGATTTTTTATTTCTTTATCTGCGAAGCAGTCGTTCCGCCCAGTTTTATCCTGTCGATATTGTAGAAAATCAAAATATTATTTTAATGTTGATTTTCACTATTTAAATATTAGTAAATGGCTAGAGGTAGCTCTGTTAAAGATATCATAAACGGTGAATAAGAGCTTGATACATATTGTGTACAGGACATTATTTCGCAAGGAACCTGTTTTCGTAGATCAGATTAATGCGGCTTTTGATGCTCTGGAAATGTTAACTAATTTGAGCTTCAAACATATCAACCGGTAAAGTACAAGAGTAGTTGATAAATACAAGAATTTGTAATTTTGTTTGAAAGAACCAATAGAAGATTCTAGATGCTAATATAAGGATTAAATATTAAACAAGTTTGTGCAACATGTGATAGACTGTCTCATAAGAACAGAGCAGCGAACAATCAATATTATCAATACTAAAAGAAAGACTAAGGAAACAAAACAACAACAACAACAAAAAAAAACATTCCGCTAGACGTTGAAAGAACTAGCGCAGTGGACGACTGATAACAAAACGTTAATGACATGCAACAAATTACAACACTTGATATTCGTGAAGCTATCATGCTACAGATATTCGGCCCCGTTCAATGCTGAATATTTCCTCTATGAAGAAGTTTGAGATTTCTGTTCCAGATCTAGATCAAAAACATTTACACACCCATGACTTTCGCCTTGCAAAATACTCGATCTTATTATGTACGCATAACCTACCCCGACCCCAGCCCGATGTGCCAGAATATACAACTATTTACAACATGAACCGAAGAGAAATTCATTAACTTTTAAAGGCTTTTGCAAAGATCAGTAACAAAACAAACCGCTATTATCTGCGGCCACTCGTACGGTTAAAAATCGAGAAAGATATGGTTTATGCACAAGTTTGTATTAAGCGTAACCAAAATCAGATGGCAGTGCATGCCTAGAAAGGGATAAACAGGCGACTGAACAAATCATCCAGTAAGATCGACTTTTAGCATAAATAAAACGGTTCAATGGCATTGAACCGAAATCAATAAAAGACATATGCCCTGAAAAACATTATATCTGATAGAAAATACGATTGTGAATAAGGAAGGTTACATTTGTTCAGGTTACGTGTTGGCTTCGATACTCGACCATGCCTAAACTATGATATGTTAGTAAAGTTGGGTAATCAACTGTGCCGACCACCAGCGTTCCCTCTAAGCGAAAATGGTAGATATGCGCGCAATGCTCGCTGCATTGTGCAAGCGTTACAGAGACGTGCAAACTTTAATGTTGGATTGATAATTCAGCTGCGCAGGGATGTCTGAGTAGTTGCGCGCGCGCACACGCGCAGCTTAGAGGGAGTGTTCGTTGACCAGACCACTTAGAATTGCCCGCAAGTATTATTGCATAAGCCAGATGTAGAAGATTTTCGGGTAATTATATTGCTTTAATACAACCCAGCAAAGAAGCTACAGGATTCATTCAGGATTAGTCTTTGCGTAATATCAACCCTATTTGTGCGCTCTCACCCCGCGATAACGATGATGATTGTTCTCCATGTGCATTTGATTTTGCTTCTTAGCCCAAATTCACAGATAATGATGTGCTTAAACTCGCCGACCTTGCTGACTCACAGTAATGTCCGTCTGATCGTAATTGGCAAAGACACATGGTATATTAATGATACAGTTGATAGTGCTGTTGCAAAGATGCTCGATTAAGTTGACTAAATACACAAATGCAAATGCCTGGATAGAATGTACTCTGGATACATGCGTAGACGGTCAGCTGTGTATTACCCCATTAGAGCCCCTCCGCTGGTCAAATTATATTAAACTACCAACGTGTAATCTGTGGCAAGCAGTGATCAGTGTAAAAGACAAAGGCAATTGATGCTTTGGATGGACGAACTTGCCCACGGATCATCCCGGAATTATAACACAGATATCTGGGAGGAACTCAAGTTTGGAAGCACAATTCCTTGTTCTGGTTATTGAAATCTTAATCACATTGCTTGGATATTTCAACCATGCGATTGCACCGTCCTTCAACAAATATAACTATTGTCACGATTAAATAGTTATAGGCAAAGAAAAATACAAAATGAAAACTAACCTGTTTAATCAAATCAATTTTCTTACCTACAAAGTGAAGTGTTGTAAATTTAATCCCAAATAATTGCATATGTCTTTGCACAAGTCACAAAGATTAAACCGCTTCGACCGCATTCCCATTATTTTGATTGACTTGATGTACCACAATGATATAATCCATAATGTCTTTGAATTAATCATCTATAATACCAAAATAATATTTTAGATTTAAAACAATATCGAGCACTTTTGTGATTCCAATAAGTAATTTTAAAAAAAAAAAACTATTCCTATAAAATTATAACTTAACACAACAGTACATATTACCACAGAATGAACTTAAAATATAAATTAATAATTTTTTGCTTGTTTTTGTTATATACAGACTGTCAGTGGTTATCACTGACTCATCATACAGTATGTAGATTCTTCATAAGTATAGGGAAATAACGCAAGATTAAATATCGATCAAAATATGTATTGCTTTCATAGCATTATGTCGTATACTTCAAAAATACAATCTAGCAATATTCGGTAACTTCTGATACGGCAGTACATTCATTTTGTGGTCTCAAATGCTATCATATGCACCTAATATATCAAATACAAGATTTAACAGAACAAATAGCTCAAACAAAAGATTTCTCAATGAATATCTCAACCACAGCATTTAACACTCAGTTGCTCAAATACTAGATGTAACACCAAATATCTCAAAAACACGATTGTGAAGTATCGAATTTGGAAATTTGAATAATCATTGAACCTTAAAGTTGAGTGAACTGAACATTAAGATTTTATCACATTTAAACCGTGTGTCGTTGTGAATGGTCATTTCGACCTTTATTATTAATTACTTCCATATCAGTGTTAACATTTCAAAGAGGCAAGTGCTCCGATTCAATGAAATTGACCGGATATCTTAACACGGTTTTAGGAAAGAGACTGCTGAACTTTGGATCCATGTCAAATTCTTCAAATGGAAAAGTTATTTAACGTCGGTCAGAGATTCTTACTGACAAAGCAAATGATTGTTATTGGAAACAGCTTTAAAAACCACTTCTTATGACTGGCCGAGTAAAATTAAGTCGCAGACCTTGGAAGTAATGGGAATTTAAGGTGACAATCATTATCGAAATTATTTAGTCCGAAATTTTCTGAGAGAGAGAGAGAGAGAGAGAGAGAGAGAGAGAGAGAGAGAGAGAGAGAGAGAGAGAGAGAGAGAGAGGGTTGGATACTAGGAACCTTGGAAAATAATAACGCTTTTCTCATTAAACAAGAAAGAGACCAGGTGTAGGTCTTATTAGAAAGACTGGGTTTAGTGCCGGGGCACAAATTCTAAAGTTAACGGCATTAAGGTACGCAATTTTAATTTCATAAAATATTATAATATTTTTTTTATTTTTATTTGTATCCAAACTTGATTGATATGGTATGATATTTATCGGTTATTCAGTTTCGTGGAAATGTGTTGATGATCTCACCCACAATATCCGACCATACCAACACTATAAAATCCAGAATTCTTGCACAATATATATGTGAGCTTTTATATTGCATGACCCAATATCGTGATATGGAGGAATAATATTCGTAACACTCCCTATATTTATGTTCCGAGTCGGTAAAAATAACGAATTTAAGAAGACCCAGTGATAGGTCAAGGCCGTCAGACGGAAACGTATTTATACCCACCAGCTAAGAAAAGACAAATGCGGTTTTGCATTTTTGCAATACATGATAATGTTAGTTGGCCTGTTAGTTACAACAAAACATCATATTTGTCATGTAAAGCATCGAATACACGCTCCAAGTACAAAATATACAGATCAAAGTATGCCGTCACATAACGTGTTGGTATACCCGGGTCAGTGCAGTGTTTGTAGAATAGTTAGTAGAATAAAGAACAGACCCTGATCTGCAGGCGCCTTATACTAGGGCAGATTAGCAGTCTCACTTGTGTTATAAGCGAATATATACGGTATATGAACTATTTCAAAACAAAGCTATACAGCAACTTTTAACTAGAATAATGCAAACACACAATCCAAAGCCATTCGTACCTGCAATTTAATTTTCTGACCAGCAAACGCTTCATTTTGTGTCTCACTTTAATAAATATACGGTCTACTGACATAAAAATACTTTATATTCGCCACAACAATAGCTTGGATTGTATGTTATATAAACTTAACTTTTGAAATAGTTTATATGATCGTTGATCATGTGAATATCGGATATTATCGGTGATTTGCTTGCTTGAACTTTCTTTATATCCATAACAGATTTGGAAAGGATTTTAAATGGCAACCGCTCCGGTGGCCTAGTAGCCACAACTTTGATTGTGGTAAATTAGTGAACCTTTGCATGTACTTATTCTGTAAGTAAATATTTTACTAAGGATTTTATAATCCGTATCAAGTAAAGTGACAGGGCGCTAGTTCCCGATAACCTCCCTCTTACCTTTCCCTTTTTATATCAGGGTAATGATACCTTTTCTCATTGATTTTGGCATATCGCCTGTAAAAAGAATATTATTATATAGTAGTTCAAGTATCGGACTTAACACTCTTGGAATTTTAAATACAATTTAGATGTGAGGCCGGCGCATTACCTTTTCTAAGAGTTTTTATTGCATTTAGTATTTCATCAGAGGTGACGAAACCATCACATAAGATTCGGGCTTCATTTGTTATTTCCCTAAGCTTTGTATTATATTGATAGAGCGTCCGCCGCGGAAGCGGGATGACGTGGGTTCGATCCCCGCTAAGTCATACCAAAGATTTATACAAATGGTACTAACAGCTGCCTCGCTTGACGCTGAGCATTTGGAGGTTAGTGTTATGATTGGTCGGTCTGGTGTCAGGGTAATGTGAATGGGTGGGATATCATGCTACATGTCTGCGGCATCATGCCCCAGTGTTAGACATCACTATAAACTGCCTCACTAACAGACATCGTAGCGATATGACTGAAACATTGTTAAAGCTATGTTAAAAATCCTAATCAAACAAACAAACAAACATTATTGGCAAAGATATCGTAACTCTGGCTAGCAAAGATGAAACAAAGTTCTCTCATTGCCATTCATGAGCATTGCGACTGATACTGTTCTCTGTTGAACATTCAATTTAATTATAACTGGAGCTTCAAAGTTTATATATATATATATATATATATATATATATATATATATATATATATATATATATATATATATATATAGAGAGAGAGAGAGAGAGAGAGAGAGAGAGAGAGAGAGAGAGAGAGAGAGAGAGATAGAGAGATATTCAATATTTAGTATATCCATATTCAATCCATTGCACTTTCAGATTGGAAAATCTAAATAGTATTCAGTCAATAAGACTTTCTTTAAATTGATATTTCTTCGTCAGAGCTATCACAGTGTAACAACGACGAATAAAGAACATGACGTCGAACTCCCAGGTAAGGCAGTTCGCTATCACTCGAATAAAGATGTGCATCATTGACAAATGCTAACGTTTCATTATCAGAGACATTTTGAATACTGAACGGAGCATAAAATATGTACCACCTTTAAATTAAAACACAAACATTAATTTAAATGCTCGTTTACATGTATGTATTTCAAAGTGTAATGACGACTTTTTATGATCATTACATATGTTTTAAAAACGATTGTTTTGTTAAACTCCCGAAATCGATTTATGCAATCTGAGTTGCTTTAGCCCATTAATTGAGGTGCTTAGTACATTATGTATATTAATATTTGTATAATATTTTTAATGTCAAAAATACCTACCGACCCTAATGTTAAAACCGAAGCAATATGAAACACTTATTTTGTTGGCCTTATCCACCATTTGCCATACAAATCCGATACAATTAGGATCTTTAAGCTAATTTACTTACTGATAACTAATGCAGCGATCAGCCTAGTTGCAACTTGAGGCGTTTCGCAGTCTGGAAAAACTGGCTGTAGAATATACGTGGCGAAAATCATACAAGATGCGGCCAAACCTACGGGACAAATGATGATAAAATTTATCCAGAGACAGATGAAAGCTGGAAAGTCACCAAAAGCTCTTTTGATGTAAGTGTACTCGCCTCCCGATTGGGGGATACTGGCCCCAAATTCAGCATAGCAAAGTGCACATAGACCGGAAAAGACTCCGCACACGGCCCACATAATGCAAGACATTCCCACAGAACGTACATTTTGGAGAATTCCTACTGGAGACACAAAAATCCCTGATCCAATTATAATTCCGACAATGATAGCCACAGACTGATAGAGACTAATTTGTTTCTTTAGCTCCACTACTGTTTCTTTCTGGACTGCTTTCGAAGCCTGTGCGTCCATTTCCTTCTTATTCACCCCATTCAATGCGGTCTTGGGAAGATCGATTTCACTCATGGTTGAGGCGTTATGTGTCTTCTGTTCAGTCTTTAAACACCATTATTCAATTAACATAACCAACAAAGACTATAACTTTTATATATAATAAAAAGAAAATGCGCACAACTATGTGGAGTTTTCAAAGACTAGATAATATCCATTCAGTTCATTAAGACATGAAGTGAAGCTGGGGGAAAGTCAGTAACACATACTTTTATGATATTCATAATTTCTTTATCATTAATAATTTATTTCGAGCGGCATTTCATCATTAGCTATCCAATCGAATCAACTCTCAAAGTCCAAAGTGACTGTTAATGACTTGCAACTTACAGTACGACAACTTTGCAACAGTCCTCTTGTGCATGTGGTAATAAGCGAGCTTGGTCGTGTGCGTGTCTCTGATTGTGGCCACCACGTGTTCATTGAGTGGTGGAGCTCAGCATATACATCCTTCATAAGATGTATGCATGCATTAATATGACCTAGGCGATTAGGTCAATAGCGACGCTAACCTAGGCAAGCGCAGTATCAACGGTGTCGTCGATTGAAGTGGGGATAGTTACCGTTCAGTAAAAATTCGAAAAGCAAAGGGTCCCACGAACTATTTTTTTACATAATAGATTAAACAAGGGCCCATAAGTAAGCTTTCATATTGGCCAAATATCCCGGCTCCGCACTGCACAGACTGATTAAAATCATATATCAATGACTATTCGTTTGTGGCATTGACAAACCGTATCAAATTGCATTTTTGGTAGGAAATGCTAGAATCCATAGACACCAGTATAGTATTTCATTTTTGGAGGAATTATGAAATAAATGGAATTTTGCAGTATGCAATGATGGCTACGGCACATAAAGATAAGGAATATAATTTTAGTTTGAAGACTAAGCAGACATTTTCTGAAAAACTAAACTTTATTGGAGGTAATTATTTAGTGTGTTGAGTTTAGTTCAAACATAATTTATTTTATAAATTATGCAAAAGCACAGTTGTGCAATTTAATCAAACGTGACAAGTGGCAGTATAAAAAAGAAACAAAGTGTTAATAAAGGATAACCGTTCGAAATCTTTAATTTTATTAACGAGCATTATGCCCTATAACAACTAGTGTGGTTTCGTTATTCTAACTGGTTGTTGTTGTTGTTGTTGTTTTAGGGTTTAACGCCATTTTTCAGCACACGATAAGCTTTACATGGCGGCCAATATTACTGGTGGAGGAAGAACCCGGGAAAACCCCCAGAAAGAACCACCGACCCACGAGAAGCTACTGGCAAGCTTTCCCAGATAACTACATTAGCCGACTCTTAGGCTCGAACCCACGCAGACAGAGGTGAGACGGAAGTTATCCGAAACGGAAAGCGCTTTAGACCACTCGGCGCCCCCGTTATTCTAACTGGCAATTTGTTTTTATTCCTATCATGTTGAAACCAATAATTCACAGAGAGAGAGAGAGAGAGAGAGAGAGAGAGAGAGAGAGAGAGAGAGAGAGAGAGAGAGAGATAGCATCCTCATTACCACTAGTACAGTGAGAAGTGAATTTACATTATTCAGCATGTATCTATCAGTAATGGCTTTTTATTGAAGTTGTTGTCTACAACAAAAACAAGTTTAATAATAATAATAATAATAATAATAATAATAATAATAATAATAATAACAATTAGTAGTAGTTACGTAAGCTCTTTCATCTCTATGTTTATTGTTTCGTGTTTCTGTCATATTTCATGGTAGTGTGCCTGTCGTTGTACCAAGACCATCTCATTTGATTTACTCTGTAGTGAATGATGTCGTGTGTTGCTGTTATCGATTGTTTACCGAACAGATTATGTTAGCCTCGTTGACTCGTAATGTATTTATATATTTATAGGACCCATGGTCATTGGGTCGACAACGAGGCTAATCCTTGAAGATGCGATAAAAATATATTTACCCCTTCACACTACACCAGAGGCGCAAGCTCAAACCATCCTGGGGGTCGCATGAAAGCATTTTTAATCAACCAAAGGCCGCACAACCTTTGTTATCTCTCATGACACCTTGAGACGCCAATCATTTTGCGGGCCACATGATACGACTTGTAGGGCCCAGTGCTTGAGAACCTTGTGCTACACGATTCGGACGCGTTGCTGTCTCTGATATCGATCACTGAAATTTAAAGCGAGGATATCGCTGCTCGTTAAATGTTCATTATATTGACTGGTGGCGACAGCGTTAGAAATAATGACATTATGTAACTAATTCAATCTAACATAAATTTCATTGAATAAAATTAGCAATATTCTTTATGGTTATTGATGATTTTTCTTCTGAAAATATCATTTCGATATCAGTAAGTTAAATCATATACGACCAGAGCGGGCTTTATTAATTAGGTTCTTATATACTTGAGAAAGCAATTACAATTGAATACATGTTCTGTAAGTAGTACTTCCATTGTATTTGCGCTGACATTTATATACAATATCTTTTGATTTTCGTGTACCAAATTAACTGTTACCAATAGTATTATTTAAATTCAAAATTAAAAGACTATGATGATTTCCCTCTTTCCATACTCCTTTTATCATTCCAATTTGTTTTCGTGGACTAATGAATGAATGAATGACATAATTAACGAATGAATAATTGAATGAATGGATAATAAATAAATCGCTAAATTGTGAATCACGAATGAATCAATTAACTGTATAAATAGATTTATTGACAAGCAAATGAACAAATTAACTCAGCTGATTCCTTTGACTGATAAATGAAATTGTAATCAATGCAAGGAAGGAAATGTACATAACTTAATCGACAGAGCATGAATGTAACATGATGCTGCTGTTTAAAAATATGAAACATTATATGTTTTAGTCAATATATCCAGATGCCCCGCCCTCAAGTATCAAATTGTACTTCTAATCTCTCAGTGTTTCTGGACAATGTGTATTTTTTGTCTAAACCTAAAAGGAAGTACGAAAATGTTTGACAACCATGCTCCATTTGTTGATATATTTCCTGCTTTAACATTGATATACACAGTTTAAACTCGCATAGAATGGCATTTCCTCATTTGTATGTCGATTTCTAAATGCCAGAGGATATTTCCACTTACAATAGGTATTTGTGTAATCTTGAATAAACAAATTAAGTTGTCAATCATATCTTCGTTCGTAAGGCGTACACATTCACCATATGTACTTGTCCATGTTACCATTTACTGAAAAAATCAACATGGCCCCATCAAAGCCAAAGACGTGAACTACATACACGTGTCTTGTGTCATAGAGCCGTGGTAGTCCAATGGTGAAATAAACACATTAGAGTGGCGACTGTGCGGACACGTTTTATTTGCATTCATGTGATTTTTATGAAAAGATTATAGCCATGATGACACATTATTTTGTGTAGTAGATACATGAGTAAGTAATAAATGAGTATTATATATGGCGATTCTCGCCTTTGAAAAAATAAAAGTCTAATATTTCATCATTCATCCCTTTTTCATTTAAATGTCTAAAGTACTTAGTTGTAAATACATTTATTATTTTGAATTATTACAACATTGAGCTCACAGTGCGTTTTCCTAGTGTCATGTCCAACAAAATAATATATTAACTTTTATATTAATTATATTTCATTATTTTGTATGTGTTTTCCCGTGTCACGCTAAAAAACCACAATATTAATAAAGTACCATATGTCTGTCTTTATATGTGCAAGACAAAATCCAGTGCATTAACTATAACTTCAGGTGAGAAGAGACTATCCTATCTATGTCAGACATAGAAGAGATTCAAAAGCTAGGCAACAGTTATGTTGTAATTTTGGGGGAAATTGTTTCACTAGAATTCAATTACTGGAAGTTTTGGTTTCAGTGTCTTTTCGGAACCTAATAGTTTTGTCATCCTGCGCGAACAGGGTGAAATTTTGGTAAAACTAAAATAAAAAAATAAGTAATTTCATTTTGGCTTTAATGCTGCGTTTTGTCAAGTGCAAGTAATCTTTAACTGGTTATGTTTAAGTGTCATCTGTATAGCGTGTCTAGACAAAAATATCCAAGATACATCTGTTTCGTTCAATATGTTCATCATTAAAAGGTATTATGATTAGAATATTCCCTTAAAGATCAATAAAGAACCGCCATTAAAATCTGAATTACATTTTGTTTAGTAATATCTATATGTTACGTGCTTAGGCTCGAATAAACAGTAACATAGAAAGAGTGAAAATAACAAGCTTGTAAAAACTTAATAAACAATTTATTGAGCACAAATATTTTCCAGAAAAGAAAAAATAAACTTACGGTTTTAAGAATCAATTCCAAAATTAATCCAAAAATAATTCAAAATATAATCCACTAATGAAATTGCAAAACTCCTGGTAATAAAATGTCCAAATAATTCCCAGTTCAAATCTTAGTGAAGCATCCAAGATGGAAGACGATGTCAAGCGATGAAGTCAGTTCTGGTCTTATGAAATTCAATGAGCACAATTATTTTCCAGATAAATAACAAAATAAATCCTCTTGATCCAAACGAATTGAAATAATTTCCAGTACAAGGTAATTTAAAATAACTCAAAACGACACAACTTAATATTCTAACAGCCCAACTTCTACTAAATAGTTCGCTCTAAAACATCATTTTTATACCTGTTTTTACGTAAACAATGAAGGGGTCACATGATCTTCTAGAATCTTTAGAACAAATTTACGTTCAAAAAGTCTCATTCACACCGTATGACCCAGATGAGAATCAGTTATTTTTACTCTCAAGAACTAAAAATATAAAGACGTTTATCACAAAACTCCATAATGTCCTTGGAATCAGCCAATCATTTTAAAGCTTGTTTACAACTCTGAAGCCAGGTCAGAAATGAGATCAACATCTGGTTTTTATTCATAGAGTACAGGTAATCCCACTTTCTAAAAAAATATCTCCCAATGAATGAATCTTAAACTTTAAATGTCAAATTTGAATCTGATAAACAATCAATTAAAACAAAAATAAATGACTTAAATCAAATATACGTAACATATATAATAAACTTATTCTTTATCTAAATTGTATTTTAACACAAATGGCAAAGGAAGAAAGTTGGGGTGTTTGAACGTACCGCAATATTCATGTATAACATAGAATTGTATGAAGAATTTTCAATTTCAGCCATTATTTAACATTATTAAATTTAGCATTATTAAATTTAGCATTATTAAATTGATTGCAGGGAAAATTGCATATGCACATACTAAATTTCACTTGTATCTCTCATTTTCAAAGTATGTGAAGCAAAAGGAGCTTGTCATTTGTTTTTGTATTGTTCATAGATTCCGTCTAATTTCTCCATGATATATAAGAATTCCCTATGCCGTGTTTAATTTTATCTTAATGAAAGTTATTTTTCCATATATATTCTGTACGGTATGTGCAGAAGGTAGGTGCAGAGAGAATCCTATGTCTCGAAGTAATAACAATCGTCATAAAAATGTTAAGAATCGTTTTTTTAAACCCTTTAACATTCTGGAGGTCATTTTCATTTGCTGAGAGAAGAGGCGATTAAAGACACAAAATATATTTTTTTTTTCAGAAGAAAGAAACCTTTAGTGAATGCATTTTTGTTAACAAAAGAGGTGACTATCTTACCATGAATATCTCAGCATATTCGTGCACATCAAAATGGAGCTTTTGCCACAGCACACCGGAAAGTGACTCTGTTGACATGGGTCAAGAAATATACCAAGTATGAGAAAGATTAATTATTTTTATTCCTATGGTTTATCTCCCTTGGATTCGATAAAACGAAATGTAGTTTCATATCGATTCAATAATAATATTTCAAGGACTGGATACTTAATTCCAGGGTGGGTCTTAGGCCATTTTGACCGATTTTATCACGGTGGCCCCGAGCGTTAGTAATTTTGAAAAATATTTATACAGAGAGAGAGAGAGAGAGAGAGAGAGAGAGAGAGAGAGAGAGAGAGAGAGAGAGAGAGAGAGAGAGAGAGAGAGAGAGAGAGATTTAAAGCGATGGAACAAAATTTGAAGTTCAACATCATATAAAACTTTGTTTAAACGTTTATTTCCAAACTAATTGCCAGGCTCACAAGGAGCACCATGCTGGGGGGGGGGGGGGGGGGGGGAAGGCGCGAAACGATCAAAATCGTACCCCGCGTTTGCTAAGGCCGTTACATTAGCCAGTACTTTACGTATTTTCTTCATTGACGTTGCCGTGGATATCTATTCAATTAACAGAGCAAAATTTGGTGTGTGTTACAAAATTAGATTGCTAAAGATTGGTCAGCTTACTAAGTCTATAATCTTGACTTCCATACAGCATTATGGTTTGTTGGTTTGTTTGTCTTCTTAGGTAAGTTGGGGAAGGGGGAACATTTTTTAAGAGGATTAAATATTATTTTTGTTATAATAAAATTTCAGGATTGTAAGAATGCGTAGGTAGGATTTTTGTACAAGATATTTTACATACTAAGTTGTGTGCTTTGTATTTTAGATTTGTTTCACATAAGAGAATAGGGACACGTTTGGGGGATATGACTTTATTTGATTAGTGTTGTGTATAAGGATTGAAATTATATTTTACATCGCTTACGTTACATGCTACCATGTGTGGTCAATCAGTGTGAGTTGTGTTCCCTCTAGATGGAGGTAGTGATCGACATTTTACTTTCTTTATTAAGGCACCCTTTTTAATATAAAACTATGGGGAAAAATCAATTTAAATATCAGTACTCTTGACAGTAGAAACTGCACTCAAAGAGATTTTATAAACGAAGACAGAAAGACAAGCAATAAATGCCAGTCTATTTGTTGCCACCCTGTGTAGCAAAAGGGTAGGCGAAATAAGTTTTGAAAAACTGTCGCAAAAGAAAGAAACATAAATATTGTATTTGAAAATACAGCTGTTGCTCAATAGAATGAAGATATGTGCCATTCTCACGACAATATTAATTCGATATGTTGTAATCGGTAAACTGGATAACCGCGAGAACTTTTATATAAGACAGACAACTCGAGTCAGCCTCATAATCTCATATGAATTGAATCCTCTTTAGCAGGACTTGGGTAACACCACTACCACCAACAATACCAATAATAAGAAGACTATTGCATACGGGATATAACTTTCTTAACAGTATAGCGGTTAAATTGTCACCAATATATATGTAAGTGTACTTGCCTTTATATATGGCATATAACAGTCCTTTCAAATGTACTGGATCCAGAAAGTTGATTAAGATAAATGCAAAAAAACTGACAAGCAACAGTGCAAAACTAGTATCACTCTAGCCTGAGCGATTTCGACTCTTAATGAGTCTTTATCAAAGGCAAATACAGAACATAGACAAGACAGACAAGTAAAATGCAAAAACCGAGTTTACAAAACTTTACATGCCTGTTTCTACAGGAATTCAACCTTTAAATTTATTATGTTACAACTAGTTTCTTTCAGCTTGTTGCGGATGCTGTAAAATGTCTGTATTGACTATGAAATCGACGAGCCAAAGCAACACATCTGTTATTGTATGTAAATTTATGTACGCGCAAATTATATCCCGGATATTTTACATTAGTAGTTAGAGGCTTTTAAACAAATTTAGAGAATTATTTAAAAGAAAACGTGTCAGCTGGAAAAGATAATCACATTTGTGCATGGCTGTCCTTTTCTGATAGAAACCAGGACTTTTTCTAGCACAGTGACGAGAGAAAAACTAAACATACATGGTCCAAACAAAACGTGCAAAACAGAGAATGTAATTTATCTTATCACATGTAAGATCTGTAGCCTGCAGTATGTCGGAGAAACTGAGAGGCTACACAAAAGGATCAACCTTCATAGATCTGACTGGATAACAAAGAAGCTATACAGAAGTCCGGTCGCAGAACACTTCTATTCCCCTAGCCACACCTTCAGTAATATAACACTTATTGCAATTGCTCACAACCACAACTGGAGTTCCGAAACCAGGAAAGAAAAGGAATCTTACTGGATACGACGCCTTCGAACATTGAAACCAAGCGGTTTAAACCAAGAAGACTAGAAAAAGACAGCCATGCACAAAAGTGATTATCTTTTCCAGCTGGCACATTTTCTTTTAAATAATTCTCTAAATTTATTTAAAAGCCTCTAACTACTAATGTAAAATATCTTGGATATAATTTGCGCGTAGAAATTACCTTTAAGACATTATCATTTGTGAATGATTTCGATGATACCACTTCGTCACTGAATTCTCTCAATCTCCGCACACACACACACACACACACACACACACACAAAATGTTAAAATAAGTCTATATGAGAGAGATTTAATTCAGTTCTTTAGGAACAATTAACAGCTAGAGGGTTTAATTAGCGGCATTATATGATATAGCTAATATAATCTAAACACAAGCATGCCGTTCGGAATTATAAACTACATCTTTCATGTAATAAAAGAGAAATGTCATGATCAAAAATTTCATAACTCATACAAATATAAAAGCTGGGTTAAATTGTAATAAAAACAGTATGGGCATAATATAATTTATAACCGAGAACAATGAAGAAATTATGTTTGTCACACCTTACTCCTATCAGACACATACGATAGCTTTACATTAGTATGTCTACATATGGCATATTAATTAGCTAAGAATCTAGTCTCAATTATAAAATAATGTTAGTTCTATTTATTGGTCAAAGGTTTGATTTATTCATCAGATATAAGCGCGTAGAAGAATATTTTATGCTTATAAACGCTTTACTTGTTAGAATAGTCGATAGACTAGTCAATCATTTGCTGGACCCTTTTGCGACTAAGACTGTTTGACTTGGTGGTGAACAACAACTTTTAATATACTCTTGTGATAATATATCCCTGTCAAAGGAATGTATTATTTTTAACATCGTTATGATTATTGTCAAAAATGAAACAACCGCTCATATATAGATATTACTTTAAATAAATGGATAAAGCAAACGTAAAACTGGTCTGATAGCAGAAATATTTAAATTGGACTTTTTACACAGATCCATTATTAATATAATTGTCTTTACTTGTGGGGGATTAATTCTCAGTGATGAAGATGTTTCATCAAAAAAGTTGGAAATTACAGTGTCTTAAAGTATGCTATTTATAAAAGTGATGCAAAAATTTGTGGGGAAGCAGTTTTTATAAGAGAGACAAGTCCTTCAGTGTATGTATACGACGCATATAATTTCGAATTGATATACCATTTTCCATATGCCTAAAAACCAGAGTAAAATGATATAGCTATGGCACCAGCGCTGTTGCCACTTCCGGAAAACGTCTCTTCGAAGTTTTCTGCATTTCAAGCTAAAAGCAGAATATAAAAAAAAAATCATGAAATATCCATACTGAAAACCATAAAAATTTCAAAAGATACAAATATTAAATATTATATAATCAGGTAATATTCACAAATTGCAGCAGTGATAAATGCAAGCTTGTGATAGGTACAATTACTATAGGCAATGAATTTAAATTTCTACAAAAAATGATCTCATTTCTGAACTTATTGAAAATAAAGGATCTCATGAATGAAAATACTTTAATATAAGAATACTGTTACAAGCACAGGGGTATTCACTTGACCGAGCGGTGTCAAAACCCTGGCGCGAGTCACGCTGGAAGTCATATGTTTTCCCCAAATTTCCAAAGACTTCCATACAACTAGAGTTGTAAAATGGAAAGAAAGACGTGTCTGCTATAATTATTAATCTTTGCTGTAATCAATGGGCGACCCAGAGGAGACAACTTGCCCAAACGTCCATTAACTGCACCTTTACATGGTTTTTCTTCATTATCATCCGTTTTCCGTACCGATAGCTTGTCATGCCATAGAAATTACACCAGTATTCCCTTACTAACTGGGAAATATTTAACTGCGCGACCCTAGGCCAGTCCATCCACAGAATTTCCGGCGTATCACACTCATATACATACGCCAATTTTCCACTATGGCCACATAAACGGTACCTACCAAGTTCCAACTTATTGATTCCATTATATTCCCCCCATAAATAATGCCATTTCAACCACAACACTTTTATACACCGCTGAATTTTAATATGGACTATGTTACAGGGACAGTCATTCGGCTTGTACCCAAAATCACTACTAACGACCCAAGCATGGTTCAAATTCACTAACACTTACTCCAAATTTATGACAATACCTTCGATAACTGATCCAGTGTTTATTGATTTATTACAAAATTACTGTGACACGGAAGAAAAGCCTCAAACGAAAGTAGCTTTTTAGTGTTAACAGCACGTCTAAGCAGCTTGAATGTAAATCCATTAGAGTGTAAAAACAATTACAATCCTCTCGAGGAACTAAGGTATCTTTATCCCCGAAATGAATTGTATTTTGAATGATTGATTGGGCAATGATAGTTAATCATCCTAAAATTACTTATCTCCAATTTGCAGATGCTTCTTTCGAAAACACTTTTTGCGTAGCCTGTCATCTAATTGCCTTATGTCATGTTGCAAAGTAAACAAGACGTTAACAGTTGCAAACACCTTGCCTTGCCAGTTGAAGTATACATGTAAACACAAAAGCAAGCAAGCTTGGTCAACATAAGATTTCAGTACAATCGACAAACATAACAATTTCAAAGAGAGAGAGAGAGAGAGAGAGAGAGAGAGAGAGAGAGAGAGAGAGAGAGAGAGAGAGAAGGGGAGCAGTGGGTCGAACAGCGATGTGACATGATCTAACTTGGAACATACTACAAAGGTGCCATCCAATATCTAGAAGAGTATAGCGCAAGTTTGGAAGGAGAGATAAATGGAACCAAAGAGAAAGATTTTAACCAAACAGACAGGAAGAGAGTTGGTTGAATATACTTTAGATTTCAAGTCAAACTACAGTCGTGTGTAGTAGATTCGAGTGAGAACTGCTTTCTCGTCATCTTCACGAATCAATGTCATCGATTCCACGTTGTCTCACATCGACTCATGCGTTATGTAACTGAAACTGTATGAAACTGATTAAAGCTGAATGAGACTGATTCAATGTATTTGTCTTTTATATTTAACTTAAGAAGAGGTTTTAGAGAAATTGTAGAAGCCTCATTAGACATCACATGTCGCGGGTATTTTACTTCCACTTGTACGTCCCGTATACAGGGTATATTTTGTTGTTGGTGTCCCTTTTAGTGAATGTAAGTGGACTTTATTGAATTCGCTATATTGAATGACCAAACGATTGCGTTACGAGCCTTCTAAATGATACACTAATTTTGCCTTCTTCCGTCAGTAATTTTTTCGTCTGCAAGAGGTCACAATAAACTCCATTTCGTTCCCTCTATATATAATACGTGTTGATGTGGAACAAAGTATCCAAGTATAAGAAATGTACAAAATATTTAGTATGTAATCAATATAGGTGTACTTAGTGGTTTTCTATAGAATAATCTGCTAGTCTTTACCAATTCATGGACTGTCATTTAGTCTTATGTAAGAATATTATAATATTTTAAAACTTTGATAATTTGACTAAATGCGACAATATTGGAATTAAAAAAAACGTAGAAATGAAATGTATTTAAAGATTTAAACTTGCTCGAGAACCCTGATGCACAAATACTTTCATCGCGATTTTCCCTGTAGTGTTTTGGGAGGGTGGTGTGGTAAAATCCCGTTTACATTGTGTATCTGAGAGTTCTTTATGTAGAACTAGCAACGATCTCCAGATTCCTTGGTAAAAAATCAGGAATTATAAAATCATCTACTGTATATTCATCATTACCACTGAGGATACAAATTCAAATTCCTTTACTTCTTTTAAAATATCATGAAATAAATCCTTTTTTGACCAGCTGAAATGAGATAGCAAAGGTTTTGAATAGAAAACGTTATCATTATATGCATACATAACATATGAAGATCTTATTCGTACTACCTGTACGGAAAAGTATGTATCAGTGTATGCAATATTGTTCATATGCATATATGTTTCTCAGCATAGTCACACAGCCATTAATGTTAGGTATGTAGCAGTGAGTGTGCGACGATACCTGATTATGCGCATATCTTGTATATTTGTATATTTGTAAAGATAGGCAAAAACTGATGACCACGTGGCACTATGGTCATTCATGACCAAGTATGTTATCCTCGTTAAAGAAAGTTTATTATTATTATTATTATTATTATTATTATTATTATTATTATTAACAGTAATAACGAAAGTATTTCTAGCATGATTTATTGTCTTTGATGAATAGAAAAAGCAGCGATAAATTATGTGTACTAAAAGTTATAAGCTTCATGACTAATCCAGCCTGAGGAAGTGTAACATTTCAAAGATGGTATATACGTGTCGTTGACTTTATTTGGTGTATTATATGCAGGGACATTCGATGCTATATTGTTAGGCATCACCATTAACATTTTTTTTAAATGTCAATAAACCTCTGTTGATTTCTTAAAATATCATTTTCGGTTACGTAAAAGAAGAAAAACCTTAAACACTGAAACGAAATCAAATTAGCAAGGTCCGAATAAATAAGGTCTGTGGGGATCCGTCCGTCATTCATACGACGAATATGGCCCAGTCATCTGATGCGACGATGGCGGAGGAGTGTGACCAAGCTGAGAATCGTGGCACGTTCAAGCACCTCGTTGTTTGTTCATCGAACACTCCAGGTGGTCCCGACTATGCATCATAGACATCACATGTGAAAGGCGTTCAGTCTTGTCTCTTGTAATGAGACCAGGTTTCTCTGGCATATCAGAGAGTTCTTAGAACGCACGCATGCACGGTACACGGAGATCTCAGTGTGCAGGGTCATCATGCTGCTCGCTCGACACTCACTGCGACTACTTAGAGAGAGAGTTGTTGATGCCCTACCAATCCACTTCTTGCGCTCAACATCAAGCGATAGGTTGCTGGTGATGGTAGTGTTGAGGTACGTCAACTGACTTTACCTACGAAGCTGAAAAGGGATATGTCCCTGTAGCTGCTGCAGTCACTTATATCGCCTTTGTTCTTGTACAAGGTTACGAAGTTGGCGTCTCTAGTGTACTGAGACACTGCACACTCATCCCAGAACTGTCATAGTAGGTCGTGCCGGTGTGTTAGTAGCACGCTTAAGCCGCACTTGATAATTTCTGTTCGGATGCTTTCGTTTCCTGGGGATTCATCTAAGGACAGTTTCTCTGGCGTCCGGCAAGGCTGCTTACTGTCACCATTATTCTTCCTGCTCATCATCGACTGAATTATGACGACCACCACCAATGGGCCGAGAAATGGGATCTAGTAGACATGATAGAGTCAACTTGAGGACCTGAACATTGCCGATGACCTAGATCTCTTGTCCCACAGACAGCAGCAAATGCAGGACAAGACCGACATACTGGCAGCCATATCGGCACAAGTTGGCCTCAACTTCCACAAAGACAAGACCAAGATACTAAAGATCAATTATATCAGCAACAGCCCATTCACACTGCAAGGAAATCCCCTGGAAGAGGTGGAGTCCTTCACGTACCTAGGCAGCAGTATCAACCAGATGGGTGGTACAGACGCAGATGTAAAGGCAAGGATCGGAAAGGCGAGATCAGCGTTCGTACAGCTCAAGAACATCTGGAGCACCAAACAAATGTCCTTGACTACCAAGGTCAGACCGTACAACTCCAACGTGAAATCAGTCCTATTGTATGGAACAGAGACCTGGAGAACCACCAAGTCCAGAGTAAAGGGGGTTCAGACCTTTATCAACAGCTGCCTAAGAAGAATTCTCCAGATCCAGTGGCCAGACACCATCAGCAATAACAACCTGTGGCAGACAACATCCCAGCTTACGGTAGAGGATGAGATCAAGAAGAGAAGGTGGGGTTGGATAAGACACACTCTACGTAAGCCGACAACCAACATTACTAAACAGGCATTGAAGTGGAACTCTCACGGCAAGAGGACAATGGGACAACCAAGAAACAACTGGCCACGCGACCTTGAGGCTGATATCACTAAGATGAAACACACCTGGAGTCAGCTTAAGGGAATGGCACAGGACAGAAGCCTCTGGCAATCTTTTGTGGGCCGCTTATACCACGGCAGGTGTGACGGGCAAAACTATCTAATTAAAAACCGAAAGACCCAGACATGACTAACACTGCAAAATAATGTGGGTCTTTAAAGTAAACACTTTATCAAAAGGCTGAACACCTTTAGTGTAAAGTTCATTTACATCCAATATGGATTCTATAAAGATAGATAAATCATTTCTTTAGCACACAATATCAAGAGAAGCTTCCTAACAGCTGCCTAAGAAGAATTCTCCAGATGCACTGGCCAGACACCATCAGCAACAACAACCTGTGGCAGAGAAACTCCCAGTTTCTGGTAGAGGGTGAGATCAAGAAGAGAAGGTGGGGTTGGATAAGACACATCCTACGTTAGCCGCCAACCAACATTACCAGACAGGCATTGAGGTGGAATCCTCAAGGCAAGAGGAGAATAGGACGACCAATAAACGCCTGGCCACGCGACCTTGAGGCGGACACACTAAGATGAATCACAACTGGAGTCAGCTTGAGGGAATGGCAGAGGACAGAAGCCTCTGGTGATCTTTTGTGGGCCGCCTATAACCTGGCAGGGTGACGGGCAAAACTATCTAACTAAAGACAGAAAGACCCACACATGACTAACATTGCAAAACAATGTGGGCCTTTAAAGTAAACATTATATCAAAGACTGAACAAAATCTGTTCCAGCTTTAGTGTAAAGTTCATTTACATCCAATAGGGATTCTATAAAGGATAGATAAATCATTTCTTTAGCACACAATATCAAGAGAAACTTCCTTGCAACTAGACTGTGCAAACAGTCAAGCTATTTGTGATCTGAGAAACGGCATAAAACAAATTGTATTGTAATAATGCATAATATTCATCATTTAATAATTAAACTCATTGTTTGTCAGGAAGTGAGCCTACTTTATGAATCATAATTGTGCCATAACACGTTGGAAGGCTCGATATTATTAATGTTTCAAATTACGATTGCTTTAATTTGATGGATAGAATAACATTACAATATCGTATACTTATTATTGTACTAATGTAAACAGGCATGGGATTTGGAGATTATCAAACAGCAGTAGAGAACAGTGAAATATGGATAAAACTGGCTCTGAAGTTATATGTAGTGCCCCAACGGCCTCTTGAGTTACGTAATGATGACGATGATACTGATGATGATTATGAATTACTGTGAACTAATTACTTATTTTTTTTCACAGAACCCTCACACTAAAACATAACATATCACGTTTACGTTTTGCATTTGATAGCAACGTGCTTCGATCACTTTCAATTATTTTAATAGGGGTGCTTTTCTGACATCGATTTTTCAAATATGAACCGTTTCATATAGCGGCCAAATATATTGTTTCGTAAAGATAATATGTATGCACAACTTCAATACATAATGCTTTACACTAAATTATTCTAGTTACTAGTATATTTCATGTTTTAAAGGTTATTGCATGGAGTGGAAAGTTTTGTTCTTTCAATCGCTTTAGATACTGTTGGGGGCTAGCCAAGTGACAAATGCCTGCTCATGTGACATGATCAGATTAGAAGAGGTTTCGTGTCCAAAATGAGGCAAAACAGGTTTGTAAACACGAAATAAACTTGATTTCAGTTTGGACACAAAAACAACAAGAAAATTAGGTATAATATCGAAGATGATGGTGGTGTTGGTAGTTGCCGTGGTAAATCATTTAATGATTCTGATGCCTACTCTGCTTTGTAACGTTTCTAATACTACCAAAACCACTATAGCAAGTGAGCATGGTGCTGTTACTATTGCATGGACCCCAAACTATTCTAGATTATGAGCCCACTTTCAACTAATTCTACGCCTAGTAGTAGTGACACCAAAGAGAACTCTTGATTCTGTTCTTCATTATATGTTATTTACAAATTCAGATCTTAATGACATACTTCAACGTCGTACGTGTCATACAAAAACGTCTTTTGATAGGGTTCTCAATTTCAAACAGTCATGTATACGCGTATAACAATCTGATCGGTACAAGTATATCAGTATAGCCATTAGCAGAAAATAAATGAAACAATAATCAATTACGTCACCGAAATAGTGTAATTCTGTTATTGCATCTGTTCTTTGGTACATCCTACAAATGTTCTGAAGTGAAGAAGATAGGAGTAGTAATAGGGGGCACTATAGGGTCTATGGAAAACCCAGTCAAAAACAGCTTGGGGCACTATAGGGTCAAGATTTATAGGGTCAAGGGAAAATCCAGTCAAAAACAGCTTGGGGCACTATAGGGTCAAAACAGCTTGGGGCACTATAGGGTCAAGGGAAATGGAACAGGGTGGACCTATATAGCGTCAAGGGAAATGGAACAGGGTGGGCCTATATAGCGTCAAGGGAAATGGAACAGGGTGGGTCTATATAGGGACAAGGGAAAAAAAGGGCGGCAAAGAAAGCTACTATCTTTTCGAGACTTATGAGTGGCCCTGAAAAGGGCCTTTGGATACTTCTTCTTTTATTTTCTGCCTTTGTTCCACCACCTTTTGATTTTACCAATAATTCCCTTCTTCTTCTTTTCGTCGGGAATCCAGTCAGGATGCCCCATAGCTCTAAACTTCTCTTGTATCTTTATCCAATTGTTATTTAATCTTTCAAAGTCCTCTTTCTTTTTTTGGTTTTCATTGTCCTTTCTTTCCTTTCTCTCCTTACTCCAGTTATCTTTTATCTTCTTCACTTCTTCTAATAGTTCCTTTCTCATCAGTTCTTCAGCTTTCTTGAGCGGGTCCAAACCCTTTTGGACATGGGGGTACTCTGTCAAGATATTATCCAAAAAACACTTGACGTTTCCGACAATATCTATTACTTGCTTCAATGTCCCCACTCTAACATAGGGTGGATTAATGCAGCCTCGTAACTTTTTGGCTTCTTCTTCTAGCATTCCTCCTAAGAGCTCCCTGGCTATTTTCAGTCTTTTTGCAAAGTCCAAACTCTTCGCAATCTTCCATTTATGATGTAGTTTTTCCACTTCATATTCCCCGTCTAATATCCAGAAATAGCTGTGTCTTAAATTGTTGAATAAACTTGATGCTTTTGCCATCTTCTATGGTTATTCCGTGGAATGGTTCTAATGTCAGTCACTTTGAGTATATATATCTTAAGCACGGACGTGAAAGTAAACACCCCCTACATTCACTTGTCATATTAGATACTATCCACAAACCTTATCATTTACTATCCAAAATCACACCCTATACTAACCACACACACGGGGAAGCAGCCAAAACAAACCCTACTATATACTATCCAAAATCACACCCTATACTAACCACACACACGGGGAAGCAGCCAAAACAAACCCTACTATATACTATCCAAAATCACACCCTATACTAACCACACACACGGGGAAGCAGCCAAAACGAACCCTACTATATGCTATCCAAAATCACACCCTATACTAACCACACACACGGGGAAGCAGCCAAAACAAACCCTACTATATACTATCCAAAATCACACCCTATACTAACCACACACACGGGGAAGCAGCCAAAACAAACCCTACTATATACTATCCAAAATCACACCCTATACTAACCACACACACGGGGAAGCAGCCAAAACAAACCCTACTATATACTATCCAAAATCACACCATATACCATCTAAATAGAGTCAGTGTTTATAATCACACTACTCCTCTCTCACACCCATTGGCAATTGACATAGTATTTCTTTTCTTGTTATTTGTGTAGCCCTGAGAAGGACTGTTTTTAAAACTTCAAATTGCACCTGGTTAATGCTGGCATCTCCCAGGTCTAGCCCCACACACACATCTCCTACTCCAATCATTCTCCCAATTCACTCTTGTGATTGGGAGTGCAGAGGGAGAATGAGTGGCTTCACTATCCCAATCTTCTGTTTGAGGGATAGTGAAAGTCTCTTCATTTCTTCCTCTATTCCGCAACCGTGGATGCAGCTGAAGTTGTTGCGGTCGAGGCTGTGGTTGTTGCGGTGGGGGCTGTGCCTGAAGTGAACGAACTGGTTCTGGTGGTGAAGGTGTCCTCACCATGGGCTTAACTTGGCTAGTCTGTCTCATCATGCGGTGAGGCAAGATGGGACTTTTCTTCTCCTCTTCTTCTTTCTTTTTTCTTTCCTCCTCTTCTTTTTCAATTTTGGCCTGCTCTGCTATGGCCTCCATAGCCAGTTCGTCCAGGAGACGCCTAGCATTCTCCAGATGCATTTGAAGCTCTCTTAACTTTTGAACTCTGCTCATCTTCTTTGATGCGCCAACGATGGGTAGCCAGACTGACGAGTGATTCTTTATATATAGTTCAAGCGCGTACGTGATGGAAAACACCCCTCACTTTTATACTTGACTCCTATTAATTATACATTGAACAAGTTATTTTGAAAAAAAATACGTTGTGCTTATAGACGCACTTCAAAACAAAAGTAAAAAGAGATAGTGATTATAGACTCACTTCTAATTTTTTTCTAACTTCCTCACATACCATAAGCAAATTGAATGATTAATTCTTTTCGAGAATATTGGGTAGCCCTGAAAAGGGCTGTTTTTTGTGTTTGTGTGTACGAGGAAGGATGGCAATCTTTTATCGTCTAAGATTGCGTCCTCGTTTGGCTACACGATAGGGTCTGCTTCTTCGGAAAGAGAAAGAGAACTCTTTCGTGTCCACACGACAGTCGACAAAACTTCTGTCTGGTTCCTGCTGCTGTTGTTGCTGTTGCTGCTGCTGCTGTTCTCTCTGCTCTCTCTGCTGCTTTTGAAGTCGATACTTCTCAGTCCATTCTTCTTTCTCTTTTTGAATTTCCTCTCTGAAGAGTTCTTCTATGAGGTCTTCCGTTTCTTGTAGCATTCTCACATTCTCAATCTCTTCAGGCTTTGGCATCAGATTGTGTCTGATACGATGCAGAGTGACATAAGCTTCGTTCAGCTTAGCTAGTCTTGAGCACATCTTCGTAGTAGGATGAGTCAAACAATGGATGGCCAGACTGGAGACTACCCCTGCTTTATATGGTTCAAGCGCGGACGTGATGGAAAACACCCCTCTGCGGTTTAGGGTTTTTGAAACGTTGGGATAGTTTTGATGTGAGGGATAGAAAGAAAAGTCAAAGAGCATTTATATGAATACAAATGTAAAACAAACGACAGACGCATTTGTTTTCAAAACACAACATTTTTATTCAAATAACAAACATTTTTTCAAATAACAAACACAATTTTTGTCAAATAACAAACACAATTTTTTCAAATAACAAATATTTTTTCAAATAACAAACATTTTTTTTTCTTTCATAACACTAATACACTATCTTTGACATGGTTGACAACGTTGTGAATTAAATTGAGATTTCCACTGATGGAAGTCATTGGGCCATTGATGTACACTACGTTTCCTAGCTAAAGACAACAGATAGCCATAATGGTCACAAAACCATCGATCTACTTTGTCATCGTTTCGAGACGAATGACGATCAAAATAAGTCACTAAATGTTCTAAAGAATATCCAAGACTGCGATGATGCAGATAATAGATACAATATTGTCCACACACCATAGAATCTGTGCTTTGTAATTTCACATTATTGAATCGTGTCGTCTGAGCATTTCTTCTCATAAAGTCAATGATATCATCTTCGAAAGGGGGCAATCCATACGAATCAAAATACTCCGCACAACCCTCTTGAGGAAAGTAGACTGCTACCCAGTGAGTTCCTGGAAGATGACTGTCATCTGTGTTGATGACATAAGCTTGATTCTCTTGAGGTTTGCGATGAGGTAGTTCATCTTTAGCACACACCACAGGACTCCAAGAAGCAGTGTACGAACTACGGTTCAGAAGATAATAAAGTTCCCAAGTATCCATTTTTTGTTGTGTAGCCTTGTTTTTTTCTCTCCTTTCTTCACAGGTGATGATAAGTCATCAATTCAATCCAGACTTTTTGTTTGAAACGGTCTGACAAGTAACTGATGGCTTGCTTCGTCTCTTTACTTTTGGCCAAGAGAGCTTCGATGCGATCGATTTCTCGAGCAAACAATGGAGGAGAGGAATGATCACGTAAGCCTTTATACCACTGAAGTAACACGTCTTCTTCGGAGATGAGACTCCAAGCTTCGTTCAGATAATCATCCAATTTTTCTTCTTGACTCATCATCATACATTTATCGTGTTGAATTTGACTGGGATGATCGATTTGACATCCATAACAATCTTTTTTAATCATGTCTCTCATTGTATCTTCCAAGTGTTGTGCAAAACAAGCCACTAACTGTTGTTCCTGTTCTGGCCATCTGGATTGCATGATCACTACTTCTTCTTCTTTTTGGTCTTCGGGAACTGCTTTTTCTGTAACCTCCCATTCCATGGATTCTCCACTATTCAAAGAAGGACAAGGGTCTTCCATAATGTCTAATAGTCTAGAATGACTTCTCTCAAACTGTTGATTTCTATGGTATTATCGAATTCAGCATACAGAATGACATTCACCGTGTCGGAAAGAGCCTTTTCAAACTGAAGTTCCACACGTATCTGCCCAGATTTTATAGGGTGGAAATGTCCCTCGTCGCTGCCTTGGTCTGGAGTGAAATCAAAAGCCCACAACGCGTAACCTCCTGCATAATCTTCGTAGGAAATACCGTGACTGGCGTTGGTTCCTAACTGTCCTGTGGCTTCGTACAGTGACAAGTACGACCTCAAGTAATTCTTCGCGGTAAACTTGGGTTCGAAGGGTCTGGTACACAAAGTTTTGCCATCGCGACTGACTTCGATTTTGGATACTCCGTAGTGTTGAAACTGGAAAGGATTTTCAGTGTGGACACCGTTGAAGGCTGAATTCTTGACGATACCAATGAATAAACGTTTGGGTAACTGTCCTTGGAACAGATGATCTTCGATCTTAGATTGGAGTCCAGCGGAAATGGTGAACGTTTTGACTTCCACGCGTCGTATCGGATACTTGGCTGTCGTTCTGCTCAAAGTGTGACTGATATCATTTCCCACTTTAGGTAACACTTCCACGCGACGCACGTATAACCTGGCTTCTTCGATGATGGTTTTGTATGTGTTGGCATCAGCCATCAAATGGAAAGCAGTACTACTTCGATTCAGTCTCAAGCGAATATCCACTCCGTTCAGCAAATACTTCTCTTGAAACCACATGTCCAAATGCAAACGATCGAACAGTTCTAAACTACGATTTACAATTTTCTTATGACGCTCGATAAAACCCTCATTGCCGTCTTTTGGGTCTGTGACTGCGGTGTCAAACTTATTTGCGGTGTCAGGTTTCCATACCACGCAAGCATCTAGATGAGTGTTCTTGGCTTCTTTTCCGTACGTCAAGAGATTTTCGAGGTACGCTCGGTAAGGGTAAGTATCCATGCTACTGCTGACCAGTTTGTTATTCATGTACAAATCCACTTCGCTGAACAAGGAATGCATGAAATTGTTGACGGGAGCTACTTTGTTCGCGTCTGCTACAACGGTGTTGTCAGCCGATTTGGCCACTTTCACTTTCAAATACAAGTAACTGTTATTGAGATCGATGTAATCTTCGGGTTGTCCTTTGATTTCAAACTCGATGGGAGCTGAATCCGTCAAAGAGGAGACGGGATGAAATTCAACCCATTGGGCTTCTTGCATGGTCGTCATGGTGGGTGGCATGGCAAAGAGATCTAGTTCCGACTTGGAACAGGCACAAGATTCTTGGTGCATCATTTTTTTCTCTCAGTCTCTATGTGTTTTTACTTTTAATAATCAAAAATGTCTAAGTCTCGAGAGGTTCTTTTTTTTTTCGTCTTTCTAACTTTAGAGGTACGAAGACTTTTGAAAGGGTGCCTTCGTCGTCGCTTTCTACCTTGTCCTTGCTGTGTCGTCAGGGAAGCAGGAATGCCAGACTCGGTACCGTTCAGAGCATTTATAGGACTTTCTCGTCGACCCAAAATCTCTTTACCCGTTTGAAGCAAGACATTTTTGCCTGCTCTCAAAAAAGCTTCTTTAGGGTTTTGTTTGTCAATGAGAACATTTTGAAGAAAATCTTTGCCGTGAGTCAATGCGGCATCTTTTAAGGCGTGCAATCCTCGTGTCACCATCGGTTTTAAAACAGGGACCACGGAACGAAAGGCGGATTTAAACATATCTCCTAAACCATGTCCTCGTTGTCGAGTGACTCCTTGGTACACAGGATACATCACTTTTTCAGTTGTTGGAGAATCGTTTTTGAAAATGGAGTTTCACTGTGACTTTCCCTTTGGTAAATGGAATATTTTGTCCTAGTTCTCCTTTTATAGTAATGTTGACACTGTCGAAATACGACTTACTGACAGGCAAATAATGAGGATGTACAAATTCGCGGTGAACGTGATAGGTATTTCCACCTTCCTCGTCAGCGGTGACAGAGTCCACTTTGAAAGGAATGACACGCAGTAACGGTGCAGAGGTGTGTCCTACCACGTTGTACTCTGCCACATCGGAGTACACAAACATCAAGTTGAGTCCTTGGTTCAATTCTACAGGGGATCGAAAATATTTGGCAAAATCCACGTTACTGGTTATGCCTGGTATTTCTTTTTTGTTCGGGAGCATCTTGAGGTCTCCACCTAAGATATCAAACAATTCAGGACAAAAGGTAATAGCTATCATTTTGTCGGCTGTAAATTTCATCAGGAGGCGTCGAGCCACTTTATGGTACTCAAAGGTAACACTTTTTTCAGTTTTGTCCAGGGGTTTACCAAACAATGTATTGAACTTGTTTGCAATCGTAGTCACTAAATGTTGACCACTAAAATAATAGCCTGAAGGGATCTTGAAATGATAGGTAGCCAGATTAGTTATGGCGTTCTGCTCTTTTATTATCCCCTCATCGTTAAGGATTTTGTCTCGGTCGTTTAATGATTTTTGCAATACCGGGTCATACACTTGTACTGAAAAAGTGTTTTGATTTTCGACGATGTTTTTGATTTGTGTCGGGTGTATCATTTCCACTAAAGCTACTTCCCAATGAGCATCTTGATCCAAATGCATGGCTTGAGGTAATTTAGCCGTGTAACAGCACAACGTGTTGTTAGGAAACACCTTCATGGAACTGTCACTGGGTAACGTTAAGTAAAATTGGTTAATAGTGTGGTTCATAATTCCAATGTTGTTCTGTCCGAGGAGTCACTCGAGGTTAAAGGAGTGTCTAAAAGAGGATTGCGATTGGAAGGGTGACTGTCAGGAGAAGGACTAACGTTGGACGCAAGGCTCCCAATATTGTTACTGTTGTTCCCGTTGTAAGAGTATTTCAGGGAAGGATTGGGAAGAAGATACCCGATGCAACTGCTGAGTAAAATGGTCCACAATTGTTTGTCTCCTTGTTGTAAACTCAAATTAGCAATGGCTGCACCAATGACACAATATACCACAAAGATTTGACAGAAAAAGACGATTTGGGTTTTAGGGACACGTTCTCCACACCACACCCACAAGGGTTGCTTTTGTAAATCTTGCAGAGATGACGTGGGTGAAGGAGTAGTCACTGTGGTTGCTGAAGCTGTATTGAAGGGCATGATGGTCACTTCTTTTTATAGTCGATGACTTGCGAAGCGTCAATCCAAGAATCAAAACTAGGAGGATATCCTTTCCAACGTACTTTGACTTCTTTGACACGTCGTTTTCCTACTTTACGAGTTCTTCGTTCGAGAATGCTTTCAATGTCGTACACGTCGTCTTCTTTTTTGGTAACACGTTGTAACTCAGGCAAGTAAAACGTTCCTTTTAATGCTTCTCCGTTCATGTCTTCCAATTTATAGACGGTAGGATGACGATCGCGCACTCGTCCAGTAACACGAAACAATTCGGTGGTCCAGTTGGGTAAGTAACCTTTGTCGAAAGTGCGTTTGGTTTTGCCAATGCGTACCCAATCTCCCGGGGTTAACACTTCTCTACCTTTCTTGGGGACAACCCTCGTTCGGGACGTACCAAACAGACGCTCAAAAACAGTCACTTCGTTGTCAGGTGTCACCTCTTGTGGGGCACGTCCAATGCTTCTATGGTAAGATTGATTGTAGGCTTGGACTAAGTGCGGTAAGACGTCGATGTACTTGAGAGTGTGTTGATGCGTAAAATATTTCCACATGCGTTCTTTCAAGGTACGTTGAAAACGTTCCACGATACTGGCTTTGGTTTCAGGATTTTCGGTGGTGAAAAAATGAATGTCACGTTTCTTTAATTCTCGTTGGAAAGCTTGGTTTAGAAATTCGGTGCCTTTGTCGGTTTGCCATCGAAGAGGGTGACGACCACATTGTTTCAACACCAGTTGCAAAGCTCGTACTAACTCTCCGCTCGATTTGGATGTCAATGGTACGACCCAGGCAAATTTAGAAAAGACGTCGATGACACAAAACAAATATTTGTAGCCACGATTGTAGGTGGCTAAATGAGAGACATCGGCTAAATCGGCTTGCCATTGATGATCGATGCCTTCCACTTGAGTGCGACTTCTGTGAAATTTTCGTCGAATGGGTTTGTGTAAAGTGTACGTCGCTTGTTCTTGTAACCATCGTTGTACTGTAGGTAAACGGAGCTTTCTCAAGCGAGTTTTGGCAGCACGATACAATTTCTGAATGCCTCCGTAACCTGCAGGGTGAGCTGGATCGTAATAAATGCTGGCTAAGACCTTCTCCATGGTTTAGGTTAATAAGTGACCCACTCTTCGAGGATATTGCTTTGGGTGGGACGAAATGCGGGTTGTTTGGAAACGGTTTTACGTGTCCGATGTGCCACAGGAGTTGACGTCGAGGGTGCTGGTGGTGGTGGTGGTGGTGGTGGCGGAGGTAATGAGATAGCTTTGGTCTTCTTTTCTTTTCTCACCTCTGGTTTCCTTTCTTTCTTTTTCACTTCTGTTGAAGCAGGAGTAGCCATCATCTTTTTAACCCACGTTTTGAGTTCTTCTCGTTGGGGCGTGGGAGAAGGGGTCAATAAGGAAGCGGCAATCTTACTCGGAATGGGAGTAGCAGTGGGTGTTTGAAAGAGATCATGGGGTTCTTTTTCTTCCTTGGGTAATGGTGGGGTGACGTCTGTTTTGGCTACTGTAGAGGGTAAAGGCGACGGATTATTCATTAGTGCCTTCAAATCGGACAGTGTGGGTAGAGCTGTTTGTTCCACAGCTTTTCGATGAAAGAGTTGTAGTCGTTGCAGAAGTTGACCGTACTTTTGCGATTTTTCGGTTTCGGACAAATCGTGGCGATGCAGCAAGGATTGCATTTCGTGTTGTAATTGGGACATCTCGTTCAAATCAGGATTGGGTGGTAAATGGGGGGTACGTTGTTCTTGCCAACGATGGTATTCCATCCATCGTTTGTAAGGAACTAAAGTCAGTTTTCGTCCTTCCATGGGCTTCCAAAGGTTACGTCTGAGATCGTGGTGCTTCATGGATCCCTTTTATCTTCTGGAAGGATCATACATATTGCTACCCATACCTCGGGGCCATCCCTTGGTGCATCCCTGGAGCCATCCCTTGGTGCATCCCTGGGGACATCCCTTGTGTCATCCCTTGTAAAAAACCTGGTAATATGCTGGATAGGATACCGGATTTCGCTAATCCTCCCAACACAGGAAGAAGAAAAGGTAAAAATCCTCCGCGTTGCATCAAAATTTTTTTCTTTTGACGGACGGGTATTTTCTTTTCGACCATTTGACGAAGAACGTGTCGATGTTTGGCTAAGCATTTTTTCTGGTGTGAAGACAAAGGTATCGTGCCTTTCAAGACATTCAAACAACATTCGCACACGGTATCGATGACATCTTTGGAAGCCGTTTTAATGATTTGTTTTCGCATGGGTGGAGAGGCTTTGGACAGGACAGACAACACGTCTCCGTGTTTGACCAAACGAGGAGGTAGTCCTTTCTTTTTCTTTCCTTTGTGAGGTGTAGAAAAATATTTTCTGCGAGGTGACATCTTTGCTTGTTCGTTCCACAATACCACTGACGTCCATGACTTGAAACACACCCTCTTTTATCTTTTTTTTTGTTGTGCCATCACTTGATTTATAAGTGGTATCACTTTTTCTGGAAAGAGATCATGGGGTAGGAAAAATCCTCCGCGTTGCACCAGCATCTTTTTCTTTTGATGGACGGATATTTTCTTTTGGGCCTTTGGACGATGAACGTGTCGATGTTTGGCTAAACGTCCTTTCCTTTTCTTTCCTTTGTGGGGTGAAGAAGAATGTTTTCTGCGAGGTGACATCTTTGCTTGTTCGTTTCACAATATTACTAGTGTCAATGACTTGGTACACACTCTCTTTTATCTACTTTTTGGGGAACTACCGCTTCGTCAAAAAGGTAACAATGTCTTTCACAAAATTACCAAAGGATCCTCCTTTTTGGTGACTCTTCTTTTTCTTTAAAAGACTACGTCTTTGGAGGAAAGGACGTCGATGTTTGGTTTTTAAGCCTTTGGTACGATGACGAGATTGTCTTTTTCCTGTTCCTTTTTGGGCAGCAGAACGACGAGGGTGGTAGTGGTGGTGTGCACGTTTTTGAGGAAGCATCCTGGAGTGTTCAGCAGTGGTACAGAAAAATACTGATTGACGTCGTGGTCTTCAAGTCATATTTTTATACTGGAATGCGTCGCCACTGATTATCTTTGCGTCGTATCAACTTCATGGCAGGTAACACACGTCGTGAAGGGGTTCGCAACGGACTCAATCGGGACAGTTCTTGTTTGGACAAATCTAGTAAACTCTTTAACATGCCAGATCTTTCTTGGACTTTCACTTTCGGGGCAGGTACTTTGTGAGCAGCTGCTACTGCCGCTAATGTCGATGAGGGTGTCACCGGTGGAGGAGACGTTTTGGGAGACGCAGATTTCCAATGTTTCATCAAATTAGGAAAAACGGGTGTCAAATTGGGTTTGGCTGGCATCACCCGCAACGGAGAAGTGACAGCCCCTGAGGCTACTGGCAACGTAGTCCCTGCCAAACGTCCTTGTAGATCTTTTCTTACAGGTCGTGGTTGACGAAGGTAAGGTTGTGTCCTGGCCGAAGTGCCTTTCTTGCGGGTGACCGCTTTTGTCTGTGGACTTTTCTTTTTCTGTGTTTTGGTCTTGGCACCCTTGTTCTTTTTCTTAGGGGTTTGTTTGACTTTTTTTGTTTTCTTCTTGGGGTGAACTTTGGGAGTATTGGGATCCCATTTTAAAAGGGAACGAATGATGACACCTCCTAGAGAACCACTACCTCCAGGTTTCAATATGATTTGCTTTTTGGTGTGAGTGTCAATGCGAGGATTGGCCAGTTGCGTCAAGGCTACTTTGTTTCTGTCAAAAAAGCGTTTGGTTTGATGTGGAATGTGAATGATGCCTTGCAGTATTTGACGTGCTGTCACCGTAAACCATCGTAAGACTTCTTTGAGACTGGCTTCTAAGACGTGAGCACGTCTTTGTGGATTTTTTTCGCGACTGATGCCGTACAAGGCACGAATCAATTTGATGGGAAGATGAGACTGAAGGGACGTCATGTTGACGATGTATGAGACCAGGTCAAAGTAACCCAAGGTTTTTATAGATTTTTTTAGTGCTTCATAGTGTTATGTCGACGACGAGGACGTGTACACGACAGGTCCTCCGTCTTGACACCAGTCGTGAAACAAATCGGTACGAAATCGCAAATAATCAGGGGTAGTGGGTTTTAAATCCACGAGTAAATAGGCGTGTGGCGTTTGAGTGGCATCATCGTACGCATGAGTTAGCCAAGGTGTTCCTAACTGTTTGGCTAAAACTTGCACTTGTGATTTATCTCGAGGACTTTTAAACAAGACCACGTAATGAGCATTGAGACTAATGGTACGATGGGCTTTACTTTGTTGAAATAAATTTTGTGTAATGTAAATGACACTGGCATTACGATGATGGCCTTTACGTGTAAACCATAGTTTAATTTCTTCTTCGTCTTCTCCTAACATGTCGTCAAAAATAACCCAATGAGTTTGACTAGGGTCAGACACGATCCCTTCGTCTTCTTTAGGAATGCCTGCTACAAACACAATGGAATCACCTTGACTTTCTTGCAAGAGGCTGTATGCCGATTGCCACTCTTTGTAACACCACACGATGCGTTGAGGTGGACGATCGATCAAATGATGTTTATGTTCGATCAAACGTTTGACAAATTCGGTTTTGCCTGAACCGCTCGGTCCAGCAATTAACATGTTAAAAGGATGACGAAGATACAAGGCTTTCCAACTAGCCTGATCTAAGTGTTCGTCAATGACTTTGAATGTGGAGGAGGAAGGAGTAGTAGAAAGAGTAGAGTGAGCCATAGTCGTGTAGTGGTATGATAGTATTGACACAAAAACAGACAAGACAAGAGGTTTTTATACTTTTTTCAAGACACGTTTATTTGAATGCATGTTTAAATTCGAACAACACGAAAGACAAAAATACATAAAAGCCAAATGGATAAATACAAGAATAAAAGACACAGGGAAACGATCAAAGTGGCATATAAACAAGTCACTGTACAACATTCTTTGTTGGGTAACAAACGTCTCCTAGAGGTAGTGTGTAATGTTCTTATAGTCTCCTCTACAGGGGGTATAGTCACATACGTGTCCTCTCGAAAGGGTCTTTGTGGGGAAATGTCCATGACAGTTCTGTCTTGAACAGAGGGATTGTCTTCGGTGACAGATTCTTTCTCTTCTTCTGGTACTGTCACTAACACAGGTTTAAAAGTGACTTTTTTCACTCGACGATGAATTTTAGGAACACAACGCTTGGGCATAATGGGATACTTCGTTTGTCCAAGCCTCAAAATCCCAACTTTTCCAGTGACGTACATCTGTCCAATGAGGGTGTAAATCACAAGCTACACACACATCTTCGTACACTGCTTCCGTACGTAAAAGTTGACGAATCTTTTTTTCTTGGAGAGGTCGAGACGTATCCAGATGAAAGCGTAAGGCTTTGAACAGAATAAGTCTCTCGTGGACATTTAAAGGAGTTACCATACTGTCTTATTTTTTTGATAGGTAGTGTTCGTAAAGTGTCCACAAGGAATCGACAGGTAAACGAAATCCTAGAAAGCAAGTCACTAAAACACACACGACACGTCGACCCCAATTCATAGGGTACAGTTCTTGCAATAAGTGTTCGTAATCTTTCACCGTGTGAATCTTCTCATTGATATCCTTCCACGGAATCTGTTGGATCACCAATGATAAAGGTTGTGGCATGGTCGTTCTCTTTTATACTTCTTTTTTAGGTCGAAGATCATCAGTGTAGATTCAACCCAGAATTAAACACAGAATTAAATTTGCACACAAAGCAAAAGTGATTAATATAACGTGTAATTTCGTCCCACTGCCATTCAGGGTAACGGTCAAGAAGGATCACAACATCTTCAGATGTAAACGTAGTAAATTGGTAACAGAGCAAAAAAATACCCTTGATCCAGAGAAATCTAATACGTTGGTTAATTTTTGTCACTTGCCTCTTGTGAATTTCACGACACAAATGTTCTACAGTCACCCATTGAGATTTTTCTTTCGCAAGACCTTGCCAAACGTCCTTGTAGATCTTCTCTTGCAATTCGTATGGTAATCCTTGAATATTATGTTTTAGAGAGGGCTTATATACTGGTCTAGACGTGTTACACGACATGGAGTAGTAGTGTCACTTCCAATCACTAGGTCCTACTAAAGGTAGGTATTGACAATTCGGAGACCATCGAGCATGTTCCAAGTAAGCGGAATCTTTCTGTTCCCACTCGTAAATGGATACACCACAACTGAAGCACTTGACTTTATCTCCTTCGCCCAAGTAGAAAAATCCAGCTCTGGCTAATTCTTCAGGAGTTGGTCCAGGCAGATATTTTGGCCATTTATCTTTGAAGGTTTGGAATCGACTTTTAAAGTGACAGTATTCAGGCAAACTCGTCGGGAACGAATATTCGACTCTCCTCACTTCTGTTCGATGCAGGTACGGTGAAATTCCTAGGAGTCCACGATAACGTGTGGCACCGCTTTCGCATCCCTCAGGTTTGACACGCACAGCATCACTTTCCACGGTAGATATAGGGGTAGTAGTCATAGCAACGTTCCCACGATATCCAGCTGAATCGCTAACGTCACAGCGTCTGGCATCACTACAATCGTAAGGTTCACCATCGCACTCTGTAACGCAATTACAGTACATACCACAAGGACACTTACAGTTTCCTTCCGGACAACTTCCGTTGCAATGCATGGGTCTTATCCATCCAGTACTTTTCACACTCTGGAAAGGTACATTTGTTTTACAATCCCCAAACTTGAATGATGTCTGTTTAAATGGATTCATCTTCTTTTCGCTTGGCTGTGTTAGTCACAATGAACTATTGGTCTTGGACAATGTCCCTTTTTATATGCTGCCCAATTTCGACGTGACCGTACGGGAGAGTGAAGTGATTGGGAAGTCGTACTCTTTTTTGGTACACGATTTGATAGACTTTTTCCAAAGGTCGGCTAACGATTTGGTGTGTAGGTAAACGGACAATCTTGTGCGGTTCGTGGGTAGTCACTTGAAACGTTTCATCCTGTCCCGACTGTAAGGCTTCTTGTAGCACGTTAAAGTTCACCACTCGACTGGTGCGATAATTGAGAGTCAATCCTTTCACTTTACATTCGGTGTGCATTTCTCCTTGTGGGTCTCGGTATTCGTAACCGTAATTTTTAGGACCGCCACTTGCAAAACATAGAATCTTGTCGTTGGGATGTTCATCGGTCCAGGCTCCTAAACGGTCTCCTTCGATGACAGGGTTACACTGGTTCGGTCGGTGAATGTAGATGCAACTGTCCGTGTCAAAATACAACACACGATCTCCTAACAGTTCTAACACTTCGTACAATTTTAAACGAGCGTGGGCTGTCACGTAAGCCGCAATGATGACATTTCCAAATTTGTCGGCTTCTACAAAGTCTAGTTCTTCTTCGTAATTGACTAAGATCAAGTCCTCACGAATGACGTCCACGTGTTTCATGACTTTGGTTGGGTCGTGAATCATCTGGAAGTAGCGAGACGGCTCGGACAAATACTCCGTCTTGGGTAAAGAGGGTCGTTGTGCCATTTTACCCCACAAACAATTGAGCATCACTTTGGCAAACGACCGCCTTCCTTCGTTTTTCTCGATGTGGTCTAAAGTGATACCTTCCTGCTCCCTATATTTTTCTTTGAATATGTTTTGGTCTTCGGGAGTGTGACACCAGGAAGGATAGCCACTAGCTTCTTGTTTTAGTTTTAAAAAAGCATCCACGTAGTCTGCAAAAATACCTTTCTGTCTCTCGTCACTCTTGCGGTATTGTTGTGTTTTGGGAAAGTGAGAAATTTCGTACACTTCTAACAGTTGGTATCCCAGGTCCAGAGCTTTAAACAATTCCACGCTCACCCACGTTCCTGTCAAGGCGCGTTCTTCCAGGCTGTGCTGACAAGGTTGGTCTTGGTTGCACGTTTCGGCACATGTGCGACACAAAGGAAACATCAGTTTTCCTTGGCAATGGTGAGGTAAAACGGGATGGTACAAGTCTGTGGGAGGTAAGACTTTACACTTGATCAATCCTTCGTACTGACGAATGTGGTCCAAGTCAATGTGTTCTGTCATCAATTCTGGATGCCCTACGGGAAAGTGACAATATTTGCACACGTAAGGATACAGCGAACACACGTCCAAGTATTTGATTTCTTCTCCTTTCTCTTCATCCGCTTGGTACAGCAAACAAGTAGCATTCGTTCGTCCTCCGTACAAACTATCCCGGGGGTTCAATGGGTCCACCCACTTGTAACTTTCTACGATGCGTTGAAACTCGGGATCGGTTTTCAAACGCAGATCGTACTCGTGTTCCCACATTTCCACTACCTGGTATCCTTGTTGTTCTAACTTCAAACGTCGCTGACACGTGGTCTGGTACAAATCTTCCATGGTTCGTTGTAAAAACTGATTTTTGGTGTTACGCTGAGGGTAGCATAGAGGACATCCGTGAAATAAACATCCGTTAAACTCGTACACGATCTTAGGGTTTTCTAAGTCCCAACCATCTACCGAATACGTTCCGATGGTCTTTTCGCCTCCTCCGTTGCGAGCGTGTTGGATCCATTTGTCTTCCTTGTCGCACAAGTAATGGAGCCAGCGTAGGGCTTTAACCGAGTATTGACGTTTGACAAAATTTGTCGTTTGAGGATTGATGACCGCTAGAGTATTTTCGGGCATAAAGCGTTTTCGGTACACTAAGGAACATGCTTTGGCAATGGTACAAGCTTCTTTCAAAGGATCGATCCCTCCGTATTCCATGAACAGTTCTCGAAATTTTCCACAACAGCGTCGTAAAATGTCCACGTCAGATCGACAATACTTTAAAATTTCTTCTTGAAAGTCAAAGGGGTCCGAGGCGTGAGTCTGGTACCAAGCATGGAAAGCTTCTCGTTGTTCGGTGCGCATGTTGTCGGGGTCGTAGTCGTCAACCTCAGGCAAATGGGGTAGAATGGCATGTTGATTGGCTTCGGTATTAAAAAAGTGTGGAAAATAACCTTTGGCCATTTCTGTCATTCCAAACGTTTTAGGCATGCGACTTAATGGCATGGCCAAGTAACACATCGAATCTTTAAACTGTACTTGTCCTACTTGCATAGAAATGATTTTGGCTCCGTTCAAAGTCACTTGAGGCCGTTCGGTACTTTGTTCCGCATAGTATCTAAGCAGAAATTGCCCATCGTATCCCGAGAAATTGTGAGCCATGACCGTGGCATGGCAATGACACTCGCCGTAACGTTCGATGTCTTCTGGACTCCACGTTTCGTCGATGGGGTTTAGGATCCATTGGGCAAAATCGGCTAGCGTATTTGACCCTCGAAAGATTTTTTCACGTCCTCCAGGAATCTTGCTGCAGTAAGGGCAATGACTAAAGATAGGTTCCTGGATGCACTGCTCGCACGCACGGTGAGCCACACAGAAATTAGGAATGTGAATACCAGTTTCTTGCATGCATTCGAAATCAAAAAAGATAAAATTCCCTTTCTTCTGGGTATCTTCTGGTCGGGGTTGATATTTTTGAATGAAGCATTCGTGCTCCAAGTCCACAATTTGGCGACAAATGTGACATCGTTTCTTCCCTCGACAAACGTGTAACTTAACACTATTGGTACGTATGCCTTGTCCACAAGTAGGACACAATCTCAGAAGCTGACAAGTACTTTTCTGCTGTGAACCTTGCATCTTCAAATGTTGTTGGTAACAGGTAAGACTGACAAAAGTGCGCTGACACACAGGGCAATGCACTCGTACTTGTCCTTTGTCCAGACAAGGTTGAGAGGCCAAACATCCCTCACATTTCGATCCACAATGCTTGTGTTGTTCTCGATTGTTATAACCATAGTCACATTTTTCACAGTAGTAACTGAATTTCAGAAATCCAGTGATACTGGTAATGGTATCAAAATGACCATCGTGATGATAGACGTGAATGTATTTTCCGTCTTTGAAATCGTGGCCTCGAAACAAAAGAGGACCACGCACTTCTTGAGGGTGTACTTTCAAAGTGTAACGTGGAGCCAAGACGTCTTGCAACTTTTGCATTTCTGGAATACCGCAAGGGGTATCTTTGGATATCCCCGCTTGCTGTAACAGGAGTTCTGCTTCACTTCGTTGTTTGGCTCGGTCCGATTGTCGAATAGTTTCCCAGGCTCTTTTCCATTCTATCGTCTCGTTCTTGTTGACATACATTTGTCCCACGACGATGGCACGGGCTAAACACATCTGGTCTTGAGGATTGTTAATTCGGACGAGGCTTCGCTTCATGTTACAAAGGCTGTCCACCAATAACACTTTTTTGCGTCCGGTCCCCTCAGGAAGAGACACGTGGGTCATGAACAGTGTGGCTTTTCCATCGGTGATGTGAAACTTGTCGTTGGATTGTTGCACATGTTGAATTTTGTCGATGACTTTGGAAGGTGTTAATTCTGATGGGCTAGTAAACTCGATCCAAACGGGAGACTTTAAATTATCGTGATGAATAGAAAGTCTCAAGCGATCGTCTTCTTTGGCTTGACATTGCTGTTTCAATGCAGTTAACACAGAATCCCACACCTCGGTAATGAACCCTTCTGTATTCTCCAAAGGTACATTGGCCTTGAAATCTTTAAACTTTACGGCATACGTGTAAGCCGTTGTTCTAAATTTTCGAGAGGAACGCTTTTCCGTCTCTCGAATGTGATAGTAATTTTCAGGGTTTACTAAGGGTGGTGCACTTTGCTTGGACGTCGATTGCTTAGGCGTAGATTCGGGCTCACTCATGTCATCTTCAAAATCACTGGCATGAATTTGAGCCAAGACTTCAGCTACTGTGCTAGGCGATACATTACGTTTCTGTCTCTTACTGTCTTTTCCTTTCTCCACAACATGATGTGGTCTTTTCATCTTGTCTGCAAAAAGTCAAATGACTACCTTTTAAAGACCATAACCCCTATATATTCATGTCCGATCCGTGCATATATAAAGGGTTAGTGTCTAACGGTTCAGTATTCATTTCACTCTCACATTGACCAGAACGATGAAAGAACCTACAGAAGTGGAACTTCTCATTAGAGCTTTACGTGGGGTCATACGAAAGTTTTCGTCAGACCAGCCGACGGCCTACTCTTCCTCCTATCGAGATAAAAGTCAAGATACTTGCTATATCTGTAAGAAGAAAGGACATTGGGCTACAGAATGTTCAGATCGTGACAAAAATAAAAAAGGTACCAATAGAGACAAAAGTCAAGATACCTGTTATTATTGTAAAGAGAAAGGACATTGGTCTCCAAACTGTCCTAAGAAACAACAGGAGCAGGAGAAGGAGGAGCAGGAGGAGGAGGAGGCGGAGGAAGAGGAGGAGGAGGAGGAGGAAAGAAATTCTGAACAGGAGGAGAAAGAGGAACCCCGTCACGTTCACAAAAACAAGAAAAGAAGACGAAACGAAAGTGACGAAGAAAAAGAAAAAGCTGTGACAGTAAAGAAAATGAAAAAACAGAAAGAGTGAAACAGAAGAAAACTTATGAACTTTTTAAAAATGGTATTGTGTTATGTTATGTTGTGATATTGAATTGTAACGTTTGTACTAGAATACACCAGAGAGAAAAAACGTAAGTGTCTCTTGGTTTTGATTTGATAGAATAAGAACCTACACTCACACATTCCTTCACTCACACGTACATCATGGATTTTAAAAAATATATAAAAGGACTTTTGAGTTTTCATTGAAATAGGCAATCGACATTGTATTTCTTTTCGAAATAATTGGAGTGGCCCTGAAAAGGACCGTTGGTGTTTTGATTGTTTAAAACAAAACAAACTCAGAAACGGGACGAAATCCTCTTGAGCTGTCTTAAGCCTTTGCCACGGCCAAGGCCTACTTCGGGACTGGTGGTTCCTGTCAATGATTTGGTAGAAATCACTAACGGTGGTAAGGTAGACGTAGTCACAGAGAGATCGGGTTGTTTCGCTCGAGAAGGTCTTTTTCTCTTCGGTCGTGATAAAGAAGTCTGATACATTTGTTTCAGACTCCTTAACTCAGCTAAAATATCTAAAAGTACCGTCGTGACCGTTTGATTTTCACTATTTTCTTTCTGTCCTTGGTCTTCATTCTTCTCTGTTGCTGTTGCTGCTGCTGCTGCTGCTACTGTTTCTTCCTGGTGTTTCCTTCTTGCTTCTTCTTCCTGCTGTTGCATAAGAAAAGCTTGTTCTTCTACTTTCTGTTGTTGTAAAAATCGCTCCAATTCTTCTTTTTGTCTCTGCTTAAAATCATCGACGTGTCCATAAGAAGATACAGAAGGCAACGAAGGTTCCGGAATAAATTCTTGCGATGTTAAAAAATCCACAATATCCCAGTTAAAATCCACTTCTTCTGGATGTAGATTTGTCATGACTTTAGTAGTCACTGTTGGCCCATGACATGCTGTCTCTACTCCTGACTCACTCCAATTCATCGTCTTCTTACTGTCCGCCATGATTGACAACTCTGTCTCATCGATTGACTGCGCACAGACGCTAGTACCTCTATATAGAAAAGGTGACGTCACAGACCGCTCTCTTCCGATTGGATGGCTGTGCCTGACTTTTGTAACGCGTGTTTGGATTGGTCGATACACTCAATCCGTTTCAATCCGCTCTTCCCCTATAAATAACCGCAGTTCACGGCATTCGCTTCACCTGTTCTCATCACAAGATGTGGACTAACGTTGAATCGTCAACCCTTGTGTCTAGCATGCTGTTTAGGACTGACATACCCATGTATGTCAGATCATCATGGAGTGTCATTCATAGGACGGAGACAGCCTATTGGAAGAGAAGAGTCTATGTGGAAAGACAAGGTTGCTTGAAGAGAGTTCTCTTCTATGGACCCACAGTAAGGAGAAGTTTAAGGAAGAGAAGAAGATCTGTGAGATGTCCTCTGTGTTAACAAGACAACGTTAACATTACACATAACGGTCCTTTTCAGGGCCACTCATAGGTCTCGAAAAGATAGTAGCTTTCTTTGCCGCCCTTTTTTTCCCTTGTCCCTATATAGACCCACCCTGTTCCATTTCCCTTGACGCTATATAGGCCCACCCTGTTCCATTTCCCTTGACGCTATATAGGTCCACCCTGTTCCATTTCCCTTGACCCTATAGTGCCCCAAGCTGTTTTGACCCTATAGTGCCCCAAGCTGTTTTTGACTGGATTTTCCCTTGACCCTATAAATCTTGACCCTATAGTGCCCCAAGCTGTTTTTGACTGGGTTTTCCATAGACCCTATAGTGCCCCCTATTACTACTGATAGGTGTCTAGTATCAGAACACATTATAAATATAAGTTAGTAGAAAATGAACTTATATTGTCATTTAAACTATACTAGATCACAAAGATTTGTTATAAATTATTATTATGAACATATTAAATTATGTCCTAATATTTAAAATGTATATTGCGTCTACATAAACCAATATAAACGTCCAGCTCGATATATTTGACTTTCTAAAATTAGGCACGTTGTGATTTGTTTCATGGTGATACGGTCGTCATCATAAAATTGACCAGGTCTGTAACTTGTGGAAAATAAACAACGTGTTTATAATGATGTCATGATCTCAGAAGGGAACTGTGTCATTTTAGATGTAAACATTTTGAGGTAACATAAGGTATACAATAAAATGATCGGATTCGGACATGTGGTTTCCAAGGACAATGATTTAGGGTTTAGATGGGAAGTACATTTAGTTGATGCAAATATCCCACAAAAAGTGTCTAAGCACAAACAGTTGTCATATGTCAATGTTGGTTTAAAGTTGTATTCGTATTTGTTTTTATTGATCTCAAGAAAGGTGTGTGAGTAGTACAGAATGTATTAAGTGCACTAGGATTTTGTGTGTCTGGATCTTTCTCTGTAAATGTGAAAGAAACATTTCCATAATAACCTACTAAACCGGATTCGGGATATAACAAATACTTTTTAAGCTACTTTTTGTTAAATGCCCTCGTTTAGAACGTACACATTGTGTTACTTCATCTCCTTATCCCATTAAAAGCATCATTTAGGCTGTAAACGTTGTTCCTGCTCAGAAATGCATTTCCGATAATACACTTACTTAGATGTCATTGTATGTAAAACCAAATATAGCTATTCTCGCTTTGGCTTACGAAATACGGAAATGGAGTAGTTAAGACAGATATGAATATAGTTATTCAGGTCTGGAAACGAAGTTTCCTAAAGTGAAGCTTAATGAAGCTGAATGTTATGATCGTTTTGTAGTGAACGGTTTCCAATAAAAATCATATTTGTTATGTAAAACGTAATGTCAAGTGAATGTAAGCTTAGATAATGCCATTCATCTATTTTTTGGTAAACAATGTATTTTAACATATCATATCATGACTGAATCCAGATTTGACAACACGGAAAATCATATTTATTTGGATAGTAAAGTAAGGGAGTTTCAAGATCTTCTTGAATTGTTTTATTTGTAAATAAAGAGCAAGACAGACTTTGCAATAGTTGAATTAAGGTCCAGCCAAATATGGCAATCTCAAAACGTGTTAGATAATTTCACTGTTAACAATAATCACTTATATAGTTTAAATGATTACATTTCCCTCTTACTTAAATCATGGATTACTCCAAATGAGACGTTTTATTATTGTTTTTCGTAAAATATAGTTTTCCATTATATTATAATAGCAACCTCATACCAATCATTTCCCTAAATTTAAACAGGTTTCAACTGGTGCATGTATTTACCATCAAGCTACACAAACCAGCTACCTGTAATCAGCAAACACTTAAGTTTTGCACCATCTTCGGAAACTTTTCTAGATCAATTGTGTCACTATTATAAGGTTGCATTGCTTCATTTGTAAATATGCCATATTGATATATACAACAATCACTTGATTGCGAAATTCGTTTTATATCTATACTAATTATGTTTATTCTTCGATTTTTTTTGGACATGCCACCGCCTGCGCTGTTGCTATTAGCGGAATCTGGAAATCACATTTCAAACTTAGTTTTCATTCAACATATGTTCCAGATGTATACCATTTTCGGCTCCATAGCTCAGTTGGTTAGAGCGCCAGTCTTGTAAACTGGAGGTCGTGGGTTCGAATCCCACTGGAGCCTTCTCTTTTAATGAACATCCGAACGTTTAATTTGTTCTTAAACCTTTATTCAACAATTATAATAGTCGAACCGCTCGTAATAGGAAGGTTAATGTCCAAAGTCCTCATTATGATTTTAATTTAAATTTTCAATGAAATGACAGCACACACAAAAAAATGTGTCTGCAATCTCGGAGTAAAGTAAGTCGGAGTATAACAAGATTTATTTACTACAAAACCGATATGAAAGAGCTGATATCAGGACAATAGTTGTCGAAAGATAGCTTGGTCCCCCGAACAGCTGTCTCCTTTGTTGAAAAATACAATTCAAATACAATTTTAGTCCATTATTTATTTTCCGCTTATTTCTTGCAATTGATATAAAGTTTCCTATCGAGCCGAACTTGCTATATACATTTGATCACGTATGTTGTACCCTACGTACGATTGGCAAAGATTTACGATGAGGAAAAAACGAAAAGATAGTCCAACACAGGTTACAATAATAATAGGCTGTGTTTAATGATCTATGTAATGTATTGCTTGGGGGTCAATGAAATGAACAATTGGAGGTCCCAAATGGTTTTTAAAGTACTGTTGCGACTTTGGTCACATATTAGCTTATGTGCCGTTTACGTAAACATGATGACGAGAATTCTGATTTTCCTTGATTCTATCTTTTCGATAATCTAGGGTTAGTTTGTTTTACCAAGCGTCTTACCAAATATTTCGACACATGCATTAGGCTAACACGTTTAATTCGGACAAGAGATAATAAAATAAAACAATGCAAGCAAATTCAATTGACATATGTGCAGTTTCATTAGGCAATCATTGAAAATCTCATTATTAGAGTTAGCCTTTTCTCACCATGCTTACAGAAAACATGTCTGCCGCGAAAGATTGTTCTAGACTTCCAATTTAATGATGTTGATCTTTCTGGGCTAATGTCAAGGTTTCTGTGATCATTTATTAGTTTGAAAGTTAAAAATAGAATCCTATATCTTTTAATTTTCAAATTGATATAAATGATTCTGGATTCTGCTTGCTAAGGAGAAGCAACATTTTAATGAGAACATATCAACTGCATGTACCAATAGCTCCAGATAGATATCACTCTTCGTCCCTGTATAATTTACTCTTTTGTTTAAAATCACTCACACCTCAGTAATCTTAATTGCTGCACACTAGTATACATGATAATTTAATATCTTCCTGTATCTCACCACATTTTGGAAGCAAAATGTACACCTTGTAAAAAACAGAATATAAATACTTCATAGTAACTATATGTCGTTACTTTGAATAATCGAATCCGAAAAGATTTGTTTAGCTCATACAGACACACATAAACACAAATGCAAACTCGATGAAGAAATTGGGGTTATTAGTTTCAGCATCTGCCAGTACAACCAATAGCAGTTGTAGTGGATGTGATAGCATTAATATCATTAGCTGGCTACATATTTTTTACCCTTGCGTTTTCTTTTTTCCAATTCGTTTGGACGTTGAGAAGGGGTTGCTTTTGGGTAGCACATAACGTGAGTCCTCATTATACTATAACTTTACAGCTACTCAACTATTCAACCGTTGTGAGTTGCTCAAAGGATCCAAGGAAAATTATCTTTTAAAAGTTGGTACTGACATGTAATTCTGCCAGTTCAGAAAAGGTGAATCAAACTTTGTATCTTTATTAATAAATCTAATTAATCAATGATCTTACATTAATAATAATGATCTTAAAATCTTCGTTTTACACAGAAATTATTACTCGCCATGGGAACGATATATCAACCAAAATTCGATTCAAGTCCTACTTGGTGAACAGAATAAGGATTGTGTGCGCCAATCGATTACACTCCAGCCCAGATAATGTATGTTGTGGTGTTAAATAAATGTATATACTGGACCTATTTGCTTCATTCTATACACTCAGCTACTCTCAAGTGTCATATATCAACATCCCGTGTCTCACCAATTCTACGCTGATGACACCCAAATTTACAAATCAAGCCACGCAACTAACGTCGATACATTTAAGATGTGAAGAAGTTGACGACATTTAACAGCTTGAAGATGAATAATGATGAATCTGAAGCCATTAGGATTACAACATAAAGACTATTCATTAACATCCTATACCTCAAGCAATAAGTGTCAGCAACACCAACAATACTCCTCGGAGTCAGTACAACCCCATAGGTGTTACTATCGACAGTACTCTCTCATTGAACTAGCATGTGATGAGCATACTCTTCATGCGGTTCCATTCACTCATACGTAATATTCGCTTTGCATATGTTGTAATTCTGGCAGAAAAAGCAATGGAAAAAGATTAATCACTCATTTAGCAAGTCATCAGATATCAACATGGCCTTTCGTTTATAATCTTAGAACAAATGAAAAATATAGAAGGAGTTATTCAAGTTTAAAAGTTTGCTGGACCTAAAGGATATTTTAAGATTTGTTTGTCTAGCCATTTCTGGCGCAAGCATCGTGTATATATTACCACGTCCCGCCTGATTTTAAATGAGTATTTTACACATTGATACATACAGGGGCGCCTGCAGAATTGTTTTGGGATTAGGAGAAACATATAGTGATCAACCAATTATGTGTTACATATATAGGCCAAGTCATGTCTTCCTTGTTTTGCAGGAGTTAAACACAAGAACCGGACATATTAGAACAATCAAAATCCGAGAAAAAAATCAGCCATCCAAAATAACCCATTTCAAATCAAAGCTGAGCTTGTGAAAAAGAAAAGTTAAAAAGGCTCCAGTGGGATTCGAACCCTCGACCTCCAGTTTACTAGACTGGCGCTCTAACCAACTGAGCTATGGAGCCACTATACTTACTGTAAGAGGTTATAATTTGTTTGTAATAATGAGCTATTGGATCTATTAAAATTTGCCAATCACTGACATACAAGCTGAGCTCATTCCATAAGTATGTGATCGATGTTAATATAATTTTAAATACTTCTCAATGGTACATATTTATATGAATAAATATAATGATACTTTTATCATAAATGCATATGTTCACAGACGTTGAAAATCAATGCCTTTTACAGAAGTGTTAGAACCCTTCTGAAAGGACTGGCACATCAGTGTATATGTATTAAGATGAGCTGAAACAACCTGTCGTGAATATAACGTAATGTAACGGACGTATTGGGATATATCAACGAATTAACGGATAAAGGTATTAGAAGTTTAACTCAAACCACAAGGCTTAATGTAATCAATAAAAGAGGTCAACATGTACAAATTAAAACGTCTTATACGAAGTTTTTTTTCCATTGTTTAAAGAACACTGTAAAAGTAACACAGGAAAACAATTATTTGAAAATTCAAATAAATTCTATTTTGCTACAGTTATTTTGTTTCAGAAAAAGTATATCTTTATTGATCAAGAAACGTTCCTTTCTACATTCTAGCTGCATCAGAGTTTAGAATCAACACTAACGTGTCTGACAGCACAAACACGGAAGAGCTGCCTCGAGCCGGTTAAGCGGTAGCTGCCATCTTTCCGGAAAAGTGGATAAAAATTCAAAATATCACCTATTCTTGTAAAGGGCGCTATCAAAAAGGTAAACCTTAATGACCCTCAATGCTACAATAAATGCGGTTCGATTCACACTTACATGCATGTCGCTTTGCATATGATGTGATTTTAGCAGACAAAGCCATGGAAAAAGATTAAGCAGTCATTTAGCAAGTAATCAAATATCAACATGGCGTTTCGTTTATAATCTAAGATCCACTGAAAAATATAGAAAGAGATAGACAAGTTTAAAAGGTTGCTTGACCTTCAGAATATGTTACGGTCTGTTGTTTTAGCCATCGTGAATATATTACCACGTCCAACATGATTTTAAATGAGCATATTAAACTTTGATACATACCCGCAGAATTGTTTTTGGGGTGAGGAGAAACATCTAGTGATCAATTAATTAAGTGTTACAGATGTTGGAAAATACATGACTTGCATGTTTATTAGGATTTACTTAAACGAACACAGAAATCAGCCATCCAAAATGACCCACTACAACAAAACTCTAAGATTGACAAAAAAAAAAGTTAAAAGGCTCCAGTGGGATTCAAACCATCCACCTGCAGTTTACTAGACTGGCGCTCTAACCAACTAAACTATTGAGAGACAAATTCACTTGTTGGTAGAGGCTATAATTATTTTGTAATAACCAGCTACAATATCTAATAAAATTGAGCAATCAACAACATTCCAGCTGTGCTCTTTTCAAATTTTCTAGATCGAAATAATTATTATATCTTCATTCATCAAGTACGATTTGTTTTTACTATCCTGCTGCATCACTCCCGCACAGTTTAGAATGAACACAAACATGTCTAGGGTAATTGACATTACCAATATCATGCGAATAAAAGTTAATTTACTCTAATTACATAAGCAATATTTTTCTTAGCTAATAAACCCTTTGTGCAAATCTCGCCAGAAAATATTGGAATAATGTTGCCAGTGGACACTGTCGCTATAAAGTCGCAAATCCTATGTAGAGTGTGCAGTTTTTGTATAAATGTGCCAAGTAAACTTGCTACTGACTAATCCAAACAATGATGTCGCTCTGGAAAACTTCATTAATAAAAAAATTTCTCTTTCAACAATAATATGATTTGAAGGTGCCATCGGTATTTCGTTCAAAGTAAGTCATGACACTGGAGTTAGAGCATATAGGATGGGTTCTATGTTTGCTATCTATGCATGTTCATTTGAAATAAAGCGTTAGATGCTTCCAGTTAGTGACCTATCAGATCAGTCCGAACCTTATGAAAGGACACATGTGATCTAATATCATCAGTACAAAATTTAACATTGACTAAAATTATTGTTCATCACATGTCCCTTTTGTTTTCTTCACTTGCAACCTTTGATATTATTTTTTCATCTTTATTGAATGATTAAAATATTCCTTGCTGCCTCGTGCTAACAATGAATGTATTATTCCAAAGAAATAAAAAGGCAAAGAAGCACAATGTTTAGTTATCTACTCCGGAACTGTATCGACCAACATCTCTCTCTCTCTCTCTCTCTCTCTCTCTCTCTCTCTCTCTCTCTCTCTCTCTCTCTCTCTCTCTCTCTCTCATACACACACCTACACCCGCGCGCACGCACGCACAAAGACATCCATATAGCTAACAATATAATGTTAACAAGAACAGCCTTTTGTACACGTAGTAATATCGACAGTCTACGTAATATGCACCTAGTATACTTGACTGTAAAACATTTCCTTTGTCTCAAATCAGTTTGAGCAAAATAATATTCTTCTGTTTGTCCTAGAATGCACGAATAATCTGATTTTCTGACTTCATTGAAGCTTGCAGATTATTCATTTGTCCTGCACAAATCTTATCACCAACAATTAAAGTACCCAACAGTTTATTTCTACTTCTAACAGTTGATGTATGCTAATATTTGAAATAGCTCAAAGTCTGCAATCGTCTTTGCAGATTCATTCTTATTGTCATCAACAATGATCGTTTTGATGGAAGACTCTTTTGTACTAACTCCTTTATTCAGAAAGTAGAATAGTCGAACCGCTAAAAATAGGGAGGTCATTGTTCCATGTCCTCATTATGATTTTAAATTCCATTTTCAATACAAAGACAACTCAAACACACAAATTGTCTGCACGCTAAGAGTAAGGTAACTTGGAGTAGTACACGATTTTGTTTATAAACAAGAGATATTAAAGAGCTGATATCAGGACAATAGTTGTCGACAACTCGCATGGTTCCCTAAACAGCTGTACACCATGTTGATCTATGAGCGCATCATTTAGTTGGAAAAGTGTCTCCTTTTTTGCAAAATACACCTCAAATACCTTTTTTTTCATTTTATTTTTTATCAATCGACGGAAAGTGTTCCACTGAGCCACACTTGCAAGTATTGATTTGGTTACGTATTTTGTATCCGACGCACGACTGGTAAAGATGTTTGATGAGGAAATAAAGAACATATAGACCAACACATGTTGCAATAATGCTATTTACTGTGTTCAATAGTCGATATATTGTACTGTTTGTGATCAGTGTAATCTACAGTTTGAGATCACAATATGGTTGTTAATGTACAGTTTCGACTTTGGTGTTAGACTGGCTTAGTCGCCACTCTCGTAAACAGCAGGACGAGAATTATGTTTTTATTTGCATCTTTTTTTATTTGAGAGTGTTCGTTTTTTTTTTTATCACATTTTGATGTCTGTAGGGTTTAATGCCATTTTCTCAACACAATATAGGTTATACATCGTCGCCAGTATAACTTATTCGGAAAGGTGAGTGTTATCGACCACTGGGCCAATAGTGGTCCCGGTTCTGTCAAGAGTCTGGGCTAATCTTTTGACAAAATCGTATGACAAAAATCTTTAACTCGGACTTGAGATGACGAAATTAAAAACAAAAATTAACGCAGATTGATATCTTTACAGTTATATTAGACACTAAATGAAGAGCTCATGCTGAATGTCGGATATTTCTCGCAATGATTAAAGCAAACTCTTCTCCTCAGAATTATGTTCTAAACTTTAAATGTTATGCTGTAGATCTCTCGTGAGTAATTGTCAAGCTCATTGTGATCATTTGTTGATTTTCTAATTTCATCTTTAATTATGTAGCGTCTTCGTATCATTCGTCATCCCATTTAGGAATCATATGCACATTTTACTGTATTTGTAAGCAGATAATTTTAATTAAAAATTCAGAATTTCCCTGAAGAAAGATATTCATTTGGAAAACACGCCAAAGTCTTGTTGATATTTAAGATTATATTGTCTCTAAAAAGAAATTGAAAGATTAATACAATATCTATTACACTGCCGTGACAACCATGGCAATCACTTCATTCCTAATCTTAATCAGTCCAAAACTATTATATTGGTCAAAATAATTCTTAGCTTGTCAACAATAATCTGTCCTACATATGACCTACAATTGACAATAACATTTCCTAAACTTCGCGTTTAATTTACATTCGCAATCAGCAATCACAGGGATTAAGTGTTACCTGACTTCTCTTCAAAATCCAATTTGTAAAGGCCCCATAAACTATATTGGTATAAGCATCAAACACTTAGCAAACATTAATGTTGCGGTTCCAAAAGTTAAAAGGTTGAAATGCATGCGGTACTTAAACAGTATTGCGAATTAAATCACACATACTCCTAGCAGTTATACCACAAGTCCAAAACGTAGTGTTCCGAATGCCAGTTTAGTCTTAACTGTGCTGTACCAATAGTCTAAGGATTAAATGATATTCCCCTAGTCTTGATATATCACAATGATATTATATATAATGTCTTTGAATGAATTCACAATAATCTCAAAAGAATGAATTAGTTGAAAATGTCAATGAGCACTTTGCAATTTTAACGAATTATGTTTTAATAAACGATTTTTAAATAAATAAGTCCAGAAACATAATTTGAAGAAGGAATGAATTAATTCTGATTATCAGAATCTAATAAAATATTTTAAGACACGAGAAAATAAACAGGATAAGTTTCAGAGGATTGTTTCTGGAACATTCCAAGTTTAAACCTAGAATTGATTTATCTTTAAATAACTTATTTAAACAGTATAAACAGGAAACCGTGCACCTTTCAAGGACAAATCGAAGGTCTTGAATTAAAGTACAAGTAAACGTGTTTTTAAGAGAAAACTACACTAGCCGTGTATCCTACTCGTAATTATGGATAGATGTCAAGAACACAGTCCAAATTGAATATACATAACATTTGTTAACGAAAGAAGTCAGGATTATAAAGTCCTGGTTCACTTGCCAATTCAAGTGACTCCAACCATTATCCTTTCATGTGTGGGGTTAATAAAATAAATAACAGCCAAACTAATCCACTGATAATTTCAACTTCCATCTGTCAGTATGCTAATCCACTGATAATTTCAACTTCCATCTGTCAGTATGCTAATCCACTGATAATTTCAACTTCCATCTGTCAGTATGCTAATCCACTGATAATTTCAACTTCCATCTGTCAGTATGCTAATCCACTGATAATTTCAACTTCCATCTGTCAGTATGCTAATCCAATTATAATTTCCAATTCCATCTGTCAGTATGCTAATCCAATTATAATTTCCAATTCCATCTGTCAATATATCAGTTCCTTAAGCACAGACGGTCAGCTGCAAAATATACTATTTTATACCAATACACTCATGTGGATACAATACAATGAACGGCACGTTTGTCGTATCGGTGACGGGGGGAATATTTTGTCGTATCCTGTCTGTATGAACTCGCGCGTGTAACTAAGACAAGATAATGCAACAAAACCATACATGAGATTAGATGTACTTCATATGATCGATGAATCTGCACGAGTTATGGGGGTTGCTCGGGGTTATGATGGAATGAGTGGAGATTTCCTATACCTAGCACCTATATTATACTGAGTCGCTTTCAACATCGCCCATTCTATGAAGCGTGTTTGCGCGCGTGCGCGCGCGCGTGTGTGTGTGTGTGTGTGAGAGAGAGAGAGAGAGACAGACAGACAGACAGAGACATTTGGATTTTTTTACGTAGTTTTAAATAAATTTCAGTCATATCGCGACGATTTCTGCAGTGCGGCATTTTTTAGTGTTGCCTAGCACGGGGCATCATGTCATATAAATTTAGTATGATGTCCCACCCAGTCACATTATCCTGACACGAAGCCGATCATTTTCAACACTAACCTATATTGCCGAGCGCCAAACCATGCAGCTGCTAATAACATTTTGTATGTCTTTGGTATGACTCGGCCGGGGACCGAAGCCACTACCTCCTGCATCCGAGGCACACGCTCTGACCACTAGGTCACCTACACAGTCATGAATAGGGTATAAACGACTCTTCCAGCGCTTACTGGCAATTGGAATTACCCCAAAAAGTATATACCCCATGAATATATATTATCATACTGCAAGAACAAATTATTTGAAAACAATTCAGTAAAGTCGATCAGCGATTGATTCAATATCCCCGTGATCTTTGGTTTATAGTTTTAGAACACTTGTGCTAAATAAGGGGATATTAACAAAGAGTCCAAATAATTTCAAGTGAGGACAACAGTAACCATACAATGTATTTTTTATTTTATAATCGATATAACATCCATATATTCCATTGTTTTTATAACTTCAATTAAAACGGATCAAATCCAAAACATCTCCTTGCTATTTCAAAACAACCGGTCAACATCGGCTTATGTAAACAGATGTCGCCATTGTAACAGTCATGTGCTGTAGAATAATGCACAAAAGCGTCGGCTGTATATTTTTGTAAACAATCTGTGCTGTAGAAAGTGAAAGGAAATGATGTATCCTAATACTAAGTAAAAACAGTCAAGGATTAAACATTTTGAGTGACAATATCTACCCGTCCTGGAACGTGAATAAGAAAAGGTAAAATAAAACAAACTGCGATGAGCTACTTAAAAAGAAAGCTTGAGCAAAACGAGACACAACATATACACATACGCATATATATATATATATATATATATATATATATATATATATATATATATATATATATATATATATATATATATATATATATATATATATATATATATATATATATATATATATATATATATATATATATATATATATATATATATATATATATATATATATATATATATATATATATATATATATATATATATATATATATATCAGAGATGCCTCCACGAGTTTCATAGTTGTGGATCATTGTTTAGCAACTGGGACACAAAGAAAGAAGCAAAGAGCGAAACGGAAAAAGACAAACATGAATATATATATATATATATATATATATATATATATATATATATATATATATATATATATATATATATATATATATATATATATATATATATATATATATAAAGTCAATCAGCGATTGAGTCAATATCCCCGTGATCTTCGAAATAACATTAGACGATCAAAGGTTGTACATACAGGAAATCTGAATTTAATTGGAGCAAATCTGTTCTTTAAAGTTATATGCAGGACACGACTTTAGATTGAATGTTGGATTGGATGTGAACCATAATTATACATTCCCAGGGTTCATATGGATCATAAAAGGGCTCTTATATGTCCGAGGGAACAGCTCACAGTGAAAATTGGCGCCGTATGTTTTAATAAAATATTGTTTCTTTCTTCACCTGGGTCAACAACATTTCTTTGTTTTCAACTTGCAAATTTGAACATTGCGAACCTGGTTCAAATTGTACATTGACGTTCACCTTTTGGATGTTTATAAAAGCTAAGAGAATAATTCTACTCACATTGTTTGTAAGGTCACAATTAGACTGATATACCAGAATAATAACTTATCCGTCGTGAACAAAATCCAAAAAACATTAGACGATCAAATGATGTACATGAAGGGAACCTAAATTATTGGAGAAAACCCGTTCTCTAAAGTTGTATACAGGTTATGGTATTGGTTTGAATGTGAACCATAATGGAACCTTTCCCAGGACTTCTATGGATTAGAAAAGGCACCTAGAATTCTGAGGAACCAGCTGACAGTGAAATGTTGTTTCTCATGTTCTTAAGAAATATTATTTATTCTAATGCAAACAATTCTTCTTTCCTTTTTGCAACTTGCTAATATGGACATTGTCAACGTAGTTTTTATAGGTGATTGGTGTTCCAACTTGCTAATTTCAACATTGTAACTGTATTTCTCATTGTTGATTGGCGTTCATGTTTTGTATGTTTGAAAGAGCTAATTCAATAAGGAGATAATATTGTTACCCCACAGGGTTTGCAAGGTTAAAAACAGAGCGAAACAGCAGCATGCAGCATAAAATTAAATTCGTTGAAGGATGCAATTTGTTGAATTTCTGCATTTTAGTGGACTATCTGTCAATTACAGATTCACTTAGCTTACATGACCCGCTTTTTGCCGTTATTTAATTTGCGATTCCACAACGGATAGATCCCACATTATACTAAGACACAAAATAGCATTCTAACAAATTGTATTCGTTTGTCAAGCTTTGAACTGAGTGATTCAGTTTGATGCGTCCACGACAAATGTACAAAACGACATTGGCTCCAGGGGGAATAGAACTTTCGACCCCAAGCATACGAGACGGGTGCTCTAACAAACACAGATTTGGGGCCACCTCAAACAACGTTCAATATAGTGTGTTATTGACTTATTGACTTTACCAAGAATTAAGCCCCAAGCTGTGTCTGACATGTAAAATTTATCTTTCAAACTAATAATACGCTATTATCTGCGGCTGATAAATTGTTCATTGAAAATAATGCGATGTTTTCTTAACATACATGGACTTAAGGATACACGTGAGCTTTCGCTTTATTAACGAATATTATAATTCACCTTTTTACCGGTTACGTCTTTGCTACTTTCAGATCCCACAAAATATACAATACCAATGTTCTGGAATTGTTTACTATCTATATGGAAGATTTTATTGTTTGAACTTTTAGTGTACTTTTATGTCTCATACATGCCTAAATTGAAAACTACTTATTTCGTAACATTCTTATGATGTTTATATCGAACAAGGGTTTACTAGCACTGTACATCGTCTTAAATGAAATATTATTAAACGTGAATAATAATAAATTAGTTTATTTAAGGAGTAAATGAAACGGAAACCTGTAACTTGTGACATTAAGAACAGAAGTAAAACAAATGTGCGAGATAAACACAAAATAAATAAAGTATTTATCAAACAAATTCACAAAATGATGTAGTTATTCAGAAGTGTAGTTGGCTAAGAGAATATAAACATATTCAGTCAGATAACAGGAACTGGAAAAAGTGAGCCAGTTCTAATATCGTGGTTCCATAATCACCGAATAAAGGTCAAAGACCATAAATTGTGTCACGAGCAGCACAAACAACGGTAGCTATGTCAAAGTTAAGAACCATCTGGAGATACAAAAATATCTGTTTGTACAATTTATGCTCTTTGACACCTCTTTGGTGATTATGGAACCACAATATTTGAAATGGCTCACTGTTTCCAGTTCCTGTTATCTGACTTTAATCTTGACTTAGATTTGTTTGTCATTATTTGTCTTCTCAGCGCTTATTTCCATGCAAACTCTGGAAGATGTTTCGTCCAGGTTCTTCACTAAGGTGGAAAGCTCGTCTTAACTGCCTGCCAGCCCATCATTGTCGTCTGCAAAGTGGAGGTTAGTGAATTTATGCTCTCCAATGCCGACTGTCCCACAGGACTTAGCTCATGATGCGCTGTATGTAGATGTTGAGAAGCGTGGGAAACAGGAGACAGCCCTAACGTACTTCGACTGTTGTCTGTAACCTGTCCCCCACATAACCTTGAACAACTACTGCACTGGTAGCATTGGCGTACCTCAATTAGAGCACACCTCACCACTGCTCTGTACCCTAGATTGGCTATCAATTCGATACAGAATCAAACACAAACTTTGTTCTCTGTGCTATGTTTCAATGACAGACTCCAGTCCAACATACCTATCCAGCCTCACCCATGTGTATACACTAGCTAGATCCTTACGCTCTTCTTCTGATAATCGTATACTCATTGTTCCCAAGGTGAAAACAAAGTCATATGGACAACGTTCGTTTGCACACCAGGGCCCGACGACGTGGAACGAATTGCCCATTGAAATTAGACACAAAGACACAGTGGTCCCTTTTAAGAGTGCTCTTAAGACTCACCTGTTTCAACTGCAGGGACAAACTTAGCGACCTAATCATGTTTTGTATCTTATGTTTTCAGCATGTTTTTATATTTTCCAATTTCATTGTTTTTGTCATTTGTTGTTCTGTAGTGTAGTCATCTCATTATTGATGGTGTAAAGCGCTTACAGCTTCGAAAGATTAGGCGCTATACAAAGTCCTCCTCCTCCTTCTTCTTCTTCTTCTTCTTCTTATTATTATTATTATTATTATTATTATTATTATTTTTATTATTATTATTATTATTATTATTATTATTATTATTATTATTATTATTATTATTATATGAACATATGACAGCTCTGGCGCTCTAACCAACTGAGCTATGGAGCCGCTTGTATGTACACTTTAACAAGGTGTGTTGCTGGCTTATAAACTACTAAATTACCATATAGGCGGCGTAGACACAGGCAACTGGGCCTCACACCTTTAACGGTCCCGTTACAACCGATCAAAATAATATTAATATGAGATATTTTGCGAGGGAGATTAAGACTGGCTTGGGGCCTCCACATGGTTTAATAGGGTACTGCTTATAAACTCGTCAAAGAATGAATTTGAAACTGGCTGGAATAAATAAATATGATGCGTTAATCTAACCAGGGTAGAATTTACATTAAACTGGCGATAAACGTTCCACTCTGTTTTCGCTTAACTTTATAATATATCTCTTCGTTGCGAATGTACGCAGATAAATAAAGCATGGACACAATTAAAATGTCAGTGTTTGAGGGTATAGTCATAGTGATAAAATGATGCTTCTTATTTTGGTCGAGACAACTCGTATATATTTGCACTTTTTGGTTAGACTTCATACAAAGATACCACTAGTAGAAAATCTTTTCCACTACTGCGAGAGACTCATACACCATTTTCCTCATTAGTCGAGCTATTTCGTCGTTTGCTAGCTGGTCTACTGTTGGCGTTGAAATTTGGGCCAACTGCACGTGCAGCACGGATGGGGCTGAAATTCATTGCAAGATGTTATTTTCCTCATGTGGTGGATGCTAAAATATTCCGCGCACATGAATAAGTGTGCGATTAGGATTTCTAACGTAGCTTTAACAATTTGTTAGTCATATCGCTACCATATTTGCAGTGAGGCAGTTTATAGTGATGTGTTAGGCATCATGTCGCAGACATGTTGCATGATGTCCCACCCAGTCACATAACCCTGACATCAGACTTACCAGTCCTAACACTAACCTCTTAATGATGAGCCCATACGATGCAGCTGTTGGTACCATTTTTGTAAGTCATTGGTATAACTCGGCCCGGGATCGAACCCAAGACCTTCCGCTTCCGCTGCCGAAGCTTTAATCAATAGGCCACCAGGCGGTTCACGCACGTGAATAAAACAACACAGTTAGAAATATGCAGGCAGAAGAGTTGTGATTATTATAGTGTTTGAAGTCGCTTCCGGCAAAAGTTAGGCTATGCAGACGCCATTTTCAGCAAATGATAGGCTATAAATGGAGGTCAATAATAATAATAATTATATATATATATATATATATATATATATATGTATATATATATATATATCACGACGTTATAAAAGTTTCTCACGAGTACACAAGCCTCGAAAGTTCATCATGTGTCTTTTCCCATTATAACCCAAAATAAATTGATATGATTTGATTATTCAAAGTCTCAAAACGTTGGCTTCAGAGGGAATCGAACTCTCTGCCTCCAGTTTACGAGACTGGCGCTCTAATCAACTGAGCTATGGAGCCGTCAATGCCCAAACACTATAATCTGTTCTTTTGAAGTTCAAACCACACAACAGATAAGTTGCAAGCAGTAAGTCATGGGTAATCATTCTTATTAGGCAATTAATAATGTGTTCTGCCACTAGTTGACGAATACATTTACTGAATGTTTCATAACAATCACTTCTTTATGTAAACACTATTTTAGCTCCTAATATTGCGTCAATAACAATATATGCCGAAATATCACAAATTTGGAATACCTTACTATTTAAAATTATTGTTAGTAATGTCTGGGTTTTATACCTGCGTCGTTTGCATCGTTCGTCATTTTGGAGAAAAGAATCTATTCCACGCAATTGTGTGGAAGTTGAAGGATATACATTGCTGCCAGTATATTTGGTAGACAAATAATACAGGATGACTGCGAAATAAAAACAATTAAAACTAAGAAAAGCATGAAGCCAAGAGAAAAGTGCTGGAAGCTAACTCGTAAAAATTAAATAAGCTAACTCGTACATTACCGAGTAGAGATTTTGTACAGGTGAGCGGCTAAAATCACTCGGCCACCCAGTGTCCCTTCAGAGAGTTAAGACTTACGAAATAAAAGTCTTTTATTGAGGTCATTTCCGTGATATTTAATTTGATATATTTTCAGGCCTAACATTGATGTAGGTGATTGAAGTTGCATTTTGGCGTTTTGACTCTTGTACGTGCATCCGAAACCAATGTGTACAGTGTCAAATACTTTGTTGTAATACCTTTTAGCATCAGGAAACCTTTCAGACCCATAAAGAACCAACACTCAATCGCCAGAATCAACACATTATTAGTTCACATACTTCATTCGCAATCGTTTACGTGTTAGCTGGACATAATGTTTATATAATTACAATCATGTCCAGCTAACTTATTAACGATTGAAAAATGTTGGAGGTGACAGAGAAGAATGTTTTGAAATGAGTCGAGAGGTGGACTTGACTTAATCTAATTTTATTGTCATTATGTCCACACTGTTGTGTATTCGGCAAATGAATTCAAATAAGGTCTATATAATTTTCCAACATTGACTCACTCACAAACAATTTTTCTATAACCATAGTAATGCAATAAAACTGCTGCTGTAGAAAGATCACGGAAAATACATTTTGAACCGACCTGATCTAACCGCTATTTTATCACCAAAATGAATTTGTTGTAGTAGTGGGATTGTCCTCCCAAAAGAAAGTACAATACTGTAGCATTCTCCAACGTATCATACATTTACCGCATTCCGTGGTGTTGCGAGAAAATTAGCGTTTTATATTGTATGGGTCATCGTATTATGATACTGCCCAGTCATTCGCTCAAAGTGCCAAGTCACGATCTCTCATTCATAAGTCTCCTTATCTTAATAGCTGACGCTCACCCTGAAACTATTTGAGTACAATGTTTCAATTCACACCACCAATTCAGATTTTGATTTTCGAAAATAATTCAAATAATTTTTTTTACAATTGTTTTGTTTGAGAAAAATTATATCTTCATTCATCAGGAAACGTTCGTTTCTATATTATAGCTGCAACAAAGTTTAGAATCAACACTAACATGTCTAATAAAACGGAAGAGCTGCTTCAAGCCGAGTAAGCGGTAACGGCCATCTTTCCGGATAAGTGGATATAAATTCAAAATATCATCTATAATTGTAAAGAGCGCTATCAAAAAAGTAGACCTTAAAGAATGACGTTCAATTACAGTCTAAATGCGTTTCTGTTCTCACATACATAAAATTAGCTTTGCATATGATGTAATTCTGGGAGAAAAAGCAATGGAAGAAGATTAAGCAGTCATTTAGCAAGTAATCAAATATCAGCAATGTCTTTCGTTTATGATCTAAGAACAACTGAAAAATATAGAAGGATTTAGACAAGTTTAAAATGTTGCTTGACCTTTAGGATATTTTCAGGTTTACTTCTCTAGCCATTTCTGGCGCTGCATCGTTTATATGTTACCACGTCCTGCTTGATTTCAAATGAGTATATTACACCTTAATACATACAGGGGCGCCCGCAGAATAGTTAATGGGGTGAGGAGCAACATCTAGTCATCAACTAATTAAGTGGGACAGATGTTGGCCAAGAAATGACTTGCTTGTTTATTAGGAGTTACAAAAACGAACAGAAGAACCAGACAGATCGGAATACTCGAAATCCGAAATTAGCCATCCAAAATGACCCACTACAACACAACTTTGAGCTTGTGAAAAAGAAAAGTTAAAAGGCTCCAGTGGGATTCGAACCCTCGACCTCCAGTTTACTAGACTGGCGCTCTAACCAACTGACCTATGGAGCCACAAATTCAACTTACGTAGAGGGTATAATTATTTTGTAATAACCGGCTATTGTATCTAATGAAATTGATGAATCACTGGCAATCCAGCTGTGTTCTTTTCAAATCTCCTTTAACGAAACAATTGACATATCTTCATTCATCAATTAAAATTTGCTTTTACATTCTAGCAGCATCACTTCCGCAGAGCTTAGAATGAACACTAACATGTCTAGGAAAATTGACCATACTAATTTCATGCCGATAAAAGTTAATTTACTCTGATAACGCAAGCAAAAGTTTTCCTAGTAAGTAAATCATTTGTGGATATCTAGCAAAAATAAATGTTGGAATAATGTTGTCAGTGGACACTGTTGCTATGAAGGTTATAGTCCTATGTAGAGTGTGCAGTTCTTGTATGGAAATAAATTTTTTGCTGCTACTTATTATTAGAGCCTAAACACGCAACAATAAAATATATAAATTTATATCACGACTTCATAAAATGTTCAACGGGTACACAATCCTCCAAAGATCATAGGCGTCTTTTCTAACTATAACCCACAATAAATTGATACGATTTTATTTACAATAAGTCTAAAAACGTTGGCTCCAGAGGGAATCGAACTCTCGGCCTCCAGTTTACATGACTGGCGCTCTAACCAACTGAGCTATGGAGCCGTCAATGCCCAAACGCTATAATCTGTGCTATTGAAGTTCGAACCACGCAACAGATAAGTTGTAAACAGTATGGCTTGGGTATTCATTGCCGTTATACAGCAATTAATCCATGTCCTGTCGCTACTGATATAACACTTGAGAATAATGCAACGTTATTACACTTAAGTATTATAATTAGCTCTGATTGTATTAACGAATTATATTAAAGTACGTTTCATAACAACCACTTCTTTCTGTAAACACTGTTTTAGCTCCTAATAATGCGTCAATAATAATGTATGCCGCGATACCACAAATTTGGAAGATCTTGCTATTTAAAACTTCAGTTAGTAATGCCTCATGAATACTGTAATTGACAACGACCTATATGTTAACATTCCTTTATATTAATGTAGTGCTTTTATACATGCATCATTTTCATTGTTCGTTATTTTGGATTAAAATATATATTCAATGCTATTGTATGCACTTTGGAGGATATTCATTGCTGCCAGTATATTTGGTTGATGAATAATACAGGAAGACTGCGGTATTGAAAAAAAATTAATAAAAGATAAAATAAAAAAGCATGCAACCAAGAGAAAATTGCTGGAAGGTTACTCATGTACTCACGTTGGCTGTGTAGAGAAATGATCACACGTTGGCCGAGACGGACGAACAGAAGAACCGGACATATCGGAAGACCAAACTCAGCCATCCACAATGCCCCATTCAAAACAAAGCTGAGCTTGTTTAAAAAAAATCGTTAATAGGCTCCAGTGGGAATCAAACCCTCAACCTCAAGTTTGCTAGTCTGGCGCTCTACCCAACAGAGTTATGGAGCCACTACAAAACTCCTTGGTAGAGTCTATATTGTTCTTTGTAATAATGAGCTATTGGATCTATTAAAATGTATATAGGTATTAAAAGGTTAACTCAAGCCACAAAGCTTAAAGTAATCTATAAATGAAGTCAGGCCGTCTTATACGCAGTTGTTTCCATTGCTGGAAGGACACTGTAAAATAAACACAGGAAAACAATTATTTAAAAAAATCCAATAAATTTTATGTTGCTACAGTTATTTTTTTGAGAATAAATATATCTTCATTGATCAAGAAACGTTCGTTTCTACATTCTAGCTGCATCAGAATTTAGAATCAACAGTCACGTGTATAATGGAAGAGCTTCTTCAAGCCGGGTAAGCGGTACCAGCAAACTATCCGGATAATTGGATATAAATGAATGAAACATATGCAACTACAGTTCGAAAAGGTTTACTATTAATGGAAAGGATGCTCAAATTCCTCTGTCAGGAACAAAGGATCTGGCTTAATATCCTGGCACCACGAACTCGTGTCTCTCGTAAATGTATCATGTTTGTACAGTCTGACTCTTTGAACAGTTTCAGTTTGTTGCTGAATGTTTCCTGATTCTTCATGTCTTTGTTTTTCATTATACTTATTTCTTTTGTAAATATGTTTTATCACGGGTTGTTTTCTTTTAAAGACTGATGCAAGAGTTTATCAAAGGAACCATTTCAGTCACTGCAAAACTAAATATTATATGCGACGACAGACAAATGAGAGCAAATGCAGACATAGCCTGCAGTTTTGTTATTAGCGGGATATGGAAATCACTTTCTAACTTAATTTATATTCAACATATATTTCAAGATTATGACTACGTCGGCTCCATAGCTCAGTTGGTTAGAGCGCCAGTCTTGTAAACTGGAGGTCGTGGGTTCGACTCCCACTGGAGCCTTTATTTTTGTATTGATCATCTAGAGTTTTTAATTTTTACTAACATCTTTGTTCAGAAAGTATAATATTTGAGCCGCTCATAATAGGGAAGCCACTGTTCGAAGTCCTCATTATGATTTGAAATTTCCATTTGATTACACAGACTACATACACACAAACACACAAATTGTCTGCAGGTATCGAGTAAAGTAATCGGAGCATAACACGATTTATTTTCTAAACAAACGATATGAAACAGCTGATATCAGGACAATGGTTGTCGACACCTCGCATGGTCCCCGAACAGCTGTCTCATTTGTTGCAAATTACAGTTTCAATATTTTTTATTCCATTATTTATTTTCCTCTTATTTATATAAATGGACGGAAAGTTTCCTATTGAGTCAAACTTGCTAGTATTCATTTGATCACGTATTTTGTACCCGACGCACGACTGGCACAGATTTATGATGAGGAAAAAATGAAAAGATAGTTCTACACAGTTTGCAATTATAATATTTCCTGTGCTAATAAATCAATGTAATGTACTGTTTAGGGTCAAGCTAATACACATATTAAGGTCACAATATGGTTATTAAGGTAAGGGTTGCGACTTTGGTAATAAAGTAGCTTATGCGCCAATCTCGTCAACATGATGACGAGAATTCTGTTTTTACTTGAATCTAATTTTCTTTTTATTTGGAGGGTTTGATGGTTTTAGCAAAAGTCTAGGCTAATATTTCAACATTTTCATTAGGCTAAAGTGTTTAATTCCGACTTGAGATGATAAAATTAAAAAATACAAGCAAGATCAATTGACATCTTTGCAGTTGAATTAGGCAACCCATAAAAAGCTCGTTATTAGATTTAGCCTTTTCTCACCATGCTTACAGTAAACATGTCTGCCGCGAACGTTTTGTTCCAGACTTCATATGTTATACTGTGGATCTTTCCTAACTATATGTTAAGGTTTCTGTGATCTTTGGTAATTTTGAAAGAAGTTAACAATAGAATCCCATATCTGGTAATTTGCAGATCGATCAAAATGATTCCGAGTATTGCTGAGGTTGATTGATTAAGTTCATTCGTAACCATTTAGTTTGAAGGCCGCGAGCCTAAATTGGCAAAGATGCTCGTATATTCGGCCAGCAATGAAGAAACAATAGATGAATGAGAACATACACAGGCAACGATATCTTCAGATGCACTTAACTTGTCGACTAAATTGATGAATGAAGTGCATTTGTTTGCAAATTATAGTTTTGCCATCAAGTGGCCTGTATACTTTACTCTTTCGTCATTACAATGACTCGCACCTCAGAAATCTAAATAGTTGCATAATATTATACATGGTAATGGAATACCTTCCTTCACATCGCCATATTTTGAAAGCAAAATGTACACCTTGCGGAAAACAGAATACATTTTTTTTTCATATTAACTGTGTGTCGTTAATTTGCAGAATTGAATCCTAGAAGATTAGAATTTGTTAAGCTGACTCTCACACACAAACACATATACAGATACACACACACGCAGACACACTTACAAACACCCACCCACACACAAACTCGATTTGTAAATTGGGCGTATAAACTGTAGCATCTGCCAGTACTACCAATAGCAATTGTTAAGTTAGTAACAGCAGTAGCTGGCAATTTTTATTTGAACTCTTGCGTTTGCTTGTTTTCATTTTCTTTCGTAGATAAGAAGGGGTAGATTGTGTGTTACCCAGTCGGTGGGTAGTCATTGTGCTGTAACTATAAAGCTATTCAAATATTCAACAGTTGTGAGTTATTCAAAACACCCAAGGAAGTTCATAATTTGAATGTTGATAATGATATGTAAATTTGCAAGTTCAGCAATGGTGAATCGACTTTAGCACAACATTTCACTCAACACTTTGTCTTATTATTAATAACTCTAATTTATGAATACACTTACATTAAAACTAATAACAACTTTATAAACCGTTTTTACACAAACGTTCTTACTCTCTACCAACATTATTGCAGCTATAACATACTTGTTCAACAGGATAAAGATTGTGTCCGCAAATCGAATACACTCCAGCCCAGTTGATTTGTGTTGTTGTGTTCAATAAAGGTATGTTCTTGGACCTGTTCTCCACGTTCTATACAATCTGCTACTCTCAAGTATCGTAGATCATCATCCAATGTCCCACCAATTGTACGTTGATGACATTCAAATATACAAAATCAATTCACGCAACTGACGTTAATGCATTTCCAATGTGACGTCATTAATGACATTTAACAGCCTGCTGATGAATGGCGATGAAACACAAGCCACTCTGATTACAACAGAATGACCTTTTCGCTAAAAATCTTTGTTACTGAGTGGTATGTATAATGTTATTATATATCCCACCTCTTTCGGTACTCGATATCTAGATCACCAGTCTCGATGTAATTGCCCGGTTCGAGTAAATATCAGTGGTGAAACGTATAGATGAAACATATATATATAATATATATATATAATATAGCAGCAGAGGAGGTGAACAGACCAAGTTTTCAAGCAAAAATAAGGCTTCTACGGAAACCGAAAATATCTAACAAAATGCAGAGAATGTGAACAGACCAACTTTTACAGGCGTCGATTTAGCAAACTGAGGCTTTCTCGAAAATGCTTAATATAAGCCTCCATTCATCAAAATAAAATTAAAAAAAAAAACGACGCCATTTTTGTTGTCACCATCCCCTTTGCTGCTACGATGCTTGGAAAATTCGTGGAGTTTTCGGGTAAAAAAAAAGATGCCATTTAGTTGACGTTCACCTCCTCGGCTGCTATGAAAATCTTCGATTTTTACTAACTAAATATTTGATCAAGTCCGATACGATATCTTGTCCGAGGGTCTGATAAATTTATCGTCACAAATCCGTGTGGGATTGTCTGAGCGTGGCTAAAGAAATTTCTAAATCGATTATGATCCATATCACCACCGCACCAAGTTTGCCAAATATTTCTAAGAGTATGAGTATCAACTCCGTTAAATACACACAGCATATTGCAGTTATCTCTGATCACTTTTGGTATTTGAGTGTAACGTTGAGTGATATATATCACATCGGTGTTTTTATGTCTGCCTCTGGAAAATATTCTAGCAGGATTCTTTTGATTATCTAACATGATATCATCATATACGACTAAATTGTTAATACTTCCATCAATATCATCAATATTCGGTGCCTCTTCGATATCGGTTATAAACTCAATAACACCATCGCCGTTAATTTCTTGCGCGGCATCATTAAAATCCTTTAATACTTCATAACATCGTTGATCGTCTACACTCGGAGCAATCATGTACAATTTATCCCACTTCATCCATCTCGTTATCAAATTAAGTAGCAATTGTGTTTTACCACTTCCAGATGGTCCGATGATAATCGCGCGAATAGAATTTGGTAACATTGCATGGTGTCTAATAGGTTCCCGTCGTCGAGTAGCTGAATAATCAATTACATTCATAATTGTTATATATAAATTATGGATCTATATTGTGTGAAGTGTAGGACGCGTACTGGCACAAATGACTTGACGACGATTACAACGAAAAATAATCGATCAGCGCTTTCTGGTAAATGCGTACAATGTAGTACGAAAAAATTTAGATTTACTTCCACGAAACCTTTAAAAAAAAACGAGGAGGTGATATTGCAGCCAAATTGACAAAACTTCCAGGAACACCGTGGGCAAAGTATCCAGGAGAAAAGCACCTTCCAGGATATAGCTACTGTGGACCGGGAACACGATTAGATATCAGACTTGATGATCAAAATCAGCCCCGACCCGGCGAATATCCAATAAACGCTATTGATAAGGCGTGTCATGCTCATGATGTCGCTTATAAAAGCAGCAATCTTCAACATAGACATCTCGCAGATGTAAAATTAATTCATGCGTTAAATGCTATTCCTGATAAATCCTTCAAAGAAAAATTGGCTTCGTGGTTGGTAAAATCTGCTATGAAGGGTAAATTGATGTTAGGCGCTGGTAATTGAAAATGCTAGCATTTTAATATGGAATCTATTTATTATTCTCCGAGAGGATACTGGAGAGGTTACGCAGCAATCAATAAACTAGCTAGTGCATCAAAGGTGAAAAAAACTACAGCGGCAAACTGGTTATCTAAACAGGCAATATGGCAAATTTATCTACCAGCGCCTAAACAAATTAACTATTCGCATTTTGATGTTACAACACCTAATGAAGTTCATCAAGCTGATATACTATTTCTGCCGCATGACAACGGTTACAAATACGCGTTAACGTTAGTTGATATTGCAAGTCGATACAAAGAAGCAGAACCGTTAAGGACAAAATCATCTACTGAAGTAGCTTCTGCATTTGAGAGGATTTATCGACGAGGTCCTCTGCGCTGGCCAAATCTGTTACAAGTTGATCCTGGCAAGGAATTTCAAGGTGTTGTTACATCTACGATGAAACATCATAATGTCGCCATCAGACGAGGACACACTGCGCTACATCGCGATCAGGCAATTGTTGAACGGTTTAATAAAACCCTTGCTGAGCGGTTATTCGGATATCAATACGCAAAAGAATTCATCCAGGATAAACGATCCCGTGAATGGGTCAAGAGATTACCAGCTGTGATTACCGCAATCAATAATGAGATTACTAGAACAATTAATATGAAACCTGTCAACGCTATTAAGAAGGCGTCTATCAAAATGGAAATCCAAGGAATTTCACAAAAAGAACCAATTCTTGGTAGTAATGTCATTGTAAGGTACTTATACGAACCAGGAGAGCTTGAGGGTGGTAAAAAAAGAGCTACCGATCCTATTTGGAGCGTCACTACGCATAAAATATCCGGCATAACACGATCAACTGGTAGACCTCCAGTCTATAGACTGGATTCAACTGCTCCTCAGCGAGGATTTACACGCGAACAATTACAAGTGATTCCCGAGGATACTCAATTACCACCGCGTGGTCTTAACTAGCACCTAAGGTGTTGTCACCCCGGCGTCTGTTGCACTCAAGACAAGTCAACCTCACATTGTTTCTGACATGACCGAGATTGTTATCATTTCTATCTACGGTAAATTGGCGAGGATCTTTATCCGACCAATTCCAACTCATTATACAATTGCAACTCGCGCAGTGATTGTTCTGTTGTTGCTTTAGTGTCTTAATTAATTCAGCATCAATGTCAAATTCTCTTTTATTTTTTTTATCCTGTTGTTTATAACCAGAGAGTTTTTTTCTGATTATATTATCATCGGTGTGTATATTACTTAATGTATTGTCATTATCATTAACCACAATTCTTCGAAGTTGGTTTATTCGCCGTACTCTGGATACTGCGAGATAAACTAAATTTGACCACTCAATATGATTATCTACTATCCAAAGAGTTGTATCGGATATAGTCAATCCCTGTGAAGAGTGTATTGTTGCTGCATAACCTAACGTCCATGGGGATTTATCAGCACCTAATGCATCTTTAACGACGCTGATATCAACCAGCACAATATCATTTAATACTAAATTCTGCTTTTGTTGTTGTCCAGGAATGTCAACGTCGATATTCTGCTTTCGTGTATCCTTAGGTCTATAACAGAGTGGTACTGGAAGCGTTGCAAATTTTTCTTTATGTAGCGCAAACAACTTCATCTGAAGTGCGTCTCTGACTATTTTTCTACTCGCGATTATTAAATCATTTGGCTTCCACATTTCCCAAAAATCATTCATGAGAGTTTCTGAAATTATTTCACGCGCTATTTCACATTGGATTTTATCCGGTTGTAATCTAATTAGCGCTTTGAATTCTCGTAATTGTTCATCAAGTGATCTATGGTCGGTATTAATCTCTTCATAATAATCTACAAATCCTTTTAACCATTCATGTGGAGATCCACCAACAAATGGCTGCGGTTGGCCGTGATCCCCGCACATGACGACTTTTGTGTTTTTTGTCAACAACCATGATAGAAATGTCTGTAATACTGTCAACGATATAGTACATACTTCATCAATGATTATTACATCAGGAATGAATTTATCGCCCATTCGATCAGGAGTCCATGTATCGCCTTTCCATCGAAAGAAGCTGTGATAAGTACAGGCTTTTACCCCCCGCGCTATCATCTCTCTGGCGAGTCTGTGAGTTGGTGTTAACACAATCATGTTAGAAACGCTAGCGTTTCTACGGAATAATTCGATTGCACGAGTTGTCTTTCCTGATCCACCACAGCCGTTTAAATAAACTGTCTTGTATCTACAAATCGGATCTGATACGGGCGGTGCAGTAGAAAATTCTGATTGAATCTCTGAGATATTATGGTTACTTTTCAAGTATTTATCATCCATAGTAACGTCTGCGGATTTACAATACTCATGTAGTGTTTCTTTTTTAAACCTCCAATTCCCCCACGCTTCCTTAGGATCTGTGAATTTAGCTACATCTGATTTATATTTCTCATGGATATACATCGAATCAGTAGCTACTCTAACCGCGGTATTAGGAAATCTATTTATCATCGAGAATAGATTAATACAAGAATAGGCTAGCATAGAACTTCTCAATTGTGTGTATTGACAACTTTTTCCATCACAGTAGGTAACAACCGTACCTAATTTCTTACCATTTCGAAGGACATCATCTACCCAAACATTATTAGTTCCGCTCGCAGATTTGTAAGCTTCCTCATCTAATTCCCCTGATAGAAAAGCGTTCTTACGGGTTACAAATTTCCCTTTTTTAATTAAATCAGATATTATGAAATTGTATTCTTCATCGTCTATGATTAATCTAGAAGAGTATTTTGCATTATCAAATCTTCCACCTTGAGTGAATTTACCGATTATTTTTCGTCCGAGATCTTTAGCCTCTCTATTACTACCTTCGAATAATTTCTTAGACCAATCTATGATTTGTTCCTCGCTGAAATTCTTCGAATTTCCATCTAGAAATTGTTTTCGTTGTTCGTTAATTATTTTTTCTAGATCGGGTTTTGGTAACCAAACATCTTTCTGAGCGTTATAACAAATAATCGCTTCACTGACAATTAACGATATTAGCATACCACAATCGATCATATACCGCAATAGCACAATTGGCATCCACGCTTTTTCATACATATGTCTACCAAGCCAAAGATAACTACACGGATGTAACCCTGTAGCTAATTCGAATGATATCACACGAGCGAACCCGGTTAAATCAAAATTAGAACTAGAAACGCTAGCGTTTCCACTAGCAGTTCCAGGCAATGGACCATTAATCGCAACACGAGTCATTTCATGTGTGGGATGTCCAAATCGTTTGAAGTACTCAGAGCATTCTCCATACCCGAGAAAACTTCCAGGATAACACGCGGATATATCAATTGAAATCATACCATCACGTGAGTATTTCGTATTCCACAATCCTCCATGACCAAATTCGACGCAACTCAACTTCACGTCCTCCAGAAAATCACTTCGTGTTGGGCGCCATGAGTTTTTTTCTCTTGCGAAGTGAGCTACCACTGATGGAATAGTAAAACTATCCGTAAGTAGTTTTTCTGTAGAAATGCTAGTGTTTCCTTCTAAATACTCATTAGCGATTTTTCTCATTCTAGTATCTAATTCTTCAGTTCGATATAATTCACCATTTGGTTTTACAAACTGATCAAATCCTATTTCCGGATCCTCATTACTCCTGAGTAACCATACTGACACAGGGTCGTCTTTGGTTAACGCGTGAATAGCATCAAATAATTTCTCTTCATAGAAACCATCCCTAGAAAATTCTTTAGGGATATATCGAACAGTTCTTTCTCGTGGAAATATATTTACCGCGGGTGTCCACGCGTGTTTGTTATGATCAATAATTTCAATTGGAGCTCCTCGCGATTGATATTTCGGTTCGTATAATACTTCTCCGGTTATTGTCGCTACCGATATTGGAAATTTTAATAATGCTTCTAATTTAGCTATATCGGAAATCCTTGCTCCATGTTGATTCACTGTCAATTCCCATTCGGTTATTTTTTTTCTTCGTAGATCAGTTAATTTATTTCCCCGGGATGCATTTTTGAAGTGTTCTATTAACCGTGTTGCTACACAATTAAGTGGCAAAGCCACTGATGATGAAAACATCGGAGCTAGTTTTGTAATATTAGGATTATTATTTATTGGATATAACCCATACACAACTGCTGTTACAGGGTAAGATTTCTCATAGTATGGTTTGTCAATTCCAGTTAGAATTCCTGGTTTGGAATCTCTACTCACAATAACAGTTTTTTTATCCTTAAGGATTGGGTCAAATTTATCTCTGATAATCCATTCACCTTCCTCTTCGATAATGAATTTTATTCTAAAAAAATACCTCTGTAGAGATTTCTGGCCAAGGTGTGAAAGTATCACAGCTGCTCTTATATCATTCATAGTAGCATCAATTACAGGTACATTGACATCTTCATCAATAATTCGAAATGTCGACCACGTATGAGATGCTCCATCACGCTTAAACTCATTAAAACAGTCGCTGATTTTACTCAATAGTGGTTTATCATCTACTAGACTTTTAGGTATATCAGAGATTCTATCGAGATTAAATCTAACATTTTTCCAAGGCTTAATTTTCGATAATCTCTTGAACTCCTTCATATTATAATTAAAACAAGTATTTAAATAAGAAAATTTTATATAATGAATCATTGCAAATGGCTTATGATTGGATCAAAGACTCCGTGTAACAAATCATGTAGAAATGAATTCTGTGGGTATCATATGCAGAGTGTGAGAAACGGTTCGGAGGGGCCTTTACCATGCTTGCATTGTGGGGTAGGTGTAAGAGGCAAATCGCAGTTATGCATTAATTGCGGGGGTAAGCGTTATAGAGAGTTAAAACGTTATTATGACAAGCGAAGAATCAAAAATCCTGACGACGTCAATAGCAAAATCATAAAAACTACGGATGACTATATAAAAAGATTTGTTAATGTTATAATTCAGCCAATTAATGAATTAGACAAATAGATATATTATATATACAAATGAGCCAAGAATTTCAAAGACATCCTGTTATTAAAAATTACGAAGCTTCTAGTGATGGTGTTGTTAGACACAGTAAAAATAGGAAATCTGTTGGGCGGGATAATGGTATGGGTTATTTGATATTTAATGCTGGAGGGAAAATGTATCTCAATCACCGTTTCGTTTATGAAGTGCATAATGGATTAATCAAGGATGGTTTTGTTATTGATCATATTGATTCTAATCCCAAGAATAACAAATTGAACAACCTTCAAGCTATTTCTCAATGTGAAAACACAAAACGAGGAAGAACTGGGAAATACCCGAAAAATGCTAGATCCGTAAAGTCAATGGACACTGACAACAAGGAGATGGTATTTCAATCAATGACAGAAGCTGGTAGGTATTTCGATATTTTCCCCTCCTCGGTACAAAAAGTAGCAGAAGGAATTTATAAGACCGCTTTTTCAAAGCGTTTTAAAAACAAAATTCAGTTTTCTTATGTAGGGAGATAACTCCGTTAGGTATAACGCGTGTGAAATCCGTAGGATTTCCACCAATGACAGAGTTACGGATCTTAAACACGGAAATACTAGTGTTTCTAACATTGATTGGAAAATCTTCGATTTTTGATTGGCTGTTATAATTAAATAAATCTGAACAAAACACAATCAATTTTGTCTTTTTTCAAGTATTAACAAAACTGTTTTATAAACACGTCGTATTTAAACATTTTTTTTAATGTCTGTTTCAAGTATTATATGTGTTTTCAACGTTGTCAGTGATCGCTAATAAACAAACAAATAATTACAATCACTACACCTATTTTATATCACCTCGTCGTAATGAGTGTATATATACAAATTCGTTCTTATTATAATTGGGCATTTAGCCGAAATTCAAGTGTAAACAAAACCACACCGTCACACGTGGTATGAACGTTATTATTGACATTCAAAACCAAAGTTTCGATTTTGCGGTTTTGTTTACACTTGAATGTAGAATAGCCCGCGTCATCCATTGTCATTGAAATCAATTCATTCATTGTGTCACCTATAATCTATTGTTGTACCGTCGTCATTGTCATTGAAATCAATTCATTCATTGTTCACCTATAATCTATTGTTATATGTTTGTCGGTTGTAACCGTTGAGCGCTGCTTGATGTATAAAACACCAAGGGGGTTCAAACGGTGAATTGTGCCGTCTTCATTCATTATATATAATCATAATCACCTATAATCGCATTAAGCTTCTGGGTATACTAAGATGATCAACACCTTAGTGTATCCAGAATTCATTTTGAAAATACTTTGTATTTGAAATACTTTGTATTTGAAATACTTTGTATTTGAAATACTTTGCATTTTTAATTCTAAAGAATTTTCATACTTTGCATTTAAACAAATATATTTTTATATATATATGAATCTTGAAAATCTCAAATTGATTATTATTGAAATCAACAAGTTGAAGGATGAAAATGTAAAATTATGTTCAGGTTTGGATTGTGATCAAATTATGACCGATTTCGAGGATATACAATTTGCAGAACAGACAGGAAAATATGTCCTATCTAAGAAATATTTTTTAATTAAGAATATCCAAAAGCTTATACGTGAGAGCTTAGTCAATACTGAAGATGTTAATATATTCGTACCATTATGTAGCATCGTTGAACGTGTACGTAAGCAATTAGGATTAGAATATGAACAAAAGAGACTTATTAATTGTAAAGTGAGACAATTAAAAATGTTAATGGAAAACTCTGAAGGTGATGAACCCCACGCGTAGAGAGCCTCCTTTGTTTGTATAACCAGTACGGTATGAGGAAGTAAAATTATGTGTGTAAGGGGGAAGTATTAAAATGATTTGCATTTTTTAGTTAGTGATTTCTTTCGAAATGATTTGCATTTGAAAATCCAAAGGATTTTTTAATTTGACAATTAGTGATACTCTTCTAATAATGATAGGACAATCATTAACAACGAGATTAGCTAGAGAAAGACTTGAAGCTCTTAAGAAAATATTACCCCTTCGTGATAGAATCCGTGAAAAACTTCAACAACGGCAATCAATGGCCACCGACTTCACAGAGGATACAGAACAACTCTTCAAACCGGTTGTCAAGGCAACTACAGATGTGAAAACAGCAACTGAACGGGCGATATACGGAGATGTCCCTAAAGAAGGTCCTAGAACAGAGAAGCCTCTTCTCCCTGTGTTGGAGAAAATAGCAAAAAGAACTAAACAAACAAAACAGGCTGTACAAATACTTCCAGGTGAAATCGCAGGGGAGATGGAACTACAACGACAGCAAGAACGAGAAGAACTACAACGACAGCAAGAACAGGAAGAAGAAGAAGAAGAAGAAGAACAAGAAGGCGCAGTTTCCACTTCTCGTGGTGTTCCCTTTATAGACAAACTCACTCCGACGGGTATAGAACAAATAAAACAATTTCAATTAATAAAACCCAACGATTATATCGTCTTTGGTAATTTTGCTGTCCAAAGCTATTATTCAAGAGAGAGTTTTTTGAAGTAGGAGTATAAAAAGAGTATCATAACACGGGATAAATGGGTTGATAATTTGTATAAAATAGTCAGGGGTATTAATCGTTTGAATACGAAAGAGTTGGGATATATAAAATTTAAAGATGGAATTAAACAATATGACATACAACAACAACAACAACAACAACAAGAAGAAGAAGAAAAGCAACAAGAACAACAAAGAAAAAGAGAAGAAAAAACTAGGAAAAAAACCGGAAAGGGATATTCACCTATGGATTTTCACTCTAGTGTTGGAAACTCTAGTGTAACATGTCCCGGCAATATTCTCGGTGATATAGCACGATTAGAAGTACTTGTAGGAGGAAAACGAGCCGGGAATAACTCACTGGAAATAATCAATGAAGCAGCTGATATCTGTAGGAGATTATTTCAAGGTGGTATCATGGATATTGCAACATATAGAGATTTCATTGAGGAGTTAGCCGAAAATTCTTCGAATTTCTACGGTTATCATAGCGATTAGATAATTGGAAATGCTTTAGCATTTGGAAACACTAGTGTTAGAAGTATAATTGGAAATGCTAAAGCATTTCTATATAGAGAATGATCATACACTACAACCATGATAAACCAACTAACGTCTACGTGGTAAACTCACGATTACCAAAATACCGAGTATACTATGGAGATGGTCTCGGTAATACTATAATGGGATTATTTTCAAGAATGGCTCCAAAAGTGGCTCCATTTGCAAAACAGGCAGCAATGAAAGCAATTGATGTTATCCGAGATAAGGGTATTAACACTGTTGGTGATCTTGCTAGTAAGGCGTTTTCAGCCGCTCGGGATAAACTAACAGCGCTAGTTCGACGTGGAAATGCTAGCATTAGAAACACTAGTGTTTCTAGAATGACTTCACTGCCATCTACTGCAGTAATGCCTACACAGGTTAGTAAAATAATAAATAACGCCGTGGATAAAAAACTACAGTCGTTAATGACTAACGCCCAGGATAATATAACAGCAAATATGATAGCCGGAAGTGGGCTTCCGGGAAGTGGTTTTAAGAAGATTCGCCGGAAACGTTAGAAATATTTATTTGAACAGGATTTCCAATTATGATAGTTATTGTAGAAACACTAGTGTTTCTAATGCTAGCATTAGAAATATTTGTGTCAGAATCACTTTTGATTCTATTTATTTGAATAGGATGCTCAGTTGTTATGGTTATTGTAGAAACACTAGCATTAGAATCACTTGTATCAGAAACATTAATGTCAGAATCACTTGTGTCAGAATCACTTGTGTCAGAATCACTTGTGATTCTACTAACGCTATCTTCATTATCAGATATTTTCATCATCATTATTAAAATACACCCAACTAAATATTTATTTTGAAAATTATTTTTATATTATAAAATATTTATTTTTTGCTAATTTTGTTAGATTTTTTACTTTTTTTACTCATTTTTCTAGTGTTTTTACTCATTTTTCTAGTGTTTTTATGCAATTCATCGACAAAATTTCATGAAAATCGAGGATGAAAACCCAAGGAATTAATTTAGAGAAAATCGATTTTGATCAGATTTTTTATCCTGTGAGGCTAAAATATGTTGTTGTCATCGAATTTTCGATGTTTTTTTTTATTGATTTTGTATTGTTTTTTTGCTAATCCGTCGACATAATTTCATGAAAATCGATTTTCTCTAAATGAATTCCTGGGGTTTTCAATTCAAAATTCCTTCAGAATTCTTTCAAAATTTTTGATTTAGACCATCGGATATATAATAAAAAATGTTCAAACAGAACCCTGATGTTGCATTTGACATGGAAGCCCCAGTGCTTAAAGATACTTCTGTACGCGATTATCAATTTTTTGCTTATCACGCAGTACAACCTGATCTTCGTGGAAGAATTGAACTTCAGGTTCATGATACCAGTAAATACTTTTTACCCGCTGAAGCCTTTATTGAAGTCGAAGGTGAACTCGTACAAAATAATGATATAGCATATGCAGATGACCCAACTATCCAAGTTGGTTTTGTCAATAATGGTATCATGGCTTTATTTGAAAGCGCAAGATATCTTATTGATGGAAGAGAAATAGAATCTATTGAACGTGAAGTTGATGTAGCAACAACGATAATAGGACTAGCGAGATATTCTGATGATTATACTAGATCAGCTGGTCCATCTATGATGTTCTCTAAGGATATTACTAATCATCCTAATGGTACTCCATATATAAGAAGACAACCAAATGATCGTGGTGTTGGTGCTGCTGCTGCTGCTTTTGCTGGTCCTGGTGCTGGTGCTGCTGCTGGTATTGAAGATTTAGTTGTAGATGGTAATCCTAATTACAACCTAGGATTTGCAACACGATTAGCAACATTACAAGGAGAGCGTCGACGATTTTCATGTGCGATTCCGCTCCATCATATATTTGGATTTTGTAGAAACGTCAGAAAGGTTATTTATGGAGTAAAACATACAATAGCATTAGTAAGAAAAGGTGATGATAATAATGCAATCTGGCGCGCTGTTGGCGTTGCCGATGGTAAAGTAAATTTAACAAAACTATCACTGTGGATGCCAGTGTTGACTCCATCATTGTCAGTAGAACCGCGGTTGCTATCATTTATGGATCAAGGGGGAAGGAGATTATTAAGCTGGTTGACAACGTCCACAGATACCATGGATTCTAATATTGATGGTATATTTACATGGCATTTGGCAGCACGACAGGGTGTTTCAGCTCCACGGCATATTTTTATTGCTCTACAGGATAAAACGCGAATAGGTAATCAAGAAAGAAGTCATATGATATTTGATCAACTTAAGTGTAGTGAAGTCTCGCTGAAAATAAACGGACAACAAGAACCAGCAGAGGATATACAACTTAATTATGAAAACAATCATATTGCACGAGTTTATCATCGATTGCTATCATTTATGGGACGTGATCAAAATGTAGATACTGGTCTACAAATATCACAATTAGATTTTAAAGGTCTGTATCCGATTTATTACTTTTCGTTGGAACATCTTGACTTGATGAAACAGTCCGTAGTTGATATACACTTCCGAGCTCGTGTAACCCGTCCGACTGGTCTAGCAGTTGGTGGGGCGGTTGCTCCCCTCCTTATCACGAATTATAGAGCGGTTGCTGTTATTCTTAGTGATAAATCAATGATACTTGAAGGTGTTGGTGGACGAATGAGACTAGTAGATGCACCAGTTGAAAATCTATAAGTAAAAATTACAGAGTAATTTTGAATTTAGAATCGCTTGCGATTTAGAATCAACCTGTTTTGTATAATGTCGTATAGTAATATCAATGTTACGTTGACACCTGGTCAAATAAAAAAATTACAATCCAAATCAGCTAAGCAATGTGGAACCACAATAACGCTGAAACCTAATCAAATGAATGGCGGAGGGAATAAACTATCGCTGACGAAAACTCAAACTAATCATTTTAATAAAGCGCTGAAAGAAAAAAGGGGAGTTCAGGTTACTCTTTCTACGAGCGCGATCCGTAATATGGAAAAGACTGGTGGTATATTCCCGTTGTTAGGGTTGATTCCAGGGTTGATTGCCGCAGCAGCCCCAGCAGTGGCGAAGGCAGCAGCATTAGGAGCTATTGGTTCCGCGGCAGGAATGGCGTTGAAAAAGGCAACTGGAAAGGGGTATAAAAAAAAAGGAAAGGGTCTAAGACTACCAGGAACCCCGAGTTCATGGTACAGCGGAAAGGGTCTTCGAATTCCAGGAACGATATAGTTCGGGAATCTGCGATTTCCAAACCGATGGTTCCCATGTCCAATTTTGATTTAATTGATACCGCTAAAAAATTAAAAATAAAAAATTTCAGAGGGGTTTTTATGAGAGATCAGTTACCGGCACAACCAAATGATGTTGAAACTGGTATTATTAATTTAGATAACAGCGATGGACCTGGAACACATTGGGTTTGTTACGCAATTGATCCACGTGGGATTATTTATTTTGACTCATATGGATTAGCGCCGCCGAAAGAATTTATGCGTTATATTAAAACCCTTCCAATGAGGACTTGGTATTCTACGTTACCAACACAAACGTTGAATGACCCACCAATATGCGGTCGAGAAGTATTAAACGTACTTGATGCTATTTCGAAAGAATCTTTAAAACCACCTCATGTAGTGGTAAATGAGTATACTAGCGGTAGAAAATCCATAGGATTTAAATGATAAAAAGATTTCTATAATAATGATTGATATTTGGGGACGACCTTTATCATCGCTGAAGAAACCTGATAGTGGAGTTGAAACCATCATTGATAACAAGGATGTTAAAAAACTAATCGAAGATGAAATATCCGAAATATTAAACCTAACAAATGTTGATCCTGGTGAAATAGTTGTATTTCAAGATCGTCAGGGTAAATTGAAAAGTAGTAATATCTCTCTTAATGATATTTTGGTTAAACAACGAGACGCAGCAGAGGATACTATCGCGTTATTTTCTGATGGGGGTAAACTCAAACCAGGTGTACTTGTTTCAACAATTACGGATAAATTAACAACATACGATAACACGGTGAATTCATTAAAATCGCTTAATGATAAGTATGATGATCATATAATTGTATTTGATCAGTTTACTGCATTACAAAGAAATATAGTTGACAAAATTGACAAACCCATACTAGAATTTTTTGGAAATCCACCAGTGACCACACCAAAACTCACCACAATAAAAGATTCTATATTGGAACTAGCAACTCTTCAATCTGAATATGAAAAACACACGAAACTATTTATGACGTTTCGTAAAAACCTCATGGACAAGTTTATTGGGAGCCCATTTGATAAAATTGAAATAACACTTCCCGATATTAAAAAATCCATCGATGAACTTAAAACATTCAACAACGCAATAAGGGATGATGCAATGAGAATGATAAGCGTTGTTGAAAAAGTAAAAATTCCTCATAATAAATCTATCATCAACGTAGTATACACGATTCAACACATATCATATACGTGGACTCCCACAGACAATATTTTAACCATAACCGCAGCAGTCAAGGGTATTTATCGATTAACAATAGTATCACCGATTAAATCTCAGTTTGAAATATCATCAAGTAGTTCATTTGGAGTCAATACGATATCAACGATCATCGACAAGGATACAATTGAACAATTCAAGATAACGAATAAAGATGATAATCTAGCCAAGGCTTCAATAACGTGCTACGTAGAATTCGTAGTGGATTTAAGTAAACAATTAAATTGATTTAAAAATTCTTTCACGATTCAAAATTACAAAGTAATTTGTAATTGAAAATGCTAACGCTTTTAAAATAAAATGACTCCATCATCGAATCAGTATCGCTATGATCAAGTCAAAGAGTTTCAAACTAAACTCAGTTCTCTCTGTGAAGAATATCAAATAAAAATCAAAAAATACAAACGAAGAATAACCACAGTTGATATCACCGTGTACTCGGTGTCAGGAGTAATCACTGCTGCTGGAATAATACTATCTTCGGTTACAATGATTGCTCCGGTCGTAGTTCCAATCGCTATTTCCGCAGTGGCTACAATTGCTGGTATATTAACTGGGATCACAAAAAAACTATCATCGTGTAGCCAGAGTAAACTACATGATTATTTAATTAAATATCATATTGCATCTGCCGGTTACTCGCAATTATCCTCGTTGATATCATCGTCGTTGGATGACACAACAATATCAGATAGCGAATTTTCAACTATGGCTCAATTGTATAAATCAACAATGCTGAAATTAGAGCAGAATAATAATAATAATGTTGTCGCAAGAACTACTTCAACAAATAGTAACAAATACAACACCAGTGAAAACAAGCACGATATCAATAACCTCAACACGTCCCGAATTTAGTGTTAATTTTCCAATTCCTGTTCCCGTGAGCGAGATCGCACTAGCAAAACTACGAGTGTATCATAGCTGGCCTAATATTAGATCGGTAGCATTTGGTGGTCAACAACCGAATAATTCCTTGGTGTTCGCGTGGAAAAATAAACCCAATAGTACTGATCTAGATTGGAATGTTGTCTCATTACCAACTGGGTCATATCAAATTGAACAAATTAATAATGAATTACAACGAAGAATAAAATCGATTACTGGAAAAGAATCAAAAATCGCTATAACGGTTCATGAACCAACATTATCATCTGCAATTGAGATTAATTCCCCTGGGTATGTTGTAGATATTTATCAGAGTTCTATAAGATCGATATTAGGGTGGCCTGAATTACCAAAACAACAAGATTATATTCTTAAACATAATAACAGCCCAGATAATGATGGTAGACATATTGCTCCGAACAATGTAAATATATCCTCGGTTATTGCGCTGAATTTAGTATGTGACGTTATCGAAGGAAGCTATCAAATAGATCTTGAAAAATCAAATCAAGCTCAACAGGGATATATTTTATACTCTTTTGCACCAACGGCTCCTCCAGGATTTCTAATTATTGAAGATCCAACCAATCCAGTCTATATGCGATGTCATAATAATTTATTAACGAGAATTAATTTCAAACTCACTGACCAATCTAATAATCTGATTGATTTACGAGGTGAGGTTTTACAAATTAGTTTGTTTGTGAAATCTTAAGGACTTGATCAAATATTTAGTTAGCGCATTAGCAGCCGAGGAGGTGAACGTCAACTAAATGGCGTCTTTTTTTTTTACCCGAAAACTCCACGAATTTTCCAAGCATCGTTAACTCAGAACTGAAAGTTCCAAGCAGCAAAGGGGATGGTGACAACAAAAATGGCGTCGTTTTTTTTTTAAATTTTATTTTAATGAATGGAGGCTTATATTAAGCATTTTCGAGAAAGCCTCAGTTTGCTAAATCGACACCTGTAAAAGTTGGTCTGTTCACATTCTCTGCATTTTGTTAGATATTTTCGGTTTCCGTAGAAGCCTTATTTTTGCTTGAAAACTTGGTCTGTTCACCTCCTCTGCATTTTGTTAGATATTTTCGGTTTCCGTAGAAGCCTTATTTTTGCTTGAAAACTTAGTCTGTTCACCTCCTCTGCTGCTATATATATATATATATATATATATATATATATATATATATATATATATATATATATATATATATATATATATATATATATATATATATATATATATATATATGTGTGTGTGTGTTAGCAGATATATAGAACTGTTATGATGGTTTTATGTTATGTGGCTGTGATTAGCTTTTCATAACCTTCTTCTCATTTCTTGCTATGAGAAGGAATTACTCGTAAGTTAGGGAGCGTCAATATCCATGGAGAGAGAGAGAGAGAGAGAGAGAGAGAGAGAGAGAGAGAGAGAGAGAGAGAGAGAGAGAGAGAGAGAGAGAGAGAGGAAGAAGAAGAGAAGGGCTCTTTTAAAAGGATTGTCGCCACCAGCTACATCTGGAATGAAGAGTCAAACATTTATTTTCTTCTGGTATGGAGAACTTTATTTAAATAATCAACACACATATATATTACTACATTCTAGAAACACATCTAAAAACTTTATAATAAACATTCATGAAATACATATTACATTTTCATTATTAGGCTTTCCAACTTCATTTATTCGTATAACTTCTGCATTTTAGAATATTATACGAATAATTAATTCTCAATCAATTTCAAGATAGCCAAAGGTGCATTTTACTAATTTTAAAATAGAATATTGATTTAGAATATATTGCTAGATATTACTCTTTCTTACTTAAAGAATACTTTATTTCAATCATTAAATCAAAACATGAAGTTGGTAGCGAATTCAACCTTTACAATAAAAACTACATAAACACAATCAAATATGAATTATTTAGAACATCCAAACATTCCATTACAATATATTATAAATAAAAGAATTCAGTAGCAATGTTGCAAACAAACAATTTCATAATTAAAATCTCAAACATTAAAGGTACCCATTCCTAAAAGAAGTTACGACATATACAGTTTGCTTACCTGGAATGAAGAGTCAAACATTTATTTTCTTCTGGTATGGAGAACTGAGTCTGACCTGATTGTGCATCTGTATTTATACACACTCGGCCAGATTCAGGGTTAGACAAGGTCATACCCTCTATGTACCAGTCAGAAAAATGCTGACTCTTCCCCAAGCAAGAACCAGTTTCAACAGGTGAAAACCAATTTATCTTACGTCATAAGACTTAGTTTTGTAGTTATTTATATTCGTTTGACGACGTTACACCAAATATGGATATCCGTTAGTTAGAAGCCATTTTGTTTCTGTGTCGTCTAGAAGTTTCTTAGAGACATATTACTCCACTATTATTAACCGAATTGGACTTAGGTCTATGACTAGGTTACGGAACATATTTTTACTGATGAAACCTAGAAACTGTAGCTGAGTCGGCAAACGCATGTATTATGTTATACAATCTTACACAACACTGTACATTAGCAATATTCTTAGTTATTTTTACTGATGTTATATAGTATAGTTACATACATTGCCTTTTTTCCACTTGCTAGGCAACCATTTCTATTCTATATAGTTGTGTTACAAAAACAAATGAAATTACCTTTAATATCTTTTAGAATATAAACAAATAAAACATTACTTTAATACAATTTAAAGAAAATAGTAATCTTATTAATTTTACTAAAAAATCAATTCCTAATAGAACAAACACGAATCCCAACAGGTAAACAAACAATTTAATACATCACATAACACAACTGTTTGAAGTAATTACATTAAAAATATCTTAACTTTTAGAAAACAAACCTTTCGCGATTTACAAAGGAAAGGACAAAAGTATTCAAATAAAATAGCTGATTTTCTTACGGATAGATCTAGTTCATCATAGGATCGAGTGAACGATCGAAGTCAGCGTCTTGTATGATTTTATAACCTGTTATTCGGTTCGCTCGACGTCCACTGTAGCTTGAACAAGATTGAACTCTATTTCTGCAAGAAAAGAATTTACGTTTAAGACCAAGGCATTATATAACATCTTTATGTTCTGCACTAAATCTCCTGCTGTAAAACGATCGCAGAAAATGCATTATGAACTGAGTATGATGTAAATGGTACGACTTCCTCTAACCGCTAATTTACCACCAAATTTACATTGTTGTGGGAGAGTGCGAGACCATCCAAAAGGAAATACTATACTGTACCATTATTTAAAGGTATCATAATTTTACCGCATTCCGTGGTGTTGCGAGAAAATTAGCGTTTTATATTTTATTGGTCATCGTATTATGATACTACCCAGTCATTCCTTCAAAGTGCAAAACAGCCTTCCAACTTTTTAAAGAGTGGAAACCATTCCTCGATACGTATGTAACAGACAATAGTTCATAGTACTCAACTACAATACTGAATGTTTAATAATCGACACGTGCCCAAGATCACGGAACTAACTCACCATCTCTCATTCCTAAGTCTCCTTATCTTAATTGCTGACCCTGACCCTGAAAATATTTGAGTATAATGTGTCAATTCAGTCTACGAAATAAAATTTTGATATTCGAGAAGACAGGTAAGGCTGAAAAAAAAGCGCTTCCATATTTTGGTGAAAAAATGTGTCTTGTCTCGTCCTTATGAACCAAAGCAATGCAGTCCAAAAGACCCGGTATGTATGATTACTTGAACCTTGAATACTGGGTGGATGTGCTGAAATTTTGGAATCAAATCAGTGAATATAAATTCAAATTATCACGTATTCTCGAAAAGGACGCTATCAGAGTGGGTAAACCTTGATAAATGACCATCAATTATACTCTAAATGACCATCAATTATACTCTAAATGTGGTTCGATTCACACATACATAACATTCGCTTTGCATATGATGTAATTATGAAGCAATGGATAAAGATTAAGCAGTCATTTAGCAAGTAATCAAAATATTAATATTGGATATCGTTCATAATCTTAGAACAACTGGAAAATATAGAAGGATTTAGGCAAATATAAAAGTTTGCTTGACCTTCATGTAATTTTAAGGATTGTTTGTCTAGCCATTTCGGGCATTGCATCGTGTATATATTACCACGTCCCGCTTGATTTAAAATGGGTATATTACACCTTGATACATACAGTCGCGCCGGCAGAATACATTTTGGGGTGAGGAGAAACGTCTAGTGATCAACTACATGTAATTAAGTGTTACAGATTTAGGCCAATACAATGATTGCTTGTTTAGCAGGAGTTACTTAAACGAACACAAGAGCCGGACATATCGGAACACAAGAAATCACAAATCAACCATCCAAAATGACCCCTTAAAAAAAGCTGAGCTTGTGAAAAAGAAACGTTAAAAGGTACCAGTGTGATTCTAACACTCGACCTCCCGTTTACTAGACTGGCGCTTTAACCAACTGAGCAATGGAGCCACTACAAACTTCATTTGTATAGGCTATAATTGTTTTGTAATAATGAGTTTTTGAATCTATTACAATTTGCCTTATCACTGACATACAAGCTGTGCTCGATCCAAATTTAATTGATCGATGTAAGATCATTTTAAATACATATTTATATGAATAAATATAGTGATAGATTAAACATAAATGAAAATTTTCACATACGTTGAAAACAAATGCCTTCTAAAGAAGAGTGTTTGAAGACTTCAGTAAGGATGGGCATATCAGTGTATATGTACTAAGATGCTCTGATACAATCTGTCGTGAATATAATGTAAGGTAACCCACGTATTGTGATATATCAACGAATTGACGTATGAAGGTATTAAAACGTTAACTGAAACCACAAGGCTTAATGTAATCTATAAATGGAGTCAACACGTACAAATTAGAACGTCTTATACGTAATTGTCATCATTGTTCTAAGGACACAGTACAATAAACACAGGAAAACAATTATTTGAAAATTCAAATATTTGTTTTTGTTCTTGCTATAATTATTTTGTTTGAGAAAACTTTTATCTTTATTCATCACGAAACGTCCGTTTCGACATTCTAGCTGCATCAAAATGTAGAATCATCACTAACGTGTCTAACAGAACAAAAAATGAAGTGTTATTTCAAGCCGGTTAAGATAAACCTTAATGAATGATCCTCAATTATACAATAAATGCGGTTACATTCAAATATACATAAAATTCGCTTTGAATATGATGTAATTCTGGCAGAAAAAGCAAGGAAAAAGATAAAGCAGTCATTTAGCAAGTAATCAAATATCAACATTGCCTTTCGTTTATAATCTTAGAACAACTGAAACATATATTAGGATTTAGGCAAATTAAAAGGTTGTTTGATCTTAAACGAACACAAGAACCAGGCAAATCGATAAACTCGAAATCCGAAATCAGTTATCTTAACTGTCCCACTACATAACGTCTCTGAGCTTGTGTAAAAGAAAAGTTCAAAGCCCAGAATGGAATTCGAACCTTCGACCTCCTGTTTACTAGACTGGCGCTCCTTTCGTTTCTTTTTTCTTTTTTTTAAAAAAAAAAAACGTTGTATACAATATATAAGTTCGAAGTACAATTTCCTTATGTACATAGTAGTTTGTGATGCTATATTACAAAACATTTATTCTACAATACGATAAACAATTTCTCCTCTACTATTCTCATTAACGGAATATTTTGTAAAAAATATTTTGCAAAGAGAGAAGGATTCATTTCATTATAATGTTGATACGCGTATCATATGTATTTCCTAGTCAAATATTGAAACAATCTTTCTACGTTTATTTTATTCCCCAAAAGCGACATGCTGTTTCGTCATTTGTAAATGCAAAAGGACGCAATACCAAACAACTCTGAGCTTGTGAAAAAAAAAAAAGTTACAAGGCTCCAGTGGGATTCGAACCCTCCTCGACCTCCAGTTTACTAGACTGGCGCTCTAACCAACTGAGATATGGAGCCACGATTTCGCTCGTTAATAGATGCTATAATTATTTTGTAATAACCAGCTATTGTATCTAATAAAATTCACTAATCACTGATAATTAAGCTGTGCTCTTTTCTAATTTCCTAGATCGAAACAATTATCATATCTTCATTCATCAATTATTTTAATATTCTAGCAGCATCACTCCAGCAGAGTTAGAATGAACACTAACATGTCTAGGCTAATTGACATTACTAATATCATGCCGATAAAAGTTTATGTACTCTGATTACATAAGCAGAAATTTCCCATGTACGTAAATCATTCGTGGATATCTATCAAGAAAATATCTGAAATACTTTGACAGTGGAAACTGTAGCTATGAAGGCGCTAGTCCTATGTAGAGTGTGCAGTTTTTGTACGCATGTGCCAAGTAAACTTTCTACTGAATAATCAATAAAATGAAGTCGCTCTTGAAAACTTTATTACAAAAAATTAGTTGAAAATGATATATCATTTTTGAATATTAAAATTCTGAATAATTTTCTCTGTCAACAATAATATGAGTTTACGGTGCCATCGGCAGTGCGTACAAAGTCAATCCTAACAATAGAGTTTGAACATGTTGGCTGGGTTCCATGGTTGCTGTCTATGACTTTTCATTGGAAAAAGAGCCTTAAATGCTTCCAGTTAGTGACCTATCAGATCAGTCCAAGGCTTGTGAAAGGACATATGTGGGCTACATTTAAGTGCAACACATCTCTTCGATATAATTTGATATGGGTTTTAAACAATAACAATATAAACACAACTGTAGACAAAATGTAACTTCTAGAGTATGTATTGCGCAGAGAGAGAGAGAGAGAGAGAGAGAGAGAGAGAGAGAGAGAGAGAGAGAGAGAGAAAGTGGAAAGGATGTGAGGAGGGTGGGAGGAAGAAACAATTCAGATGCTTCTAGACCTTGCGGGTCATGGTTATTGCGTAACTTATTTATAGGATGGACATCTTTGAAAGTGTATGGGACCCTTAGGGCGTTAATATCATAATTACAAACCTCAACATAGATTACAATTCGTGTTCATCACATGTACTTTTTGTTTTCTGCACTTGCAACCTTTGATAATATTTTTTCATCTTTATTGAATGATTAAAATAATCCTTGCTGCCTCATGGCAACAATGAATGTATTATTCCAAAGAAATCGAAAGGCAAAGAAGCACAATGTTTAGTTACCTACTCTCTCTCTCTCTCTCTCTCTCTCTCTCTCTCTCTCTCTCTCTCTCTCAAGCACACACAAACACACGCAAGCACACATCCATATAGCTAACAATATAGCTAACAAGACTGGTCTGTTGTAGCCGTAGGAATATCGAGAGACTACGTAATATTCACCTAGAACATTTGACTGTAAACCACTTCCCGTGTCTTGAATCAGATTGAGCAAATAAATATTGTTCTGTTTGTGATAGAAATGCACGTATAGTTTGAATTTCTGACTTCTATGTAGCTTGCAGATTATATCTGTAATATTATTCATTTTGTACTTTACGTACAATGCATGTGTTCGAATAACAACCTACGATAGCTGCTATTTTATCTTTTTCGGTTTCGGTGGTTGGTCGCTCAACACAAATCTTAACACCAATAATTATAATACCCAACAGTTTTTTTTTTTACTTCTAACAGCTGATTTATGCTAATATTTAAAATAGCTCAAAGCCTGCAAGTGTCTTTGCAGATTCGTTGTTATTTTCATCAACAATTATCGTTTTGAAGGAAGACCCTTTTCAATGTACATTGTACTGACTCCATTATTCAGAGAGTAGAATCGTCGAACCGCTCATACTAGGGAGGTCAATGTTCCAAGTCCTCATTATGATTCTAAATTCCATTTTCAGTACAAAGACAACTCAAACCCATAAATTGTCTGCACGCTAAGAGTATGATAACTTGGAGTAGTACACGATTGTGTTTCTAAACAAGAGATATTAAAGAGCTGATATTAGGACAATAGTTGTCGATAACTCGCATGGTTCCCTAAACAGCTGTGCGCCATGATGATCTATGAGCGGAAAAGTGTCTCCCTTTTTGCAAAATACTCCTCAAATACCTTTTTTTAATTTTTTTTTATCAATCGATGGACAGTTTTCCATTGAGCCACACTTGCAAGTATTGATTTGATTACGTATTATGTATCCGGCGCACGACTGGAAAAGATGTATGATGAGGAAATAATGAACATATAGACCAACACATGTTACATTGATGCTATTGTCTGTGTTAAATAATCAATCTATTGTACTGTTTGTGGTCAATGTAATCGACAGTTTGAGGTCACAATATAGTTACTAAGGTAGATGTGCGATTTTGGTGTTAGACTGGCTTAGTCGCCACTCTCGTAAACAGCAGGACGAGAAGTCTGTTTTTATTTGCATCTTTCTTTGATGATAGAGTGTTCGTTGGTTTTATCAACTTTTTGTTTGTTGTAGGGTTTAAAGCCATTTTTCAGCACAATATAGGTTAAACATCGCCCCAGTATAAATGATCCGGAACGGTGAGCGTTATGGATCACTCGTCCAATATGGCCCCGGTTCTGTCGAGAGTCCTGGCTAATATTTCGGCAAATTCGTCAGACAATATTTTTTAACTCGAACTTGAGATGACGGAATTAAAAAATACAAGTAAGGTCATTTGATGTACAGTTACATTAGGCTATCAATGAAAAGCTCATTCTGAAAAGTAGATATTTCACACAATTCTTATTCCAAACTCTTCTGCCCAGAATTTTTTTTCAACTTTCGTGAGTAATTGTCGAGCTTTCTGTGATTAATAACTCTAATTTATCAATTAAAATTACATCATAATACAAACCTTAAAAACATTTGCTTCGTAAACAAATTCGCAATCTCCATAGAAAAAATATATTAGCCAATAAAGCACCATCTTTTCATACGACCTCCGTTTTAGGAATCATATGCACATTTTAATGTTTCACGATTTGCACCTTAGACTAAACATGAAGTTTGATTGATTGATTGATTAGGATTTTAACGTAGCTTTAACAATGTTTTAGTCATATCGCTACGATGTCTGCAGTGAGGCAGTTTATAATAATGTCTAGCACTGGGGCATCGTGTCGCTGACATGTAGCATTATGTCCCACCCAGTCACATTCTCCTGACACCAGTCCTAACACTAACCTCTTAATGCTGAGCGCCAAGCCAGGCCGCTGTTAGTACCATTTTTAAAATCTTTGGTATGACTCGGACAGAGATTGAACACACGATATCGCGCTTCCGCTGCGGACTCTCTAACCACTACGCTACCGGAGCGGTTCTCGTGATTATATCAATCCTTTTAGAAGCCCCCAAAAGAATAGAGCATCTTTGCCAGACAATAGCATAACATCCAGACACATGCTGCTATAATTATGGTTACTTGTATGTCTTCTTTTAAAAACCGCCTAGTGGTTGTAGTCTAGTTGTCCGCCTCTGATGCGATAGGTTTTGGGTTCAATCCTCGGTCGAGTCATGCCAAAGACGTATATAAATGGTACTGACAATAACCTCGCTTAACGCTCAGCATTTAGAGGTTAGTGTTAGGACTGGTCGGCTTCGTATCAGGATAATGTGACTGGATGGGACATTATGCTGCATATCTGCAGCATGATGCATCAGTGCCACACAACACTATAAACTGCCACACTGAAAACATCGTAGCGATATGACTGTATGACTGAAAAATTGTAAAAGTTACGTTAAAAATCCCAATTAGACACACACTTATTTTAAGGCGTTTCAAACATGAAATCATAGCAAAATGTCACAGATATATTATGCCAAGTGTACTGCAATTCATCAGTAAGTGTTTTTAACACCAATGTTGGTATTTAGGCATCTACTCCATCATACACATTCTATTACAGATGCCCTCTATAATAACTTATCTGTTTTTAACAAAATCAAAATAACATTAGACGATCAAATGATGTAATGCAAGCAGCCTAACTTATCGGAGAAAACCCGTTCTCTAAAGTTGTAGATAGGATACTGTCTTCGCTTGAATGTGAACTATAATGAAACCTTTCCCAAGATTCATATGGGTCATACAAGCAACTAGAATTCCGAGGAACCAGCTGACAGCGAAATGTGATTTCTCGTGTTCTTAAGAAATATTTTTAAAACAAAATGTAAACAACACTTCTTTCCATTTCCCAACTTGCCAATTTGGACATTGACAACGTAGTTTTGATAGGTGATTGGTGCTCCAAATTGTTAATTTGAACATTATCATAGTACTTGCCATTGTTGATTGATGTTCATTTCTTGCATGTTTGAAAGAGCAAATTTGATAAAAAGATAAGAATTTCACCCGACAGGATTAGAAAAGTTAACAAAAGGGCGTGACTCCAGAAACAGCAGCATGCAACATAAAATTAAAATCGTTGAAGGAAGGAAATTGTTGAATATCTGCGTTTTAATGGATGATCTGTCAGTTCTAAATTCACTCAGCTTACATGACACACTTTATGCCGTTATTGAATTTGTGAATCTGCAACGGATAGATCTGTTACGAAAAAGTTTTCTTGTATTTCTTACTATTAGACGGAATTAGTCGTAAATTAAGGAAGGTCAATGTCCAAGTTGAGAGAGAGAGAGAGAGAGAGAGAGAGAGAGAGAGAGAGAGAGAGAGAGAGAGAGAGAGAGAGAGAATTCAGGCTCTCTTAAAAGAGTATCGCCACGATGATGAGACACAGATACATCTGGAATAAGAAGACAGACATCTGTTTTCTTGCCGGTACGGAAAACTTTATTAACACACATATATTAGTACATTCTAGAAACACTTCTAAAACCTTTATAATAAACATTCATGAAATACATATTATATTTTCCTTATTAAGCTTTCCAACTTCATTTGTTCGTATAACTTCTGCATTTTAGAATATTATACAAATAGTTAATTCTCAATCCATTTCAAGATAGCCAAAGTATAAAATGTAATAACTGTAATTATTGCAACAATTAATTTAAAGAAATGCATTTTACTTATTTTAAAATAGAATATTGATTTAGAATATATTGCTAGATATTATCCTTTCTTGCTTAAAGAATACTTTATTTCATCATTAAATCAAAACATGAAGTTGGTAGCGAATCCAACCTTAACAAATTACGTAAATATAATTAAATATGAATTCTTTAAAACATTTAAACATTTCATTACAATATATTATAAATAAAAGTAATAAGTGAACAATGTTGCTAACATAACAATGTTACCATTAAAATCTCAAACATTAAAGGTACTTATTCCTAAAAGAAGTTTTTTCAACATTTACAGTTCTTACCTGGAATAAGAAGACAGACATCTATTTTCTTGCCGGTACGGAAAACTGACCTGAGCCTAGATGCGCGAACTATTTATACGCATCCGGCTCGTGTCAAGGTTAAACAAGGTCGCACCCTTAGCGTACCGGTCAGAAAAAGATGCTTACTTTTCAACAGGTAGGAATTATTTTCATCAGGTAGGAACCAGTTTCATCAGGTAGGAATCAGTTTGTTTTACGTCATAAGACTTAGTCTTATGGTTTATTTATATTCGTTTGGCATCGTCATACCAAATGTGGTTATTCGTTAGTTGAGAACCATTTTGTTTTGTGTCATTAGAAGTTTTTTAGAAAAAGGTTATCCCACTTTTATTAACCGAATTAGTAATTCGCCAATGTCTGGGTCACAGAATATATGTTTTTACTGATAGAATCTAGGAGTTTCTAGCTAAATCAGCGATACGGAATTATAGTGTTTTTTGTAATATAGTTCCACACATATTGTACATTAGCAAAGCTTTAAATTATCTTTACTGGTTTTATGTAGTTTGGATTATATACATTACCTTTTCTTCGTTTGCGCAGCAACTATTTTTATTCTATATGAATTTACTCTTAATATATTTTAGACCTTACTTTAATATAAATGAATTAAACATTACTTTAATACAATTTAAAGAAAATGTCAATCTTATTAATTTTACTAAAAAATCTATCCTAACAGATCCCATGTTATACAAAGACAGAAAAAAAACATTCTAACAAATTGTATTCGTTTGTCAAGATTTGAAACTGAGTGATTTAGTTTGATGCGTCCACACCAATTGCAATCCAAACCAACTGAGAATGCAAAAACGATATTGGCTCCAGAGAGAATAGAACTCTCGACCTCCAGTATATGAGACTTGCACTCAGACCAACATAAGTACATGGTCTTAAATAAAAAATTCTTAAAAGTGCATCATAATAAATTAGTTTATTTGTGAATTAAATGAAACTGAAATCTGATACTTGTGACATTAATGATAGAAGTAACTAAAACGATGCAAGATCAACACAACATACATCAAGCATTCATCACATAAAGACACAAAAGTCAGTAGTTATTCAGAAGCATAGGTGGCCACGAAAATAAAAAAATTCTGCAAAAACCAATTATTCTGTTGAATGCAATAAATAATGCAAACATATTGATTTATGACTTAGATTTAAATATCACTGCAGTGAATGTATAACGTTTGCAAATTGTAAACTTTTTGAAGATTTATTATAACCAATAATATTCGGTGCATCATATCTGACCAAACAGTGCAATGCACTGATGGATTTATTGAGGCGTTAGATGGAAGATTTTGGTGCGTAATAGTACATATGAAAAAAGATTAAAATAAAACCATCTTAATATCTTCAGGACAAATATATATGCGCATATCGCAAAGCAGATTGACGTAGTATTACAGTGCCAATTTCCTTGTCTCGTTTAAAATAAATAAAAATTACATTATTCTTTCTAATCTTTCTTTTTTCCAACAGCCTAATTTGAGCAATGTAATCGTAGTCCTGATAGTTGATTAATATTCATTCATTCTTTGGATATGTAAAACATTTTTTTCAGTAAAGAGAGAATATTTTTACTCGACGTATATTTGAAAGTTAAAAAGGGAGCTAGATGTCCGAAGCAAAGAAGTATAAAAAGTAAATTCTAGCGATGGTGATAAGAAAAGAGATTAATGACGTTTGTCTCCATGTAAGTGTTTGACCTGTCGGATGTAGATTCACATAGCTTACATCACGATGTTTATGGGTCTACATGATATGTGACTAGAACACGAATAGTTTATTTTATGTCATCATCATCTTCATCATCATCATCATTATCATCATCAGTCTCTTGGCCTAGAGTGGTCGTCGAGGGACTGTACTGCTGAACATCTGACAAGATCGCTCCACTTGTCTCGATCATGTGCCAATGCATGTTTCTCGGCAAAACTATCCGTGGTCGATTCTGTGATGCTGTCAGTCCACTTCTTTCTCTGTCTAACTCTTCTTTTGCCACCCAGGACGCTGCCCAGCAGAATTGCTGTTGAGAGACTGTTGGTTCTACTAGCATGGACATACCATTTCAGCTTTCTCTGCTTGACATTTGTGAGGATATTTTCATAATGGACCACTTTGCGCCTGATGGTGTTATTCACTTCCTCATTTGTGACGTAATCCATGTAAGTCTACTCTCAGGGTCAAGGCCTCATATGTATACAAAAAGAATGAGATCACTAGTGCTCTCAATAGTCTGAATTTAGTTTTCAGACAGATATTCTAGTCTCACCAGATGGGTCTTAGCATTGACATAGCTGCCGTTGTGTGTGCTGCTCCTGACAAACGTTCTACTTGTGATCCCTCTTTGGTGCTTATGAAACCAAGATATTTGCATTCGTTCATTTTTTCTATTTCATGTTTTCTGATTTAAATCTCGGCTGTAATTTATTTGCCACAATTTGTCATCAGCTTTATCTTCTCAACCCTAATTTTCATGTACAACCTGGAAGATATTTCGTCCAGGTTCTTCACTAAGGTGGCACTCTCGTGTCCTCCAATGCTAACCAACTGAGCTATCAAGCAATGTATTTGAACGCTTTCAAAAAAATGTCTTGCTGAAATAACAACTACCAAATAAGCAGAGTATGCACAGGTATGCAGGTCACACACCTTGTAGGGGCCCCGCTACAACCGCTCAAAATAATATTGATAGGAGATAATTTGTGAGGAAGATTTAGACTGTCTAGGGGCCTCCACAGTGTTTAATAGGGCACTGTTTATAAACTACTCAAGAAATGAATTTGACAAGTGTCTGGCATAAATAAATGATGGATTGAGCCAAATAGGGTGGTATCTACATTAATCTGGCGTTAAAGGTTCCACTCTGTTTTCGCTTAAGTTTATAATTGATTTCATGGTTGTGAATGTACGCAGATAAATAAAGTATGGAAACAATTAAAATGTCAGTGTTTGAGGGAACAGTCATAGTAATATAATGTTTCTTCTATATTTAGTCGAGACAACTCTTGCAAATTTGCACTTTTGGATAGACTTCATAAAAAGACAGTCCCCTGCTAGAAATTCTTTTCTAGTACTGCGAGAGGCCCATACACTATGTTCCTCATTACTCGAGCTCTTTCGTTGATTGTTAGCTGGTCTACAGCTGGCGATGACATTTGGGACAACTGCACGTGCTGCACAGATGGGATTCGAGTTCATTGGAATATATTATTTTCATCGTGTGGGGGATAATATAATCTTCCGCGTAAATGAATAAAACAACATATTTTGACATATGTATCCAGAAGACATTTTCAAAGGGCAATACGTTCCACTTAAGTATATCTGATTTGATAAATATATATTTTAATGTTTTTGTTTGTCGGCTTTAAAAAAAAAATTCCATTACAATATATTCTCATGTAAGGTTTTTGCCTAGAGATGATGGGGTTTTCTTTTTAGATAAATCAGTGGACCTGAATTTTATTTGATAAATAATGTTGACCCAGATCCTTACCTTTATTCAAGGTTTGCGGCAATACGTAAACAGGTTTAGTTTTTATTTTCATTGTCATGGTCAAGATAGGAGTAGTAAATTAGAAGTAAACAACTTTTCTTTTCATGCTTATTTATCGCCAGGGTCATTTTAGGATTAAGTGATATAAAATAGAATAGCAAGTGATTCCTTTTCAACATCACCACCCTTTCCGTGCTTTCGCAATTTTGTGATTTTATTTTCGAAATTGCATATTTTAAGACGATATTGCATTGTTCTAGTGAAATTTAGTTTGGGGATTTAACATCTGACGTTAAGTCATTTTATTTTGCAGTAGCCAGTCTTTGAATCCATGTTGACGCTTCTTCAGTTCATTAGGAATTCAAAGGATTAATTCGTATCTCTGGGAATATTTTATATGCTTCTTCATAATTCTTGGACAATAACAGCGTATCAAAATATTATTCGGATTTCCATCACCGGATTGTTAAATGTTGTGTTTCTGCAAAGAACTGTATATAAGAACAAACAGGCCTCAGCATACGTCATCTACTACCATCTTGGATTTTCCAACAGGACTCGAAGTTGAATCTATTAGAACATATCCTGACTAGGACTTGTAATTTAATTCGTGGAATATTCCCGGAATATTTTCGGACTTATTTTTTTAACTTGGAAGTTATGTTCCCGTTGTTTTACAATCTTTTCCAGGGGCCCCAAGTGACCAATTTGTTGAATGCGATCTCCGTTACTGATCACTGCTATCTCACCTCTTTCTGCGTTCCTTCGAGTCTCAGATTCGGCCAATTCACGTATGTGAGAAAGCGTACAGTAGCTTCTCGTTGGTCGGTTATTTTTTCCTTGGGTTTATCTGGGTTATCCCTTCACCATTATTACAAGCCGCCTATCGTGTGCTGAAAAATGGCGTTAAACCTTACAACAAGAACAAAAACAATAGTTTCCATGGAAATAAATTATTTGCTAAATTGTACAAAGCTTGTTGTTTTCACTTTTTCTTTGCTACTAATTATTAGAGCATAAACACTTAACTATATTTATATATGTATATACATATATATATATATATATATATATACAAAAGCACGACATTATAAAATGTTCAAACGCCTCCAAAAATCATCATGTGTCTTTTCCCGTTATAACCCACAATTAATTGATACGATTTGATTTACTTAAAGTCTAAAAACGTTGGCTCCAGAGGGAATCGAACTCTCGGCCTCCAGTTTACGAGACTGGCGCTCTAACCATCTGAGCTATGGAGCCGCCAATGCCTAAAAACTATAATTTGTGCTATTGACGTTCGAACCACACATCAGATAAGTTCTAAGCAGTAAGTCATTGGTAATCATTGTCGTTATTCAGCAATTAATCCATGTTCTACCCCTAGTAGTATAACACGGAAGAATAATGCAATGTTGTTTCAATATATACTTAAGTATTTCTATTAGCACTGATTATATTGGCGAACACATTCACGTTTTATAAGAACCAGATTTTAATGTAAACACTATTTTAGGACCTAATAATGCGTAATTAGCAAAATATACTGAGATACAGCAGATTTGGAAGATCTTGCTATTTCAAACTATGGTTAGCAATGCCTCAAGAAAACTATAATTGACAACTACCTATATATTAACATTCCTTTATCTTCATTGTTTTTATTAATGCAACGTTTTCATTGTTCGTCATTGTGGATTAAAGTATTTATTCAATGCTATTGTATACACTTTGTAGGATATTCATTGCTGCCAGTATATTTGGTGGATGAATAAGACACGAAGACGGGGTATAAAAAATATTTAAAAAAACAAAGTAAAAAAGCACTCAGCCAAGAGAAAATTGCTGGAAGCTTACTCATGTGCTCACGTTGGCCGATCATACCTGATCATACGCTGACTGAAGCGGACGAACACAAGAATCGGACATATCAGAACACTCGAAATCAGAACACAGCCATCCAAAATGACACCTATTAAAAATAGCTGAGCTTGTGAAATAGAAACGTTAAAAGGCTCCAGTGGAATTCGAACCCTCAACCTCTAGTTTACTAGACTGGTGCTCTAACCAACTGAGCTATGGAGCCACAAATTAATTAATATTTTTATTCATCAATTAAAATTTGTTTTTTTTTTAATCTCGCTGCGTCATTCCCGCAGAGTTTAGAACGAACACTAACATGTCTAGGCTAATTGACCTTACTAATATTATACCGATAAAAGTTAATTTACTCTGATTGCATAAGAAATATTTTCCTAGCTAGTAAATCCTTCGTGCAAATATGGCCAGAAACTAATGTCGCCAGTGGACAGTGCTGCTATGAAAGCGCTAGTCCAATGGAGCGTGTGCAGTTTTTGTATACATGTGCCAAGTAAACGTGCTAAAGACTAATCCAAAAAAATGAATTCTCTCTCGAGAAACTTCATTACTAAACAATTTTTATTTCAACAATAATATGGTTTTAAGGTGCCATCGGCATTGGGTACAAAGTGAGTCATGACAATGGAGTTGGAGCATGTAGGCTGGGTTCCATGCTCATTCTAAATAAAGAGTTATATGTTTCTAATTACTGACATATCAGATTAGTCCGAGCCTTGTGAAAGGACATATGTGGTTTACATTCAAGTACAACGCATGTCTTCGATATAATTCGATGAGGGATTTTAACAATAGAAATAGAAATACAACTATAAACCAAATGTAACTTGTAGAGTATGCATTGCGCAGCGAGATAGAGACAGAGGCAAACAGAGGGAAATAGGGAGGTTGGGTGAGACTTTTCAGATGTATTTAAAAGTTTTGAGTCCCGGTCACTTTGTACCTTATTTATAGGTTAGACATCATTGAAATTACATAGGATCCTCCGATCGGTAATGATGTTGTTGAACGAAGACTCTCCGCTTTTACAACAATAACACTTTTCGAGCAATCTCAGGATTAAATTGCTTTGAAGAAAATTAACATTATACAGAAAAGATTGCATCAAGAAACAAACAGCTGCATGAAAAGAACAACCGCCATTACAGTTCGAAATGCTTTACTATTAATGGAACGGATATTCATGTTGTAAGAACAAAGGATCCGGCTTAATTTTCTTGCTAACACTGACAATGATAAAATATTTGAGTACATTGTTTTAATTCAGACCAACAATTCAAATTTTTATTGTTTAGAATAAAGGTATGGCTAAAAAAAAATCTTCGATATTTTTGAAAAAATGTGTCTTCTCTCGTCCCTATGAACCGAAGCAATGCAATCCAAGAGTATGTGCGATTACTTGAACCTTGAATGAATGGTTGGAGTTGCTGAAACTGTGGAGATGGACCAGTGATTATAAACTCAAAATATCACATATACTTGAAAAGGACGCTATCAAGAAAGGTAAACCTTGATAAATGACCCGCAATTATATTCAAAATACGGTTTGATTCACACATAAATAAAATTCACTTTACATGTAATGTAACAATGGCAGAAAAAGCAATGGGAAAAGATTAAGCAGTCATTTAGCAAATAGTTAGATATAAACATGGCCTTTCGTTTATAATCTTGGATCAACTGAAAAATATAGGAGATAGACAAGTTTAAAACGTTGCTTGACCTTCAGGATATTTTAAGGTTTATTTGTCTAGTCATTTCGGGCATTGCATCGTGTATATACTACCACGTCCCGCTTGATTTCAAAGAAGTATATTACACCTTGATACATACAGGGGTGCAGGCACAATAGCTATTGCGGTGAGAAGTAACATCTAGTGCTCAACTAATTATTAGTTACAGAGTTAGGGCCAAGACATATCTTGCTTGTATAGCAGGAGTTACTTAAACGAACACAAGAACCAAATAGATCGGAACACTAGAACTCCGAAATCAGCTATCTAAATTGATCCACTACAAAACAAATCTGAGCTTATGAAAAAGAAAAGTAAAAAGGCTCCAGTGGGATTCGAACCCTCGACCTCCAGTTTACTAGACTGGCGCTCTAACCAACTGAGCTATGGAGCCACTACAAAACTCTTTGATAGAGACTCTATTGTTTTTTTGTAATAATGAGCTATTAGATCTATTAAACTTTGCCAATCACTGATATACAAGCTGTGCTCGTTCCAAATTGAATTGATCGATGTAATACATTTTTAAATACTTCTCAATGGTACATAGTAATATGAATAAATACAGTGATATATTAAACGTAAATGAAAGTATTCAAAGACCTTGAAAGCAAATGCCTTTTACAGAAGAGGGTTAGAAGACATATGTTTTTTTATGGTTTAACGCCATTTTTTCAGCACAATATAGGCTATACATGGCGGCCAATAATAATGGTGAGGAATACCCGGAAAACCCCCGGAACGAACCACCGACCCACGAGAAGCTAATGGCAAGCTTTCTCACATAACTACATTAGCTGAATCTTAAGACTCGAACTCACGCAGACAGAGGTGAGATGGCAGTTATCCGTGACGAAAGGCACTTTATACCGCTCTGCCACTCGGGGCCCCTTAAGACATATGTAAGGATGGACACATCAGTGTATATGTACTAAGATGCTCTGATACAACGTGTCGTGAGTATAATGTAATATATACCACGTATTGTGATATATCAACGAATTAACCTATAAAGGTATTACAAGGTGAACTCAAACCACAAGGCGTAATGTAATCTATAAATGGGGTCAACACGTTCAAATTAGAACATATTATACGTAGTTCTTTCCATTGTTCAAATGGCACTGTAAAATAAACACAGGAAAACAATTAATTGAAAATTCAAATAAATTTTATTTTACCACAGTTTTTGCTTGAGACAAATTATATCTTTATTCATCAAGAAACGTTCGTTTCTACATTTTCTACATTCTAGCTATGCATCACAGTTTACAATCAACACGAACATTTCTAACAGCACAAAAACGAAACAACTGTTTCAAGCCGGTTAAGCTGTTACGGCCATCCATCCCGATAAGTGGATATAACTTCAAAATATCACATATTCTTGCAAAGGGCGCGATCAAAAACCATAAAGAATGACCCTCAAATATAGTCTAAATGCGCTTCGATTCGCACATACATAACATTCGTTTGCATATGATGTAATTATGAAGCAATGGAAAAAGATTAAGCAGTCATTTAGCAAGTAATCAAAATATTAATATTGGCTATCGTTTATAATATTAGAACAACTGAAAAATATAGAAGGATTTAGGCAAATTTAAAAGGTTGCTTGACCTTCATGTAATTTTACGGTTTGTTTGTCTAGCCATTTCGGGCATTGCATCGTGTATATATTATCACGACCCGATTGATTTCAAATGAGTATATTACACCTTGATACATACAGGGCGCCCGCACAATTGTTTTGGGGTGAGGAGAAACATCTAGTAATCAACTAATTAAAAGTTACAGATGTTGGCAAGACATATCTTGTTTGTAAAGCAGGAGTTACTGAAACGACCACAAGAACCAGATAGATCGGAACACTAGAACTCCGAAATCAGCTATCTAAATTGACCCACTACAAAACAAATCTGAGCTTATGAAAAAGAAAAGTATAAAGGCTCCAGTGGGATTCGAACCCTCGACCTCCAGTTTACTAGACTGGCGCTCTAACCAACTGAGCTATGGAGCCACAATATAACTCGAAGGTAGAGGCTATGTTTATTTTGTAATAACCAACTATTGTATCTAATAAAATTGACCAATCACTGACAATCCAGCTGTGCTTTCTCTAATTTCCAAGATCGAAACTATTATTATATCTTCATTCATCAATTAGGATTTATTTTTACATTCTAGGCCTCTTATGAATACAAACAGAATGAGATCACTAGTGCTCTCAATAGTCTGAATTTAGTTTTCAGACAGATATTCTTGTCTCTCCAGATGGGTCTTAGCTTTGACATAGCTGCCGTTGTGTGTGCTGCTCGTGACAAACATTCTACTCGTGATCCCTCTTTGGTGCTTATGGAACCAAAAGATTTGGACTGGTTCATTTTTTCCATTTCCTGTCTTCTGATTTAAATATCGGCTGTAATTTGTTTGGCACAGTTTGTCATCAGCCTTATCTTCTCAACTCTTATTTTCATGTACAACCTGGAAGATATTTCGTCCAGGTTCTTCAATAAGATGGCACTCTCGTGTCCTCCAGTGCTAACCAACTGAGCTATCAAGCAATATATTTGTACGCTTTCAATGTTGTGTTGCTGAAATAACAACTACCAAATAAGCAGAGTATGCACAGGTATGCAGGTCACACACCTTGTAGGGGCCACGCTACAACCGATCAAAATAATATTGATAGGACATAATTTGTGAGGGAGATTTAGACTGTCTACGGGCCTCCACAGTGTTTAATAGGGCATTGTTTATAAACTACTCAAGAAATGAATTTTACAAGTGTCTGGCATAAATAAATATGATGGATTGAGCTAAATAGGGTGGTATCTACATTAATCTGGCGTTCAAGGTTCCACTCTGTTTTCGCTTAAGTTCATAATTGATTTTATGGTTGTGAATGTACACAGATAAATAAAGTATGGACACAATTGAAATGTCAGTGTTTGAGGGAACAGTCATAGTAATAAAATGTTTCTTCTTTATTTAGTCGAGACAACTCATGCAAATTTACACTTTTTGGTTAGACTTCATAAAAAGACAGTCCCCTGCTAGAAATACTTTTCTAGTACTGCGAGAGGCTCATACACTATGCTCCTCATTACTGGAGCTGTTTCATTGATTGTTAGCTGCTCTACAGCTGGCGTTGACATTGGGGGCCAACTGCACGTGCTGCACGGATGGGATTCGAATTCATTGGAATATATTATTTTCATCGTGTTGGGGATAATATAATCTTCCAAGTAAATGAATAAAACAACATATTTAGACATATGTATCCAGAAGACATTTTCAAAGGGCAATACGTTCCACTTAAGTATATCTGATTTGATAAATATATATTTTAATGTTTTTGTTTGTCGGCTTTAAAACAAAATTCCATTACAATATATTCTCATGTGAGGTTTTTGCTTAGAGATGATGGGGTTTTCTTTTCAGATAAATCAGTGGAGCTGAATTTTATTTGATAAACAAGTAATGTTGACCTAGATCCTTACCTTTATTCAAGGTTTACGGCAATACGTAAACAGGTTTAGTTTTTATTTTCATTGTCATGGTCAAGATAGGAGTAGTAAATTAGAAGTAAACAACTTTTCTTTTCATGCTTATTTATCGCCAGGGTCATTTTAGGATTAAGTGATATAAAATAGAATAGCAAGTGATTCCTTTTCAACATCACCACCCTTTCCGTGCTTTCGCAATTTTGTGATTTTATTTTCGAAATTGCATATTTTAAGACGATATTGCATTGTTCTAGTGAAATTTAGTTTGGGGCTTTAACCTCTGACGTTAAGTTATTTTATTTTGCAGTAGCCAGTCTTTGAATCCATGTTGACGCTTCTTCAGTTCATTAGGAATTCAAAGGATTAAATCGTATCTCTGGGAATATTTTATATGCTTCTTCATAATTCTTGGACAATAACAGCGTATCAAAATATTATTCGGATTTCCATCACCGGATTGTTAAATATTGTGTTTCTGCAAAGAACTGTATATAAGAACAAACAGGCCTCAGCATACGTCATCTACTACCATCTTGGATTTTCCAACAGGACTCGAAGTTGAATCTATTAGAACATATCCTGACTAGGACTTGTAATTTAATTCGTGGAATATTCCCGGATTATTTTCGGACTTGATTCTTTTAATTTGGAAGTTATGTTCCCGTTGTTTTACAATCTTTTCCAGGGGCCCCAAGTGACCAATTTGTTGAAAGCAATCTCCGTTACTGATCACTGCCATCTCACCTCTTTCTGCGTTCCTTCGAGTCTCAGATTTGGCCAATTCACGTATGTGAGAAAGCGTACAGTAGCTTCTCGTTGGTCGGTGATTTTTTTCCTTGGGTTTATCTGGGTTCTCCCTTCACCATTATTACAAGCCGCCTATCGTGTGCTGAAAAATGGCGTTAAACCTTACAACAAGAACAAAAACAATAGTTTCCATGGAAATAAATTATTTGCTAAATTGTACAAAGCTTGTTGTTTTCACTATTTCTGTGCTACTAATTATTAGAGCATAAACACTTAACTATATTTATTTATATATATATATATATATATATATATATATATATATATATATATATATATATATATATATATACACGACATTATAAAATGTTCAAACGCCTCCAAAAATCATCATGTGTCTTTTCCCATTATAACCCACAATTAATTGATACGATTTGATTTACTTAAAGTCTAAAAACGTTGGCTCCAGAGGGAATCGAACTCTCGGCCTCCAGTTTACGAGACTGGCGCTCTAACCATCTGAGCTATGGAGCCGTCAATTCCTAAATACTATAATTTGTGCTATTGACGTTCGAACCACACAGCAGATAAGTTCTAAGCAATAAGTCATGGGTAATCATTGTCGTTATTCAGCAATTAATCCATGCTATACCCCTAGTAATATTACACGTAAGAATAATGCAATGTTATTTCAATATATACTTAAGTATTTCTATTAGCACTGATTATATTGGCGAATACATTCACGTTTTATAAGAACCACATTTTGATGTAAACACTATTTTAGGACCTAATAATGCGTAATTAGCAATATATACTGAGATACAGCAGATTTGGAAGATCTTGCTATTTCAAACTATGGTTAGCAATGCCTCAAGAAAACTGTAATTGACAACTACCTATATATTAACATTCCTTTATCTTCATTGTTTTTATTCATGCAACGTTTTCATTGTTCGTCATTGTGGATTAAAGTATTTATTCAATGCTATTGTATACACTTTGTAGGATATTCATTGCTGCCAGTATATTTGGTGGATGAATAATACACGAAGACGGGGTATAAAAAATATTTAAAAAACAAAGTAAAAAAAGCACTCAGCCAAGAGAAAATTGCTGGAAGCTTACTCATGTGCTCACGTTGGCCGATCATACCTGATCATACGCTGACTGAAGCGGACGAACACAAGAATCGGACATATCAGAACACTCGAAATCAGAAAACAGTTATCCAAAATGACACCTATTAAAAATAGCTGAGCTTGTGAAATAGAAACGTTAAAAGGCTCCAGTGGAATTCGAACCCTCAACCTCTAGTTTACTAGACTGGTGCTCTAACCAACTGAGCTATGGAGCCACAAATTAATTTATATCTTTATTCATCAATTAAAATTTGTTATTTTTTTTCAATCTCGCTGCGTCATTCCCGCAGAGTTTAGAACGAACACTAACATGTCTAGGCTAATTGACCTTAATAATATTTTACCGATAAAAGTTAATTTACTCTGATTGCATAAGAAATATTTTCCTAGCTAGTAAATCCTTTGTGCAAATATGGCCAGAAACTAATGTCACCAGTGGACAGTGCTGCTATCAAAGCGCTAGTCCAATAGAGCGTGTGCAGTTTTTGTATACATGTGCCAAGTAGCAGCAGAGAGGGTGAACAGACCACGATTTCAAGCAAAAATAAGGCTTCCAGATAACGTTTCCGAACAAAAAATGGCCTACACACTACGTTTTCAGACAAAAAATAAGACTTCCAACAAAATCTCATTTAACCAAAAAAAAAGTCTCCATTTTTGCAAAAACGGATATTTTACGATTTTGCTCGCAACGATGTGGTCATCCACCCTCTCTGCTGCTAGTGATTTCATCACTAGTGATTTCAGTTCTGGGTTAATAAAAAATAATAAATAATTTGATCGAGTCTTTAGGACGAAAATCATTTGAAATTGCTTTGCAATTTAGGATTTCACAAACAGACTAATCGCTAACACCTCTTCTTGTAAATCAATCAGATTATTTGACTGGTCGGTGAGTTTGAAATTAATTCTGGTTAATGAATTATTATGGCATCGCATATAGACAGGATTAATTGGGTTTTCAATAATTAGGAATCCTGGAGGAGCTGTTGGTGCAAATGAATAAAGAATATATCCCTGCTGAGCTTGATTTGATTGCTCTAGATTAATCTGATAGCTTCCTTCGATAACATCACACACTAAATTAAGCGCAATCACCGTTGAAATATTCACGTTGAACGGAGCGATATGCCTACCGCCACCATCTGGATCATTATTATGTTTGAGGATTTTTATTTCCGGTGATGTTGTTTTTTTCCATGCATCATGAATTATTTTAAAACCAATATCGATAGCATCGTTGAGAGATTTTTTTAGTTCTGGTACGTTATATCCTGGTAGTTTGACTGTTGGAATATCCTTGACGGGGATGCCCTTGCCTTCTGCAAAAATTGTTCTTGTTTCAGGATTACTGTCATCCAATACCTCTTGAATAATTTGTGAATTAAATTTTTCCATATCGTCGATAATTTTGTTACATATTTCTACGGCGCTGATAAATTCATCTCGGGTAAGAGAGCCGGATTTAAGGGGTATTAACAACAGTGAAAAATCATTATTCATTGCTGTGAAATTTTCAGCGATTTTAAGTTCGTTAACAAAAAGATATTTCCCTCCCTTATTAAAAAAATCTCTAGCAACCCTGTAATCTTTATAACACTTTATTGGATTATCCGGTTTTATTACGTCGGTGATATAATCATTTTTTTGTGGTTCGGGTAAATCAACAATTTCTCCCCGGGGTGGTAATTCAGGCCATCCTAGTACGGTTCTTATTGAGCTTTGATAGATATCTACGACATATTCTTCTGAGTTTATTTCAATGGCGGATGATAGCGTCGGTTCATGAACTGTTATAGCGATTTTTGACTCTACTCCAGTAATCGATTTTATTCTACGCGCGAATTCATCATTGATTTGTTCGATTTGGTAAGACCCTGTTGGTATCGAAACAACGTTCCAGTCTGGGGTTCCGTCGGGTTTATTCTTATTTGCAAACACTAAAGAGTTATTCGGTTGTTGACCACCAAATGATTTTGATCTGATATTAGGCCAACTGTGATACATTCGTAGTTTTGCTAGCGCGATTTCGCTCACAGGAACCGGAGAGGGGAAATTCACACTAAACTCGGGTTTCGTAGATGTTATTGATATCATACTCGTTTGTACTGGGTTCGTGTTCTCTACTACTCGTTGAAGTAATTCCTGCTGTGTCGTCATTATACTCATGATTTATTTCTAATTTTGGTATCGAGGAATCATAAATACTGACCATCACTGAGAACTCACAATCTGGTAATGTTGATATTATTGAGATCATTTTGTTTTTTGGGTTCGTGTTTTCTGATTCCATCGGTGTTGTCATTGTTATTATACTCATGTTGTCGCTCTAATTTCGATATCGCGGAATCAAAAATACTGACCATCGCTGAGAACTCACTATCTGATATAATCGTATTGTCGAGTGACGACGATATCATCAATGATAATTGCGAATATGCGGTTGATGCAATATGAAATTGAAGTAAGTAATTCTGCAGTTTACTCTGGCTGCATGATGATATCTTTTTTGCTATCCCGGTTGATATACCCCCGATTGTAGCCACCGCAGAAATGCAAATTGGAACTACGACCGGGGCAATCATTGTAACCGATGCAAGTATTATTCCGGCACCAGTGAGAACGCTTGACACCGAGTATATAATAACATCAATTGTGGTGATTCTTCGTCGGTATTTTTTTATTTTTATTTGATACTCTTCAGTGAGGGTTTTGAGTCTATTTTGAAATTCTCTGACCTGATCATAGCGACATTGCGTCGATGACAAAGTCATTGTTGTTATTTTAAAACACTAGCGTTTTCAATTGTTAAATCCGAAGGATTTTCCTTTCAATTTAGTTATTTACTTAAATCCGCTACGAATTCCAGATACCATGTTACTGATGCCTTAGCCAAACTTTTATCATCGGTTTTTATCGTTAACCGTTCAGTTTTATCCTTGTCGATGATCGTTGAAATCGTATTGTTAACCCCGGATGAACTCGATGATGAAATATTAAATTGATTCGTTGTTACTAGTGTTAATCGATAAATACCTTTAACGGTTGCAGTGATATCTAATTTGTTGTTTGCAAGTGTCCACTCAAATGATCCGTGTTGGATTGTATATACTACGTTGTTGGTTTTCTCATGAGGGATTTTTGTTTTTCCAATGAAGGTTTTCGTCTCATCGATGGATTTTTTAATATCAGGGAGTTTTATTTCAATTTTATCCAACTGAGTTCCAATAAATTTATCAATGATATTTTTACGAAAAATTGAAAACTGTTTTCCGTTATCTTCAATTTTAGATTCAAGTATTTTTAGTACAGCCAGAGAATTGTTTAACTCATCGTTGAGAGTTTTTAATCGATCTGTAATCGTCGAAACGAGTACACCCGGTTTGAGTTTACCCTGATCGGAAAATAACGCGATAGTATCCTCGATTGCGTTTTGTTGTTTAACTAAAATATCATCCAGAGAAATATTACTGGGTTTCAATTTACCCTGATCCGAAAATAACGCGATAGTATCCTCGATTGCGTTTTGTTGTTTAACTAAAATATCATCCAGAGAAATATTACTGGGTTTCAATTTACCCTGATCCGAAAATAACGCGATAGTATCCTCGATTGCGTTTTGTTGTTTAACTAAAATATCATCCAGAGAAATATTACTAGATTTCAATTTACCCTGTTTGTCTTGAAATACAACTATTTCATTAGGATCAACATTTGTTAAGTTCAACGTCTCAGCGATTTCATCCTTAATTTTTTTTGTTATATCCTTGACAGAATCAGGTGGTGCAGTGCCATCGGGTTTGGGTTTCAAAGATCTCCCCCAAATATCAATCATGTTATTGTAAAACTCTTTCTCTCTCTAAAAAGCGATTGCTGGTGTAGTCATTTACGACAATATGTGGTGGTTTTCCCCTTGGGTTACCCAAGGAGTTAGAAATAGCGTCAAGGACATTTAATACTTCGCTGCCGCATATTGGTGGGTCATTCATTTGTTGTGTTGGTAGCGTAGAATACCAAGTCTTCATTGGAAGGGTTTTTATATACCGCATAAACTCTTTTGGTGGGGCTAATCCATATGAATCGAAATAAACAATCCCACGTGGATCAATAGCGTATGCAACCCAGTGAGTTCCAGGTCCGGTGCTGTTATCTAAATTAATGATTCCGGTTTCAGTGTTGTTTGGTTGATGTGGTAATTGATCTTTCATAAAGACACCTCTGAAGTTTTTAATCGCTAGTTTTTTAGCAGCATCCATTAAATCAAAATTGGACATGGGAATCTTCGATTCCTCAATTAATAAATCGTTCCTGGTAGTCTTAGACCCTTTCCGCTGTACCACGAATACGGGGTTCCTGGTAGTCTTAGACCCTTTCCCTTTTTTTTATATCCTTTCCCAGTTGCCTTCTTTAGTGCCATTCCTGCTGCAGTACCAACGGCTCCTAACGCTGCCGCTTTAGCCACCGCTGGGGCTGCTGCTGCAATCAATGCTGGAATCGCAGCTAACAACGGAAATATACCGCCTGTTTTAATCATATTTTTGATAGCAGCCGCAGAAAGAGTAATCTGAACACCTTTTTTGGCTGCAAGTGCATCATTGAAATGTTTCACCTGACGAGTTGTCAGCGATAGTTTATTTGCACCACCAGTCATTTGGTTGGGTTTCAACGTGATTGTGGTTCCACATCGCTTAACCGATTCTGATTGCAATTTTTTTAATTGACCGGGAGTTAACGTAACACTAATAACACTATATGACATTATACATAATAGATTGATTCTAATTCAATGAAAAATCAATCAAAGATTTTCTACTGGTGCATCTACCACTCTCATTCTTCCTCCAACACCTTCGAGTAGCATTGATTTGTCGCTGAGAATGACAGCAACCGCTCTATAATTATCAATAGCATCAGGCTTATCTACATTAGCTCTAAAGTGTATATCAACGACGGATTGTCTTGTTAAATCGAGATGTTCCAGTGAGAAGTAATAGATCGGATATAGATTTTTAAAATCATATTGTGATATTTGCAAACCAGTATCCACATTTTGATCGCGTGCCATAAATGACAACAGACGATGATACACGCGTGCAATATGATTTTCTGTGTAATTAAGTTGTATATCCTCGGATGGTTCCTGTTGGCCGTTTATTCTCAGTGAGACGTCTTTCACACCTAATTGATCAAATATCATATGACTGGAGAGTTGATCTCCAACTCTTTTATTATCTTGTAACGCTACGAATATATGACGTGGCGCAGTAACACCTTGTTTTGATGCTAGATTCCACGTGAATAACCCCTTCAGACTTGATTGTTTAACATCTGTACTCACTGATAACCAACTCAAAAACGACTTTCCTCCTTGGTCCATAAATGATAGTAATCGTTCTTCTGCGGTGATTGCTGGAGTCAACACTGGCATCCACAATGATATTTTTGTTAATTTGACTTTACCGGCATCATCATTTACATGATCTGCAGCTGGGTTTGCTGGAATCCTCCAAATTGCGTCATTATCATCACCCTTTCGTACAAGCGATACTGTATGCTTCGCCCCATAAATAACTTTTCGGACGTTTCTACAGAATCCAAATATATGATGTAGTGGAATCGCGCATGAAAATGATTTACGCTCTCCTTGCAACATTGCGTTTCGTGTTGCGGCTCCTAGATTGAAATTAACGTCGTTGTTTATAATCATATCCTCGATATCAATTTCACTATTATCACGTTTTTTTGGTCGTCTTACAACAAATGGATTTCCACCAGCGGTATTCTTACCATCTTTTGCAAACATCATAGAAGGTCCTGCTGATCTTGTATAATCATCAGAATATCTCGCTAACCCGATTATTGTTGTAGCCACATCAACATCGCGATCTATCGACTCGATTTCCTTTCCATCAATGAGGTATCTTGCACTCTCAAATAATGCCATAATACCATTATTGACAAAACCGACTTGAGTACCAATTGGATATGATGCTCCAGCAGCTGTTACAAGTTCTCCTTCTACTTCAATAAACGCTTCACAGGGCAAAAAGTATTTACTGGTATCATGGACTTGAAGTTCAATTCGCGATCGACTATTTGCGTCTATCGCATGATAAGCGTAATATTGATAATCGCGTACAGAATCATCCTTGCCAACTGGGGCGTCTATATCAAACGCCGGATCATGTGATTTTTTGAACATTTTATTCTATTTATCAGAGTCTAAATCGTAAAAATCCGTAGGATTTTCATCGTAAACGATTTTCATCGACGTAGTTTTTTAAAGCCGCTTCCTGCTATCATATTTGCAATATTGCTTTGGTCCCCTTGATTTACCATCGACGCTAATTTTTCGTCTACTGCGTTATTTATAATTCTACTAACACTTGCAGGCATTTCCGCTGTAGACGGTAACGGTTTCTTTGAAAATCCTTTGGATTTCATCCGTGATTTCACTAATGATGTTAATTTATTCCTCGCAGTTGAAAACGCTTTTCCAGCAAGATCTCCAACAGCACCAATACCCTTATCACGAATAACTTCAATTGCTTTCATTCCTAGTTGTTTAGCCAACGGCATCACTTTTGGAGCCATTCTCGCAAATAACCCTGCAATGGTATTGCCTAAACCATCTCCGTAGTATGCTCTATAAACTGGAAACCGTGAATTAACTACGTAGACGGGGGTTGGTTTATCATGATTGTAGTGTATGATCATTATTTGAAATCAGAAACCATTTTTCAATTGTGAAATCCTTCGGATTTCCACGCTAGCGTTTTTATTTAATCACTGTGATACCCACTTTCCACTAACTCGTCAATGAAATCTCGATATGTTTTGATATCCATGATACCGCCGGCAAATAACCGTCTACAGATATCAGCTGCTTCATTAATTATTTCCGGTGAGTTATTTCCAGCTCGGAAACCTCCTACAAGAACTTCTAATCGTGATATATCATTGATAACACTACCAGGGCATGAAACACTGGAATCTCTTAATCCACTTCCGCTATAACCAGTTGCTTCATCCAATTTTTTTTCTTCATCCTGTTTTTCTAAATCGGCTTCTTGTAATAAATAATCAAGAAGATTATCATCAGGTGGTAGTTGTTTTTTAGGTGAAAAAGATATTTTCTTTGCAGGTTGCTGTCGCCTTCCTCGCAATTTTTGCGGTTTTTGTTGTTGTTTAAACTCTTCGTATTGATTATACACTTCGCCCACCTCATTGATATATCCAATGTATGATGCGTTACCCTTCTTCTTAATTCTACCTGTTTTTTCAGTTTTGATTTTGTAGAATATATCAGCCCAGTGAGTTATATCTCTAACAAAGTTATGATGTTCTGGTTTCAACAAATTTTTCCTGTTTTCATAAGTCGTAACAACAAGCGCAGGAATTTTCGCTAGTTTAGTCTCAATGATTGCTGCTAAACCCGCCTCGTTAAATATCACGCGTAAATCATCTACTATTTCTTTTGATTCTATTTGTTTTGTTTGTTCAGTTTTCGCTGCTATTTTTTCGAGTTCACCGATAACAGATTTTCCCGTCTCGGGAACATCTCCCAGTATAGCACGCTCTATCCCTTTCGTTGCTGTGGTTACTGGTTTAAACAATTCTTCGGATCCCATAGCAAAATCAGTCTGAAGACTCTGTCGTTGTTGTAGTTTATTCCGTACAGAGTCACGAATTGGTACAAATCTCCTGATTGCATCCAGTCGTTCACGAGCCAATCGGGTTGTTAATGCTTCATTGACCATTATTTGAAATCAGAAACAATTTTTCAATTGCAAAACAATTTTTCAATCCAACCTAACACGATCGTGGAAGTGTTATTTCACTGTGAGACAGCTTCGTTCATCGATGTTGAAAGTAGCAAAATTGTATATAAAAATAATAATACTGCTAGTTTCAACATTCTATTTTTGATCAATCCGAACCAGCCATCAATTTTTCATTCACTGATTTTGACATTTTTAATCAAAAAATGCTAAAAAAAAATTAAAATCTCTATGAGGGACGGTCACAATCAAATAATGATAAATGGTTGGTCAATCAAAATTTTTCATTTTCTTGAATTAACGCCCGTAGGTTTCTAACTTTAGAATTAACCTCCTTTTTCAATTCGTATTCGTACCCCAATTCTTTTCGTATTCGTTCTACGATGGTATACAACGGAGCGAACACACTTACGTCACTGGAAAATGCGAGAGAGTCCTTAATAGAATTCTGAATTCTTTTGATGAGCGCATACTTCTTTGGTAGCATATACTTGTTAGTGCTAACTCCGTATTCTATATCCTGAAAATCAGACATGATTTGATCAGGATTTAACCCATCTGATAGTTCAATATCCCAACCTTTCAATTTTGAAATCTCGGATAAAATGCTATTCATGTTTTCAGAATTCATTATTCTATAACAATGATATATTTCTAAATGAAAAATATGACGTATTAGACATAACTAAATTGAATTTTCTGTCCGCTCTTTTTTGAAATAGCCGATCGACAAACCCCTTCTGCAACATATCGTACTGAGGGTCTACAAATATTGAAATACTTGCCGGCTTCATATATTGATTTAAATACTTTTTCTTCGTTAGTTATTGTATTCAAAGATTTCACAGGTCTCGCTTTTTTCGAGTATTTCCCAGTCCTTCCTCGTTTGGTATTCTCACTATGTGTGATTGCTTGAAGATTTGATAAGGAATTGTTCTTCGGATTAGAATCAATATGATCAATAACAAAACCATCTTTGATCAATCCATGGAAACATTCATACACGAAACGATGATTGTAATATTTCTTCTTTCCAACAGTAAAGAACAAATACCCCATACCATTATCCCAACCAACTGGGTTCTTTAGTCTACGGTTTCTTACAACACCATCACTGGATGCTTCATAATTTGTACTCACTGGGTGTGGTCTGAATTCCTGGTTCATTCGTATACTATACTATTTGTCTAATTCATTGACTGATCCATTTGCAGTGATTCATTATATAAAAATCTTTCATTTAGACACTTGTTTTTAGTATAGCATGATGGAGTTCAAGAGATTGACTTCGAGAAATGCTAAATTTAATGCTGATAGAGAGTTTAAGAGATTATTGAAAATCAGTCCTAGATTTAATCTCGATAGACCGAAAAAACGTAACAAACGTCCAAGAGACGGAAACATGAAAGAGTTTAAGAGATTATTGAAAATCAGTCCTAGATTTAATCTCGATAGACCCAAAAAACGTAACAAACGTCCAAGAGACGGAAACATGAAAGAGTTTAAGAGATTATTGAAAATCAGTCCTAGATTTAATCTCGATAAACCCAAAAGACGTAACAAACGTCCAAGAGACGGAAACATGAAAGAGTTTAAGAGATTATTGAAAATCAGTCCTAGATTAAATCTCGATAAACCCAAAATCCTTCGGATTTCAAAAACGTCCAAGAGAGATTACCCCTGGAAAGATGCTCAATTCAATCTCGATATAGCTTCTAATACACCAAAGAATACAATTCTTGATAAAGCCATGATTAGTAAAATCAGAGATTGTTTTAATGAATTCAAACGTGATGGAGCATCTTATTGTTGGTCAACATTTCGAATTGATGGTGTTGTTGATGCTACCATGACTGATGAAAAAGCAGCAGTGATAATTTCACGTGTTGGGGAAAAACGGCATTTTTTCCGAATCAAATTCATTATCGAAGTCGATGGCAAATGGATTATTAAGGATAAATTTGAACCAATCCTCAAGAATAAAAAAGCTGTCATTGTGAGTAGAGATTCCAAACCAGGGATTCTAACCGGCATTGACAAACCATACTACGAAAGATCTTATCCCGTAACAGCAATGGTTTATGGGATATATCCGTTAAATGATAAACCCGATATCGCAAAACTAGCTCCTATGAAATATTCGTCAGGGCTTAATTGTGTAGCAGAACGAATAATAGAACACTTCACAAATGCATCCCGAGGAAATAAACTAACTGATCTGCGACGTAGGAAAATAACCGAGTGGGAACTGACAGTGAAACAGCATGGTGCAAAGATTTCTGATATAGCTAAATTAGAAGCATCATTAAAATTCCCAATATCAGTAACAACAATAACCGGAGAAGTATTATACGAACCGAAATATCAATCGCGAGGAGCCCCAATACAGATTATTGATCATAACAAACACGCGTGGACACCTGCGGTAACAATATTTCCACGAGAACGAACCGTGAAATATATCCCTAAGGAGTTCGTCGGGGATGTTTTCTATGAAGAGAGATTATTTGATGCTATTCATGCGTTGTGTAAGGATGATCCTGTGTCAGTGTGGTTACTTAGAAGTGATGAAGAATTCGATCAATTTGTAAAACCAAATGGTGAATTATATCGCATTGAAGAATTAGATAACAGAATGAGAAAAATCGCTAGTGATTTTTCACCGCAGAATTCCCATGAAAAACTACTCACGGATAGTTTTACTATTCCATCAGTGGTAGCTCACTTCGCAAGAGAAAAAAACTCATGGCGTCCAACACGAAGTGATTTTCTCGAGGATGTTAAATTGAGTTGCGTCGAATTTGGTCACGGAGGACTGTGGAATACGAAATACTCACGTGATGGTATGATTTCAATTGATATAGCCGCGTGTTATCCCGGAAGTTTTCTCGGGTATGGGGAATGCGCTGAGTACTTCAAACGATTTGGACACCCCACGCATGAAATGACTCGTGTTGCGATTAATGGACCATTGCCTGATTTTGATATAACCGGATTCGCTCGTGTGATATCATTTGAATTAGCTACAGGGTTACATCCGTGTAGTTATGTTTGGCTCGGTAGACACCTATCTGAAAAACACTGGATGCCAATAGTGCTATTGAGATATATGATTGATTGTGGTATGCTAATATCGTTGATTGTTTCCGAGGCTATTATATGCTATCGAGCTCAGAAAGAAGTTTGGCTACCACAACCCAATCTAGATAGAATAATCAACGAACTACGAAAACAGTTTCCAGATTTCAGTGAAGAAGAAATCATAAATTGGTCTAAGAAGTTATTTGAAATTAAAAAAGAACAAGCAAAAGATCTCGGAAGAAGAATAATCGGTAAATTTACCCAGGGTGGACGATACGATAACGCAAAATACTCTTCGCGGTTGATCATAGATGTCGCTGAATACGATTTTATTGTAGCGGATTTAATGAAACAGGGAAAACTTGTATCCCGTAAGGATGCTTTTCTATCCAATGGTGAGAAATTAGGTACGGTTGTTACCTACTGTGATGGATATAATTCCCAGTACACACATTTGAGAAGTTCAATGTTAGCCTATGCTTCTATTAATCTATTTTCGATGATAAATAGATTTCCTAATACCGCGGTTAGAGTAGCCACTGATTCGATGTATATACACAATAAGTTCAAATCAGCTGTAGCTAAATTCACAGATCCCGAAGAAAATTGGGGGCGTTGGCGATTTAAAAAGGAGATGCTACATGAGTATTGTGAATCCGCAGACGTTGCCATGGATGATAAATATATTTGTTGTAACCGTATTGAAATTCAATCAGAACTTTCTAATGCACCACCGGTATCTGATCCAATCTGTAGATACAAGACAGTTTATTTAAACGGCTGTGGTGGGTCAGGAAAGACAACTCGTGCAATTGAATTATTTCGTGGGAAAAATCCTACGGATTTCACAAACATGATTGTGCTAACACCGACTCACAGACTCGCCAGAGAGATGATACAACGAGGGGTAAATGCTTGCACTTATCACAGCTTCTTTCGATGGAAGGGTGACAAATGGACTCCTGATCGAATGGGTGATAAATTCATTCCTGAAATCATAATTTGGGATGAAATATGCACAGTGTCATTAGATGTATTAAAAACATTTCTTGAGTGGTTGTTAACCAAAAACACAAAAGTCGTCATGTGCGGTGATCAAGGCCAACCACCACCATTTGTCGGTGCATCTCCACATGAATGGCTAAAGGGTTTTGTAGACTACTATGAAGAAATCACCACTGATTATAGATCACTTGATGAACGATTACGCGAGTTCAAAGCGCTAATTAGATTACAACCGGATAGAATCCAATGCGAAATAGCGCGCGAAGTGATTTCAGAAACTCCAATGAATGATTTCTGGGAAGCGTGGAGACCAAACGATTTGATCATTGCAAGTAGAAAAATAGTCAGGGATACACTTCAGATGAAGTTATTTGAATTGCATAAAGAAAAATTTGCAACGCTTCCAGTACCCCTTTGTTATCGGCCATCGGATACACGAAAACAGAATATTGAAGTTGATATTCCAGGACAGAATGAAAAACAAATTCTGGTATTAAATGATATTGTGCTGGTTGATATCAATGTCGTTGAAGATGCATTGCGTGCTAATAAATCCCCGTGGACGCTAGGATACGCAGCAACAATACACTCTTCACAGGGATTGACTATATCGGATACAATTGTTTGGATGGTAGATAATCGCATCGAATGGTCAAATTTAGTCTATCTCGCAGTATCCAGAGTACGAAACATAAATCAACTTCGAAGAATTGTCCTCGATGATGAAATCATTGGTGATGATAATGACACAACAATAAGTGATATTGATGTTAGCATCATTAATAAAAAACTCTCCGGTTACAAACAACAGGACAAAAAAAAACAACGAGAATTTGATATTGATGCTAAATTAATAATCACTTTGAAGAAACAACAGAATAATCACTGCGCGAGTTGCAATTGTATAATGCGTTGGCAGTATTCGGATAAGGATCCTCGCCAATTCACCGTAGACAGAAAAAATAACAATCTCGGTCATGTCAGAAATAATGTGATGTTGACTTGTCTTGAGTGCAATAGACGCAACGGTGCTAGTTAAGCCCATGGGGTGGCAATTGAGTATCCTCAGGTATCACTTGTAATTGTTGTCGAGTAAAACCCCGTTGAGGGGCAGTTGAATCCAGTTTATAGACTGGAGGTCTACCAGTTGATCGTGTTATACTAGATATCTTATGCGTAGTGACGCTCCAAATAGGATCAGTAGCCCTTTTTCTACCCCCTTCAAGCTCTCCTGGTTCGTATAAGTACCTCACAATGACATTACTACCAAGAATTGGTTGGGAAACGCTAGCGTTTCTAGGGAAATCTTTTTGTGGTTGTACGGGTATTGACTTCTTTTTAATCGCGTTGATAGGTTTCATGTTGATTGTTCTAGTAATCTCGTTGTTCAGTGCAGTAATCACAGATGGTAATCTTTTAACCCATTCACTGGATCGCTTTTCTTGAATGAATTCTTTTGCGTATTGATATCCAAATAACCGCTCAGCAATCGTCCGATTAAATCGTTCTACAATGGCCTGATCGCGATGTAGCGCAGTATGCCCTCGTCGTATTGTGACATTGTGATGTTTCATTGTTGATAACACTACACCCTGAAATTCCTTGCCAGGATCAACCTGCAATAGATTTGGCCAGTTCAGAGGACCTCGTCGATAAATCCTTTCAAATGCAGAAGCGACTTCAGTGGCTGATTTTGTTTTTAACGGTTCTGCTTCTTTGTATCGACTCGCAACATCAACTACGGTTAACGCATATTTGTAACCACGATCATGTGGCAGAAATAATATATCAGCCTGATGAACTTCATTAGGAGAGGTCACATCAAAATGCGAGAATTGAATTTGTTTAGGCGGTGGTAGGTAAATTTGCCATAGTGCCTGTTTGGATAACCAATTAGCCGCAGTGGTTTTTTTCACTTTTGCAGCTCTAGCGAGTTTATTGATTGCAGCGTTACCCCTCCAGTATCCCCTCGGAGAATAATAAATTGATTCCATATTATTAATTACCAGCACCTAACATCAATTTACTTTTCATAGCCGATTTTATCAAAAATGAAGACAATTTTTCTTTGAAGGATTTATCAGGAATAGCATTTAACGCATGAATTAATTTCACATCTGCTAGATGCCTGTGTTGCAGATTGCTGCTTTTATAAGCAACATCATGAAGGTGACAGGCATTATCAATGGCGTTTATTGGTTCTTCACCGGGGTTGGGTTGATTTTGATTATTGAGTCTGATATCAAGTCTGGTTCCCGGTCCACAGTAGCTATATCCTGGAAGGTGCTTTTCTCCGGGGTATTTTGCCCATGGGGTTCCAGGGAGTTTTGCTAATTTGGCTGCGATATCACCTCCTCGTTTTTTTTTAAAGATTCCTTGGGTTTAGAAACAAATCTAAATTTCTTTGTACCACATTGCACGCATTTACCAGAAAGCGCTGATCGGTTATTTTTAGTTGTAATCGTCGTCAAGTCATCTGTGCCAGTACGCGTTTTACACTTCACACAATATAGATCCATAATTTATGTATAGAAATATGGATATAATTGATTTTTCAGCGACTAAAACAAGAGAACCAATTAAGCATCATGCAGCGCTACCAAACTCTATCCGGATGATTATAATCGGGCCATCTGGATCCGGTAAAACGCAATTGTTGCTCAATTTAATAATGAGATGGATGAAGTGGGATAAGTTGTATTTAATTGCCCCTAGCGTAGATGATCAACGATGTTATGAAGTGTTAAAGGATTTTAACGAGAATGCATCAGAAATTAAGGGTGAGAACGCCATTGATTTTATAACCGATATCGATGAAGCACCGAGTATTGATGATATTGATGGAGATATTAACAATTTAGTCGTATACGACGATATAATGTTGGATAAACAAAAAAATCCTGCTAGAATATTTTCCCGTGGGCGTCACAAAAACACTGACGTGATATATGTCACTCAACGCTACACTCAGGTTCCAAAAGTCATCAGAGATAACTGTAATTTATTGTCTGTATTCAACGGAGTTGATACTCATACGCTACGAAATATTTGGCAGACATGGTGTTCTGATATGGACTTCAATCAATTTCGAGATTTCTTTAGTCATGCTCAGTCGACTCCGCACGGATTCGCAACAATAAATCTACATGATCCTCGGACACGATATCGTATCGGACTTGATCAAATATTCGGTTAAAATCGTAAAAGAATTATTAACCCAGAACTGAAATCACTAGTGATGAAATCACTAGCAGCAGAGAGGGTGGATGACCACATCGTTGCGAGCAAAATCGTAAAATATCCGTTTTTGCAAAAATGGAGACTTTTTTTTTGGTTAAATGAGATTTTGTTGGAAGTCTTATTTTTTGTCTGAAAACGTAGTGTGTAGGCCATTTTTTGTTCGGAAACGTTATCTGGAAGCCTTATTTTTGCTTGAAATCGTGGTCTGTTCACCCTCTCTGCTGCTCAAGTAAACGTGCTAAAGACTAATCCAAAAAATGAATTCTCTCTCGAGAAACTTCATTACTAAACAATTTTTATTTCAACAATAATATGGTTTTAAGGTGCCATCGGCATTGGGTACAAAGTGAGTCATGACAATGGAGTTGGAGCATGTAGGCTGGGTTCCATGCTCATTCTAAATAAAGAGTTATGTTTCTAATTACTGACATATCAGATTAGTCGGAGCCTTGTGAAAGGACATATGTGGTCTACATTCAAGTACAACGCATATCTTCGATATAATTCGATGAGGGATTTTAACAATAGAAATAGAAATACAACTATAAACCAAATGTAACTTGTAGAGTATGCATTGCGCAGCGAGATAGAGAGACAGAGACAAACAGAGGGAAATAGGGAGGTTGGGTGAGACTTTTCAGATGTATTTAAAAGTTTTGAGTCCCGGTCACTTTGTACCTTATTTATAGGTTAGACATCATTGAAATTACATAGGATCCTCCGATCGGTAATGATGTTGTTGAACGAAGACTCTCCGCTTTTACAACAATAACACTTTTCGAGCAATCTCAGGATTAAATTGCTTTGAAGAAAATTAACATTATACAGAAAAGATTGCATCAAGAAACAAACAGCTGCATGAAAGGAACAACCGCCATAACATTTCGAAATGCTTTACTATTAATGGAACGGATATTCATGTTGTAAGAACAAAGGATCCGGCTTAATTTTCTTGCTAACACTGACAATGATAAAATATTTGAGTACAATGTTTCAATTTAGACAAACAATTCAAATTTTTATTGTTTAGAATAAAGGTATGGCTAAAAAATTCTTCGATATTTTTGAAAAAATGTGTCTTGTCTCGTCCCTATGAGCAATCCAAGAGTATGTGCGATTACTTGAACCTTTGAATGAATGGTCGGAGTTGCTGAAACTGTGGAGATGGACCAGTGATTATAAACTCAAAATATCACATATACTTGAAAAGGACGCTATCAAGAAAGGTAAACCTTGATAAATGACCCGCAATTATATTCAAAATACGGTTTGATTCACACATAAATAAAATTCACTTTACATGTAATGTAACTCTGGCAGGAAAAGCAATGGGAAAAGATTAAGCAGTCATTTAGCAAATAGTTAGATATAAACATGGCCTTTCGTTTATAATCTTAGATCAACTGAAAAATATAGGAAATAGACAAGTTTAAAACGTTGCTTGACCTTCAGGATATTTTAAGGTTTGTTTGTCTAGCCATTTCGGGCATTGCATCGTGTATATACTACCACGTCCCGCTTGATTTCAAAGGAGTATATTACACCTTGATACATACAGTGGTGCAGGCACAATAGTTATTGCGATGAGAAGTAACATCTAGTGCTCAACTAATTATTAGTTACAGAGTTAGGGCCAAGACATATCTTGCTTGTATAGCAGGAGTTACTTAAACGAACACAAGAACCAAATAGATCGGAACACTAGAACTCCGAAATCAGCTATCTAAATTGACCCACTACAAAACAAATCTGAGCTTATGAAAAAGAAAAGTAAAAAGGCTCCAGTGGGATTCGAACCCTCGACCTCCAGTTTACTAGACTGGCGCTCTAACCAACTGACCTATGGAGCCACTACAAAACTCTTTGATAGAGACTCTATTGTTTTTTTGTAATAATGAGCTATTAGATCTATTAAACTTTGCCAATCACTGATATACAAGCTGTGCTCGTTCCAAATTGAATTGATCGATGTAATACATTTTTAAATACTTCTCAATGGTACATAGTAATATGAATAAATACAGTGATATATTAAACGTAAATGAAAGTATTCAAAGACCTTGAAAGCAAATGCCTTTTACAGAAGAGGGCTAGGAGACATGTTTTTTTATGGTTTAACGCCATTTTTTCAGCACAATATAGGCTATACATGGCGGCCAATAATAATGGTGGAGGAAGTACCCGGAAAACCCCCGGAACTAACCACCGACCCACGAGAAGCTAATGGCAAGCTTTCTCACATAACTACATTAGCTGAATCTTAAGACTCGAACTCACGCAGACAGAGGTGAGATGGCAGTGATCCGTGACGAAAGGCACTTTATACCGCTCTGCCACTCGGGGCCCCTTAAGACATATGTAAGGATGGACACATCAGTGTATATGTACTAAGATGCTCTGATACAACGTGTCGTGAGTATAATGTAATATATACCACGTATTGTGAGATATCAACGAATTAACCTATAAAGGTATTACAAGGTGAACTCAAACCACAAGGCGTAATGTAATCTATAAATGAGGTCAACACGTTCAAATTAGAACATATTATACGTAGTTCTTTCCATTGTTCTAATGGCACTGTAAAATAAACACAGGAAAACAATTAATTGAAAATTCAAATAAATTTTATTTTACCACAGTTTTTTTGCTTGAGACAAATTTATCTTTATTCATCAAACAACGTTCGTTTCTACATTTTCTACATTCTAGCTATGCATCACAGTTTACAATCAACACGAACATTTCTAACAGCACAAAAACGAAACAACTGTTTCAAGCCGGTTAAGCTGTTACGGCCATCCATCCCGATAAGTGGATATAACTTCAAAATATCACATATTCTTGCAAAGGGCGCGATCAAAAACCGTAAAGAATGACCCTCAAATATAGTTTAAATGCGCTTCGATTCGCACATACATAACATTCGTTTGCATATGATGTAATTATGAAGCAATGGAAAAAGATTAAGCAGTCATTTAGCAAGTAATCAAAATATTAATATTGGCTATCGTTTATAATATTAGAACAACTGAAAAATATAGAAGGATTTAGGCAAATTTAAAAGGTTGCTTGACCTTCATGTAATTTTACGGTTTGTCTATCTAGCCATTTCGGGCATTGCATCGTGTATATATTATCACGACCCGATTGATTTCAAATGAGTATATTACACCTTGATACATACAGGGCGCCCGCACAATTGTTTTGGGGTGAGGAGAAACATCTAGTGATCAACTAATTAAAAGTTACAGATGTTGGCAAGACATATCTTGTTTGTAAAGCAGGAGTTACTGAAACGACCACAAGAACCAGATAGATCGGAACACTAGAACTCCGAAATCAGCTATCTAAATTGACCCACTACAAAACAAATCTGAGCTTATGAAAAAGAAAAGTATAAAGGCTCCAGTGGGATTCGAACCCTCGACCTCCAGTGTACTAGACTGGCGCTCTAACCAACTGAGCTATGGAGCCACAATATAACTCGAAGGTAGAGACTATGTTTATTTTGTAATAACCAACTATTGTATCTAATAAAATTGACCAATCACTGACAATCCAGCTGTGCTTTCTCTAATTTCCAAGATCGAAACTATTATTATATCTTCATTCATCAATTAGGATTTATTTTTACATTCTAGGCCTCTTATGAATACAAACAGAATGAGATCACTAGTGCTCTCAATAGTCTGAATTTAGTTTTCAGACAGATATTCTTGTCTCTCCAGATGGGTCTTAGCTTTGACATAGCTGCCGTTGTGTGTCCTGCTCGTGACGAACATTCTACTCGTGATCCCTCTTTGGTGCTTATGGAACCAAGAGATTTGGACTGGTTCATTTTTTCCATTTCCTGTCTTCTGATTTAAATATCGGCTGTAATTTGTTTGGCACAGTTTGTCATCAGCCTTATCTTCTCAACTCTTATTTTCATGTACAACCTGGAAGATATTTCGTCCAGGTTCTTCAATAAGATGGCACTCTCGTGTCCTCCAGTGCTAACCAACTGAGCTATCAAGCAATATATGTGTACGCTTGCAAAAGATGTGTTGCTGAAATAACAACTACCAAATAAGCAGAGTATGCACAGGTATGCAGGTCACACACCTTGTAGGGGCCACGCTACAACCGATCAAAATAATATTGATAGGACATAATTTGTGAGGGAGATTTAGACTGTCTACGGGCCTCCACAGTGTTTAATAGGGCACTGTTTATAAACTACTCAAGAAATGAATTTTACAAGTGTCTGGCATAAATAAATATGATGGATTGAGCTAAATAGGGTGGTATCTACATTAATCTGGCGTTAAAGGTTCCACTCTGTTTTCGCTTAAGTTCATAATTGATTTTATGGTTGTGAATGTACGCAGATAAATAAAGTATGGACACAATTGAAATGTCAGTGTTTGAGGGAACAGTCATAGTAATAAAATGTTTCTTCTTTATTTAGTCGAGACAACTCATGCAAATTTACACTTTTTGGTTAGACTTCATAAAAAGACAGTCCCCTGCTAGAAATACTTTTCTAGTACTGCGAGAGGCTCATACACTATGCTCCTCATTACTGGAGCTGTTTCATTGATTGTTAGCTGCTCTACAGCTGGCGTTGACATTGGGGGCCAACTGCACGTGCTGCACGGATGGGATTCGAATTCATTGGAATATATTATTTTCATCGTGTTGGGGATAATATAATCTTCCAAGTAAATGAATAAAACAACATATTTAGACATATGTATCCAGAAGACATTTTCAAAGGGCAATACGTTCCACTTAAGTACATCTGATTTGATAAATATATATTTTAATGTTTTTGTTTGTCGGCTTTAAAACAAAATTCCATTACAATATATTCTCATGTGAGGTTTTTGCTTAGAGATGATGGGGTTTTCTTTTCAGATAAATCAGTGGAGATGAATTTTATTTGATAAACAAGTAATGTTGACCCAGATCCTTGCCTTTATTCAAGGTTTACGGCAATACGTAAACAGGTTTAGTTTTTATTTTCATTGTCATGGTCAAGATAGGAGTAGTAAATTAGAAGTAAACAACTTTTCTTTTCATGCTTATTTATCGCCAGGGTCATTTTAGGATTAAGTGATATAAAATAGAATAGCAAGTGATTCCTTTTCAACATCACCACCCTTTCCGTGCTTTCGCAATTTTGTGATTTTATTTTCGAAATTGCATATTTTAAGACGATATTGCATTGTTCTAGTGAAATTTAGTTTGGGTCTTTAACCTCTGACGTGAAGTCATTTTATTTTGCAGTAGCCAGTCTTTGAATCCATGTTGACGCTTCTTCAGTTCATTAGGAATTCAAAGGATTAATTCGTATCTCTGGGAATATTTTATATGCTTCTTCATAATTCTTGGACAATAACAGCGTATCAAAACATTATTCGGATTTCCATCACCGGATTGTTAAATATTGTGTTTCTGCAAAGAACTGTATATAAGAACAAACAGGCCTCAGCATACATCATCTACTACCATCTTGGATTTTCCAACAGGACTCGAAGTTGAATCTATTAGAACATATCCTGACTAGGACTTGTAATTTAATTCGTGGAATATTCCCGGATTATTTTCGGACTTGATTCTTTTAATTTGGAAGTTATGTTCCCGTTGTTTTACAATCTTTTCCAGGGGCCCCAAGTGACCAATTTGTTGAATGCAATCTCCGTTACTGATCACTGCCATCTCACCTCTTTCTGCGTTCCTTCGAGTCTCAGATTTGGCCAATTCACGTATGTGAGAAAGCGTACAGTAGCTTCTCGTTGGTCGGTGATTTTTTTCCTTGGGTTTATCTGGGTTATCCCTTCACCATTATTACAAGCCGCCTATCGTGTGCTGAAAAATGGCGTTAAACCTTACAACAAGAACAAAAATAATAGTTTCCATGGAAATAAATTATTTGCTAAATTGTACAAAGCTTGTTGTTTTCACTATTTCTGTGCTACTAATTATTAGAGCATAAATACTTAACTATATATATATATATAGTTATATATATATATAAACACGAAATTATAAAATGTTCAAACGCCTCCAAAAATCATCATGTGTCTTTTCCCATTATAACCCACAATTAATTGATACGATTTGATTTACTTAAAGTCTAAAAACGTTGGCTCCAGAGGGAATCGAACTCTCCGCCTCCAGTTTACGAGACTGGCGCTCTAACCATCTGAGCTATGGAGCCGTCAATTCCTAAATACTATAATTTGTGCTATTGACGTTCGAACCACACAGCAGATAAGTTCTAAGCAGTAAGTCATGGGTAATCATTGTCGTTATTCAGCAATTAATCCATGTTCTACCCCTAGTAATATAACACGTAAGAATAATGCAATGTTATTTCAATATATACTTAAGTATTTCTATTAGCACTGATTATATTGGCGAATACATTCACGTTTTATAAGAACCACATTTTGATGTAAACACTATTTTAGGACCTAATAATGCGTAATTAGCAATATATACTGAGATACAGCAGATTTGGAAGATCTTGCTATTTCAAACTATGGTTAGCAATGCCTCAAGAAAACTGTAATTGACAACTACCTATATATTAGCATTCCTTTATCTTCATTGTTTTTATTAATGCAACGTTTTCATTGTTCGTCATTGTGGATTAAAGTATTTATTCAATGCTATTGTATACACTTTGTAGGATATTCATTGCTGCCAGTATATTTGGTGGATGAATAAGACACGAAGACGGTGTATAAAAAATATTTAAAAAACAAAGTAAAAAAGCATTCAGCCAAGAGAAAATTGCTGGAAGCTTACTCATGTGCTCACGTTGGCCGATCATACCTGATCATACGCTGACTGAAGCGGACGAACACAAGAATCGGACATATCAGAACACTCGAAATCAGAAAACAGTTATCCAAAATGACACCTATTAAAAATAGCTGAGCTTGTGAAATAGAAACGTTAAAAGGCTCCAGTGGAATCCGAACCCTCAACCTCTAGTTTACTAGACTGGTGCTCTAACCAACTGAGCTATGGAGCCACAAATTAATTTATATCTTTTTTCATCAATTAAAATTTGTTTTTCTTTTCAATCTCGCTGCGTCATTCCCGCAGAGTTTAGAACGAACACTAACATGTCTAGGCTAATTGACCTTACTAATATTATACCGATAAAAGTTAATTTACTCTGATTGCATAAGAAATATTTTCCTAGCTAGTAAATCCTTTGTGCAAATATGGCCAGAAACTAATGTCACCAGTGGACAGTGCTGCTATCAAAGCGCTAGTCCAATAGAGCGTGTGCAGTTTTTGTATACATGTGCCAAGTAAACGTGCTAAAGACTAATCCAAAAAATGAATTCTCTCTCGAGAAACTTCATTACTAAACAATTTTTATTTCAACAATAATATGGTTTTAAGGTGCCATCGGCATTGGGTACAAAGTGAGTCATGACAATGGAGTTGGAGCATGTAGGCTGGGTTCCATGCTCATTCTAAATAAAGAGTTATATGTTTCTAATTACTGACATATCAGATTAGTCGGAGCCTTGTGAAAGGACATATGTGGTCTACATTCAAGTACAACGCATATCTTCGATATAATTCGATGAGGGATTTTAACAATAGAAATAGAAATACAACTATAAACCAAATGTAACTTGTAGAGTATGCATTGCGCAGCGAGATAGAGAGACAGAGACAAACAGAGGGAAATAGGGAGGTTGGGTGAGACTTTTCAGATGTATTTAAAAGTTTTGAGTCCCGGTCACTTTGTACCTTATTTATAGGTTAGACATCATTGAAATTACATAGGATCCTCCGATCGGTAATGATGTTGTTGAACGAAGACTCTCCGCTTTTACAACAATAACACTTTTCGAGCAATCTCAGGATTAAATTGCTTTGAAGAAAATTAACATTATACAGAAAAGATTGCATCAAGAAACAAACAGCTGCATGAAAGGAACAACCGCCATAACATTTCGAAATGCTTTACTATTAATGGAACGGATATTCATGTTGTAAGAACAAAGGATCCGGCTTAATTTTCTTGCTAACACTGACAATGATAAAATATTTGAGTACAATGTTTCAATTTAGACAAACAATTCAAATTTTTATTGTTTAGAATAAAGGTATGGCTAAAAAAATCTTCGATATTTTTGAAAAAATGTGTCTTGTCTCGTCCCTATGAACCGAAGCAATGCAATCCAAGAGTATGTGCGATTACTTGAACCTTGAATGAATGGTCGGAGTTGCTGAAACTGTGGAGATGGACCAGTGATTATAAACTCAAAATATCACATATACTTGAAAAGGACGCTATCAAGAAAGGTAAACCTTGATAAATGACCCGCAATTATATTCAAAATACGGTTTGATTCACACATAAATAAAATTCACTTTACATGTAATGTAACTCTGGCAGGAAAAGCAATGGGAAAAGATTAAGCAGTCATTTAGCAAATAGTTAGATATAAACATGGCCTTTCGTTTATAATCTTAGATCAACTGAAAAATATAGGAGATAGACAAGTTTAAAACGTTGCTTGACCTTCAGGATATTTTAAGGTTTGTTTGTCTAGCCATTTCGGGCATTGCATCGTGTATATACTACCACGTCCCGCTTGATTTCAAAGGAGTATATTACACCTTGATACATACAGGGGTGCAGGCACAATAGTTATTGCGGTGAGAAGTAACATCTAGTGCTCAACTAATTATTATTTACAGAGTTAGGGCCAAGACATATCTTGCTTGTATAGCAGGAGTTACTTAAACGAACACAAGAACCAAATAGATCGGAACACTAGAACTCCGAAATCAGCTATCTAAATTGACCCACTACAAAACAAATCTAAGCTTATGAAAAAGAAAAGTAAAAAGGCTCCAGTGGGATTCGAACCCTCGACCTCTAGTTTACTAGACTGGCGCTCTAACCAACTGAGCTATGGAGCCACTACAAAACTCTTTGATAGAGACTCTATTGTTTTTTGTTGTAATAATGAGCTATTAGATCTATTAAACTTTGCCAATCACTGATATACAAGCTGTACTCGTTCCAAATTGAATTGATCGATGTAATACATCTTTAAATACTTCTCAATGGTACATAGTAATATGAATAAATACAGTGATATATTAAACGTAAATGAAAGTATTCAAAGACCTTGAAAGCAAATGCCTTTTACAGAAGAGGGCTAGAAGACATATGGTTTTTTTATGGTTTAACGCCATTTTTTCAGCACAATATAGGCTATACATGGCGGCCAATAATAATGGTGGAGGAAGTACCCGGAAAACCCCCGGAACTAACCACCGACCCACGAGAAGCTAATGGCAAGCTTTCTCACATAACTACATTAGCTGAATCTTAAGACTCGAACTCACGCAGACAGAGGTGAGATGGCAGTGATCCGTGACGAAAGGCACTTTATACCGCTCTGCCACTCGGGGCCCCTTAAGACATATGTAAGGATGGACACATCAGTGTATATGTACTAAGATGCTCTGATACAACGTGTCGTGAGTATAATGTAATATATACCACGTATTGTGATATATCAACGAATTAACCTATAAAGGTATTACAAGGTGAACTCAAACCACAAGGCGTAATGTAATCTATAAATGAGGTCAACACGTTCAAATTAGAACATATTATACGTAGTTCTTTCCATTGTTCAAATGGCACTGTAAAATAAACACAGGAAAACAATTAATTGAAAATTCAAATAAATTTTATTTTACCACAGTTTTTTTGCTTGAGACAAATTTATCTTTATTCATCAAGAAACGTTCGTTTCTACATTTTCTACATTCTAACTATGCATCACAGTTTACAATCAACACGAACATTTCTAACAGCACAAAAACGAAACAACTGTTTCAAGCCGGTTAAGCTGTTACGGCCATCCATCCCGATAAGTGGATATAACTTCAAAATATCACATATTCTTGCAAAGGGCGCGATCAAAAACCGTAAAGAATGACCCTCAAATATAGTTTAAATGCGCTTCGATTCGCACATACATAACATTCGTTTGCATATGATGTAATTATGAAGCAATGGAAAAAGATTAAGCAGTCATTTAGCAAGTAATCAAAATATTAATATTGGCTATCGTTTATAATATTAGAACAACTGAAAAATATAGAAGGATTTAGGCAAATTTAAAAGGTTGCTTGACCTTCATGTAATTTTACGGTTTGTCTGTCTAGCCATTTCGGGCATTGCATCGTGTATATATTATCACGACCCGATTGATTTCAAATGAGTATATTACACCTTGATACATACAAGGCGCCCGCACAATTGTTTTGGGGTGAGGAGAAGCAGCAGAGAGGGTGAATCCTACAACGTTTTTAGACAAAATTTGATTGAAATCCTAAAACGAGCCGTCTTATAATCTTATTTTAACCAAAAAAAGGCGAACCCTACAACGTTTTCAGACAAAAAATTGATTGAAATCTCCCTACGAAATCATTTTAACTAAAAAAATGAAAACGATTTTTTAATCAATTTTGGTCGCAACTTGTTGTCATCCACCCTCTCTGCTGCTAAAGTTTTCAGTTCTGGGTTAATAATTCTTTTACGATTTTAACCGAATATTTGATCGAGTCCGATACGATATCGTGTCCGAGGATCATGTAGATTTATTGTTGCGAATCCGTGCGGAGTCGACTGAGCATGACTAAAGAAATCTCGAAATTGATTGAAGTCCATATCAGAGCACCATGTCTGCCAAATATTTCTAAGAGTATGAGTATCAACTCCGTTGAATACAGAAAGAATATTGCAGTTATCTCTGATGACTTTTGGAACCTGAGTGTAGCGTTGAGTGACATATATCACGTCAGTGTTTTTGTGACGCCCACGGGAAAATATTCTAGCAGGATTCTTTTGTTTATCCAACATTATATCGTCGTATACGACTAAATTGTTAATATCTCCATCAATATCATCAATACTCGGTGCTTCATCGATATCGGTTATAAAATCAATGGCGTTCTCACCCTTAATTTCTGATGCATTCTCGTTAAAATCCTTTAACACTTCATAACATCGTTGATCATCTACGCTAGGGGCAATTAAATACAACTTATCCCACTTCATCCATCTCATTATTAAATTGAGCAACAATTGTGTTTTACCGGATCCAGATGGCCCGATTATAATCATCCGGATAGAGTTTGGTAGCGCTGCATGATGCTTAATTGGTTCTCTTGTTTTAGTCGCTGAAAAATCAATTATATCCATATTTCTATACATAAATTATGGATCTATATTGTGTGAAGTGTAAAACGCGTACTGGCACAGATGATGTGACGACGATTACAACAAAAAATAACCGATCAGCGCTTTCTGGTAAATGCGTACAATGTAGTACAAAGAAATTTAGATTTGTTTCTAAACCCAAGGAACCTTTAAAAAAAACGAGGGGGTGATATCGCAGCCAAATTGGCAAAGCTCCCTGGAACCCCATGGGCAAAGTACCCCGGAGAAAAGCACCTTCCAGGATATAGCTACTGTGGACCGGGAACCAGACTTGATATCAGACTCAATAATCAAAATCAACCCAACCCCGGTGAAGAACCAATAAACGCCATTGATAAGGCCTGTCACCTTCATGATGTTGCTTATAAAAGCAGCAATCTGCAACACAGGCATCTAGCAGATGTGAAATTAATTCATGCGTTAAATGCTATTCCTGATAAATCCTTTAAAGAAAAATTGTCTTCATTTTTGATAAAATCGGCTATGAAAAGTAAATTGATGTTAGGTGCTGGTAATTAATAATATGGAATCAATTTATTATTCTCCGAGGGGATACTGGAGGGGTAACGCTGCAATCAATAAACTCGCTAGTGCTGCAAAAGTGAAAAAAACCACTGCGGCTAATTGGTTATCCAAACAGGCACTATGGCAAATGTATCTACCACCGCCTAAACAAATTCAATTCTCGCATTTTGATGTGACCGCTCCTAATGAAGTTCATCAGGCTGATATATTATTTCTGCCACATGATCGTGGTTACAAATATGCGTTAACCGTAGGTGATATTGCAAGTCGATACAAAGAAGCAGAACCGTTAAAAACAAAATCAGCCACTGAAGTCGCTTCTGCATTTGAAAGGATTTATCGACGAGGTCCTCTGCACTGGCCAAATCTATTGCAGGTTGATCCTGGCAAGGAATTTCAGGGTGCAGTGTTATCTACAATGAAACATCATAATGTCACCATACGACGAGGGCATACTGCGCTACATCGCGATCAGGCCATTGTAGAACGATTTAATCGGACGATTGCTGAGCGGTTATTTGGATATCAATACGCAAAAGAATTCATTCAAGAAAAGCGATCCAGTGAATGGGTTAAAAGATTACCATCTGTGATTACTGCACTGAATAACGAGATTACTAGAACAATCAACATGAAACCTATCAACGCGATTAAAAAGAAGTCAATACCCGTACAACCACAAAAAGATTTCAAAGAACCAATTCTTGGTAGTAGTGTCATTGTGAGGTACTTATACGAACCAGGAGAGCTTGAAGGGGGTAGAAAAAGGGCTACTGATCCTATTTGGAGCGTCACTACGCATAAGATATCTAGTATAACACGATCAACTGGTAGACCTCCAGTCTATAAACTGGATTCAACTGCCCCTCAGCGGGGTTTTACTCGACAACAACTACAAGTGATTCCCGAGGATACTCAATTGCCACCGCATGGTCTTAACTAGCACCGTTGCGTCTATTGCACTCAAGACAAGTCAACATCACATTATTTCTGACATGACCGAGATTGTTATTTTTTCTGTCTACGGTAAATTGGCGAGGATCCTTATCCGAATACTGCCAACGCATTATACAATTGCAACTCGCGCAGTGATTATTCTGTTGTTTCTTCAAAGTGATTATTAGTTCAGCATCAATATCAAATTCTCGTTGTTTTTTTTTTGTCCTGTTGTTTGTAACCGGAGAGTTTTTTTATTAATGATGCTAACATCAATATCACTTATTGTTGTGTCATTATCATCGAAAACAACTCTTCGAAGTTGATTTATGTTTCGTACTCTGGATACTGCGAGATAGATTAAATTCGACCATTCGATGTGATTATCCACCATCCAAACAATTGTATTCGATATAGTCAATCCCTGTGAAGAGTGTATTGTTGCTGCGTATCCTAGCCTCCACGGGGATTTATTAGCACGCAACGCATCTTCAACGACATTGATATCAACCAGCACAATATCATTTAATACCAGAATTTGTTTTTCATTCTGTCCTGGAATATCAACTTCAATATTCTGTTTTCGTGTATCCGATGGCCTATAACAAAGGGGTACTGGAAGCGTTGCAAATTTTTCTTTATGCAATTCAAATAACTTCATTTGAAGTGTGTCCCTGACTATTTTTCTACTTGCAATGATCAAATCGTTTGGTCTCCACGCTTCCCAGAAATCATTCATTGGAGTTTCTGAAATCACTTCACGCGCTATTTCGCATTGGATTCTATCCGGTTGTAATCTAATTAGCGCTTTGAACTCGCGTAATCGTTCATCAAGTGATCTATAATCAGTGGTGATTTCTTCATAGTAGTCTACAAAACCCTTTAGCCATTCATGTGGAGATGCACCGACAAATGGTAGTGGTTGGCCGTGATCCCCGCACATGACGACTTTTGTGTTTTTGTTTAACAACCACTCAAGAAATGTTTTTAATACATCTAATGACACTGTGCATATTTCATCCCAAATTATGATTTCAGGAATGAATTTATCACCCATACGCTCAGGAGTCCATTTGTCACCTTTCCATCGAAAAAAACTGTGATAAGTGCAAGCATTTACCCCTCGTTGTATCATCTCTCTGGCGAGTCTGTGAGTCGGTGTTAGCACAATCATGTTAGAAACGCTAGCGTTTCCACGACGAAATAATTCAATTGCACGAGTTGTCTTTCCTGACCCACCACAACCGTTGAAATAAACTGTCTTGTATCTACATACTGGATCAGATACCGGTAGTGCATTAGAAAGTTCTGATTGAATTTCGATACGGTTACAACAAAGATATTTATCATCCATGGCAACGTCTGCGGATTCACAATACTCATGTAGCATCTCCCTTTTAAATCGCCAACGCCCCCAATTTTTTTCGGGATCTGTGAATGCCGCTACAGCTGATTTGTACTTATTGTGTATATACATCGAATCAGTGGCCACTCTAACCGCGGTATTAGGAAATCTATTTATCATCGAAAATAGATTAATAGAAGCATAGGCTAGCATTGAACTTCTCAAATGTGTGTACTGGGAATTATATCCATCACAGTAGGTAACAACCGTACCTAATTTCTCACCATTGGATAGAAAAGCATCCTTACGGGATACAAGTTTTCCCTGTTTCATTAAATCCCCTACAATAAAATCGTATTCAGCGACATCTATGATCTACCGCGAAGAGTATTTTGCGTTATCGTATCGTCCACCCTGGGTAAATTTACCGATTATTCTTCTTCCGAGATCTTTTGCTTGTTCTTTTTTAATTTCAAATAACTTCTTAGACCAATTTATGATTTCTTCTTCACTGAAATCTGGAAACTGTTTTCGTAGTTCGTTGATTATTCTATCTAGATCTGGTTGTGGTAGCCAAACTTCTTTCTGAGCTCGATAGCATATAATAGCCTCGGAAACAATCAACGATATTAGCATACCACAATCAATCATATATCTCAATAGCACTATTGGCATCCAGTGTTTTTCAGATAGGTGTCTACCGAGCCAAACATAACTACAGGGATGTAACCCTGTAGCTAATTCAAATGATATCACACGAGCGAATCCGGTTAAATCAAAATCAGGCAATGGTCCATTAATCGCAACACGAGTCATTTCATGCGTGGGGTGTCCAAATCGTTTGAAGTACTCAGCGCATTCCCCATACCCGAGAAAACTTCCGGGATAACACGCGGATATATCAATTGTAATCATACCATCACGTGAGTATTTCGTATTCCACAGTCCTCCATGACCGAATTCGACGCAACTCAATTTAACATCCTCGAGAAAATCACTTCGTGTTGGACGCCATGAGTTTTTTTCTCTTGCGAAGTGAGCTACCACTGATGGAATAGTAAAACTATCCGTGAGTAGTTTTTCATGGGAATTCTCCGGTGAAAAATCACTAGCGATTTTTCTCATTCTGTTATCTAATTCTTCAATGCGATATAATTTACCATTTGGTTTTACAAATTGATCGAATTCTTCATCACTTCTAAGTAACCACACTGACACAGGATCATCCTTACACAACGCATGAATAGCATCGAATAATTTCTCTTCATAGAAAACATCCCCGACGAACTCCTTAGGGATATATTTCACGGTTCTATCTCGTGGAAATATTGTTACCGCAGGTGTCCACGCGTGTTTGTTATGATCAATAATCTGTATTGGCGCTCCATTTTTGTTATATTTCGGTTCGTATAAAACCTCTCCGGTTATCGTCATAACTGTTATTGGAAATCTTAATGATGTTTCTAATTTAGCTATATCAGAAATCTTTGCACCATGCTGTTTCACTGTCAGTTCCCACTCGGTTATTTTCCTACGTCGCAGATCAGTTAGTTTATTTCCTCGGGATGCATTTGTGAAGTGTTCTATTATTCGTTCTGCTGCACAATTAAGCCCTGACGAATATTTCATAGGAGCTAGTTTTGCGATATCGGGTTTATCATTTAACGGATATATCCCATAAACCATTGCTGTTACGGGATAAGATCTTTCGTAGTATGGTTTATCAATGCCGGTTAGAATCCCTGGTTTGGAATCTCTACTCACAATGACAGCTTTTTTATTCTTGAGGATTGGTTCAAATTTATCCCTAATAATCCATTTGCCATCGACTTCGATAATGAATTTGATTCGGAAAAAATGCCGTTTTTCCCCAACACGTGAAATTATCACTGCTGCTTTTTCATCAGTCATGGTAGCATCAACAACACCATCAATTCGAAATGTTGACCAACAATAAGATGCTCCATCACGCTTGAATTCATTAAAACAGTCTCTGATTTTACTAATCATGGCTTTATCAAGAATTGTATTCTTTGGTGTATTAGAAACTATATCGAGATTGAATTGAGCATCTTTCCAGGGTAATCTCTTGGACGATTTTTTTGGTTTATCGAGATTAAATCTAGGACTAATTTTCAATAATCTCTTAAACTCTTTCATGTTTCCGTCTATTGGACGTTTTTTGGGTTTATCGAGATTAAATCTAGGATTGATTTTGTTACGTTTTTTGGGTTTATCGAGATTAAATCTAGGATTGATTTTTAATAATCTCTTAAACTCTTTCATGTTTCCGTCTATTGGACGTTTGTTACGTTTTTTTGGTTTATCGAGATTAAATCTAGGATTGATTTTTAATAATCTCTTAAACTCTTTAATGTTTCCGTCTCTTGGACGTTTGTTACGTTTTTTGGGTTTATCGAGATCAAATATAGGATAATTTTTAATAATCTCTTAAACTCCTTCATGTTTCCGTCTCTTGGACGTTTTTTGGGTCTATCGAGATTAAATCTAGGATTGATTTTTAATAATCTCTTAAACTCCTTATCAGCATTGAATTCAGCATTTTTCGAAGGCGTTTTCCTTAATTCCTTCATGCTATAATTAAAACAAGCATTTAAATGAAAGATTTTTATATAATGAATCACTGCAAGTGGCTTATGATTGGATCAATAACCCCGTGTAACAAATCATGCAGAAATGAGTTCTGTGGGTATCATATGCAAAGCTTTCGACGTGGAAGCCTTGGTCCGTTACCCTGTATTCTATGTGGAGTTGGGGTCAGGGGAAAATCTCAGTTGTGTCTAAATTGCGGTGGTAAGCGATACAGGGAGTTGAAGCGATATTATGATAAAAGAATAAAAAATGGACAATCAATCAGAAATTTTGACCCTGAAAAGATCCTTGACCCTGACAACATCAAGGATAAAATCATAAGAACCCCTCAAGACTACATTGAAAGATTCATTATTGAACCAAACGATGAATTAGACAAACAATAGTATAATATATAAATGAACCAAGAATTCAGACCACACCCTGTGATCACAAATTATGAAGCATCCAGTGATGGTGTTGTAAGAAACCGCAGACTGAAGAAACCAGTTGGGTGGGATAATGGTATGGGGTATTTGATGTTTGGTGCTGGAAAGAAGAAATATTACTGCCATCGTTTCGTGTATGAATGTTTCAATGGATTGATCGAGGATGATTTTGTTATTGGTCATATCGATTCTAATCCGAAAAACAATTCTTTATCAAATCTGCAGGCTATCACACAAAGTGAAAATTCCGAACGAGGGGGGACTGGGAAATACTCGAAAAAAGCGAGACCTGTGAAATCTTTGAATACGATAACTAACGAAGAAAAAATATTTCAATCAATGAATGAAGCCAGTAGGCACTTCGATATTTGTATATCCTCAGTACGATTCGTTGCAGAGGGAATAACCAAGACGGCTATTTCAAAAAGGACGGGACAAAAAGTTCAATTTAGTTATGTCTGATGCGTCATATTTTTCATTTAGAAATATATAATTGTTATAGAATAATGAATTCTGAAAACATGAATAGCATTTTATCCGAGATTTCAAAATTGAAAAGTTGGGATATTGAACTATCAGATGGGTTAAATCCTGATCAAATCATGTCTGATTTTCAGGATATAGAATACGGAGTTAACAACAATAAATACATGCTACCAAAGAAGTATGCGCTCATCAAAAGAATTCAAAATTCTATTAAGGACTCTCTCGCATTTTCCAGTGACGTAAGTGTGTTCGCTCCGTTGTATACCATCGTAGAACGAATACGAAAAGAATTGGGGTACGAATACGAATTGAAAAAGGAGGTTAATTCTAAAGTTAGAAACCTACGGGCGTTAATTCAAGAAAATGAACAATTTTGATTGACCGACCATTTATCATTATTTGATTGACCGACTATTTATCATTATTTGATTGCCCGACCATTAATCATTTTTTTTTAGCCGACCCTCAAGGGATGTCAAAAATCGATGGTGTTAGGTCGGGATTGAAAAATTGTTTTACAATTGAAAAATTGTTTCTGATTTCAAATAATGGTCAATGAAGCATTAACAACCCGATTGGCTCGTGAACGACTGGATGCAATCAGGAGATTTGTACCAATTCGTGACTCTGTACGAAATAAACTACAACAACGACAGAGTCTTCAGACTGATTTTGCAATGGGATCCGAAGAATTGTTTAAACCAGTAACCACAGCAACGAAAGGGATAGAGCGTGCTATACTGGGAGATGTTCCCGAGACGGGAAAATCTGTTATTGGTGAACTCGAAAAAATAGCAGCGAAAACTGAACAAACAAAACAAATGGAATCAAAAGAAATAGTAGATGATTTACGCGTGATATTTAACGAGGCGGGTTTAGCAGCGATTAATAAGACTGATTCAACAGAAATTCCTGCGCTTGTTGTTACGACTTATGAAAACAGGAAAAATATGTTGAAACCAGAACATCATAAGTTTGTTAGAAATTTAGATCATTGGGCTGATATATTCTACAAAATCAAAACTGAAAAAACAGGTAGAATTAGGAAGAAGGATAACGCATCATATATTGAATATAGAAAAGCGGTGGATATAGTGTATAATCAATACGAAGAGTTTAAACAACAACAAAAACCGCAAAAATTGCGAGGAAGGCGACAGCAGCCTGCAAAGAAAATATCTTTTTCACCTAAAAAACAACTACCACCACCTGATCGAGATGGTGGTGTTTCTGATTATTTCCAAGAAACTGATTTAGAAAAACAGGATGAAGCAACTGGTTATAGCGGAAGCGGATTGCAAGATTCCAGTGAGAATCCAAGGATTTCATGTCCTGGTAGTGTTATCAATGATATATCACGATTAGAAGTTCTTGTAGGAGGTTTCCGAGCTGGAAATAACTCACCGGAAATAATTAATGAAGCAGCTGATATCTGTAGACGATTATTTCAGGGTGGTATCATAGATATCAGCACATATCGAGATTTCATTGGCGAGTTAGTGGAAAGTGGGTATCACAGTGATTAATCACCGAGACTGAATAAAAACGCTAGCGTTTCCAATTGAAAAATGGTTTCTGATTTCAAATAATGATCATACACTACAATCATGATAAACCAACCCCCGTCTACGTAGTTAATTCACGGTTTCCAGTTTATAGAGCATACTACGGAGATGGTTTAGGCAATACCATTGCAGGGTTATTTGCGAGAATGGCTCCAAAAGTGATGCCGTTAGCTAAACAATTATCAATGAAAACAATTGAAGTTATTCGTGATAAGGGTATTGGTGCTGTTGGAGATCTTGCTGGAAAAGCATTTTCAACTGCGAAGAATAAATTAACATCATTAGTGAGACGAGAAAAGAAACCGTTACCATCTACAGCAGAGATGCCTGCAAGTGTTAGTAGAATTATAAATAACGCAGTAGACGAAAAATTAGCGTCGATGGCTTTAACCCCCGACCAAAGCAATATTGCAAATATGATAGCAGGAAGTGGCTTTAAAAAACTACGACGATGAAAATCGTTTATGATTTCACGATTTAGACTCTGATAAATAGAATAAAATGTTCAAAAAATCACATGATCCGGCGTTTGATATAGACGCCCCAGTTGGCAAGGATGATTCTGTACGCGATTATCAATATTACGCCTATCATGCCATAGACTCAAATAGTCGAGCAAGAATTGAACTTCAAGTCCATGATACCAGTAAATACTTTTTGCCCTGTGAAGCGTTTATTGAAGTAGAAGGAGAACTTGTAACAGCTGATGATACTCCTGCTGTACCAGCACCGTATCCAGATGGTACTCAAGTCGGTTTTGTCAATAATGGTATTATGGCGTTATTTGAGAGTGCTAGATATCTCATTGATGGAAAATAAATTGAGTCCATAGATCGCGATGTTGATGTGGCTACAACAATAATCGGGTTAGCGAGATATTCCGATGATTATACAAGATCAGCAGGACCCTCTATGATGTTTGCAAAAGATGGTAAGAATACCGCTGGAGGAAATCCATTTGTTGTAAGACGACCAAAAAAACGTGATAATAGTGATGCTGATGTCGAGAATATGATTATAAACAACGACGTTAATTTCAATCTAGGAGCCGCAACACGTATTTCAATGTTGCAAGGAGCGCGTAAATCATTTTCATGCGCGATTCCACTGCATCACATATTTGGATTCTGTAGAAACGTCAGAAAAGTTATCTACGGGGCGAAGCATACAGTATCGCTTGTACGAAAGAGTGATGATAGTGACGCAATCTGGAGGATTCCAGCGGATGCTGCAAATCCCAATGCTGATGCCGGTAAAGTCAATTTAACAAAAATATCATTGTGGATGCCAGTGTTGACTCCAGCAATCACCGCAGAAGAACGATTACTATCATTTATGGACCAAGGAGGAAAGTCGTTGTTGAGTTGGCTAACCGTGAGTACAGATGTTAAACAATCAAATATCAACGGGTTATTCACGTGGAATCTAGCATCAAAACAAGGCGTTGCTGCGCCACGTCATATATTTATTGCGTTACAGGATAACACACCAGTTGGCGATCAACGTTTCAGTCATATGATATTTGATCAATTAGGTGTGAAAGACGTCTCACTGAGAATAAACGGCCAGCAGGAACCATCCGAGGATATACAACTTAATTACACAGAAAATCATATTGCTCGCGTGTATCATCGTCTGTTGTCATTTATGGCACGCGATCAAAATGTTGATACTGGTTTGCAAATATCACAATTTGATTTTAAAAATCTGTATCCGATCTATTACTTTTCACTGGAACATCTTGATTTAACAAGACAATCTGTTGTTGATATACATTTTAGAGCTAATGTGTCTCGTGGTGCTATTGCTAATTATAGAGCAGTTGCTGTCATTCTCAGTGATAAATCAATGCTACTTGAAGGTGTTGGGGGAAGAATGAGAGTGGTAGATGCACCAGTGGAAAACATGTAATTGAAATTGTAAACGATTTAGAATCAATCAATTATGTATAACATGTCATGTAGTACTATTAGTGTTGCGTTAACTCCCGGTCAATTAAAAAAATTGCAATCGGAATCAGCTAAAAAATGTGGAACCACAATCACGTTGAAACCCAACCAAATGACTGGTGGTGCAAATAAATTATCACTGACAACTCGTCAAATAAAACATTTCAATGATGCACTTGCAGCCAAAAAAGGTGTTCAGATTACTCTTTCTGCGGCTGCTATCAAAAATATGATTAAAACAGGCGGTATATTTCCGTTGTTAGCTGCGATTCCAGCATTGATTGCAGCAGCAGCCCCAGCGGTGGCTAAAGCGGCTGCGTTAGGAGCCGTTGGTACTGCAGCAGGAATGGCACTAAAGAAAGCAACTGGGAAAGGATATAAAAAAAGGGAAAGGGTCTAAGACTACCAGGAACCCCGTATTCGTGGTACAGCGGAAAGGGTCTAAGACTACCAGGAACCCCGTATTCGTGGTACAGCGGAAAGGGTCTAAGACTACCAGGAACGATTTATTAATTCAGGAACCTATGGTTCCCAAATCTTCGATGGTTCCTATGTCCAATTTTGATTTAATGGATGCTGCTAAAAAACTAGCGATTAAAAACTTCAGAGGTGTCTTTATGAAAGATCAATTACCACATCAACCAAACAGCGTTGAAACCGGAATCATTAATTTAGATAACAGCACCGGACCTGGAACTCACTGGGTTGCATACGCTATTGATCCACGTGGGATTGTCTATTTTGATTCATATGGATTAGCCCCACCAAAAGAGTTTATGCGGTATATAAAAACCCTTCCAATGAAGACTTGGTATTCTACGCTACCAACACAAACGATGATTGACCCACCAATATGCGGCAGCGAAGTATTAAATGTCCTTGACGCTATTTCTAACTCCTTGAGTAACCCAAGCGGAAAACCACCACATGTTGTCGTTAATGAATACACTAGTAATCGCTGGCAACGACAGAGTCGTCAAAAACGATTTTAGAGAGAGAAAGAGTTTTACAATAACATGATTGATATTTGGGGGAGATCTTTGAAACCCAAACCCGATGGCACTGCACCACCTGATTCTGTCAAGGATGTAAAAAAACTAATCAAAGATGAAATAGCTGAGACGTTGAACTTAACAAATGTTGATCCTAATGAAATAGTTGTATTTCAAGACAAACAGGGTAAATTGAAATCCAGTGATGTGTCATTGAATGATATTTTAGTTAAACAACAAAACGCAATCGAGAACACCGTTGCGTTATTTTCCGATCAGGGTAAATTGAAAACCAGTAATATTTCTCTGGATGATATTTTGGTTAAACAACAAAACGCAATCGAGGATACTATCGCGTTATTTTCCGATCAGGGTAAACTCAAACCGGGTGTACTCGTTTCGACGATTACAGATCGATTAAAAACTCTCAACGATGAGTTAAACAATTCTGTGTTTGTACTAACAACACTTGAATCTAGAATTGAAGAAAACGGAAAACAGTTTTCAGTTTTTCGTAGAAATATCATTGATAAATTTATTGGAACCCAGTTGGATAAAATTGAAATAAAACTCCCTGATATTAAAAAATCCATCGATGAGACGAAAACTTTCATCGAAGCCGTCAAAGGTGATTTTTCGAGGATGATAACAATCATTGAAAAAACAAAAATTCCTCATGAGAAAACCAATAACGTAGTATATACAATCCAACACGGATCATTTGAGTGGACACCTACAAACAACAAATTAGATATCACTGCAACCGTTAAAGGTTTTTATCGATTAACACTAGTAACACCATTAACTCAATTTAATATATCATCGTCGAGTTTATCCGGGGTCAACAATACGATTTCAACGATCATCGACAAGGATAAAACTGAAAAGTTCACTATAACATATACTGATAAAAGTTTGATTGGGGTTTCAGTAACCTGGTATGTTGAATTCGTAGCGGATTTAAGTAAATAAATTGAAAGGATTTCACAATTGAAAACGCTAGTGTTTTTAAAATAAAAATGATTTCATCAACTCAATGTCGCTATGATCAGGTCAGAGAATTTCAGAATAGACTCAAAACCCTCACTGAGGAGTATCAAATAAAAATAAAAAAATACCGACGAAGAATCACCGCAATTGATGTTATTGTGTACTCGGTGTCAAGCGTTCTCACTGGTGCCGGAATAATACTAGCATCTGTTACAATGATTGCCCCGGTCGTAGTTCCAATTTGCATTTCTGCGGTGGCTACAATCGGGGGTATATCAACCGGGATAGCAAAAAAGATATCATCATGCAGCCAGAGTAAACTGCAGAATTACTTACTTCAATTTCATATTGCATCAACCGCATACTCGCAATTATCATTGATGATATCGTCGTCACTCGATAATACGATTATATCAGATAGTGAATTCTCAGCGATGGTCAGTATTTTTGATTCCGCGATATCGAAATTAGAGCGACAACATGAGTATAATAACAATGACAACACCGATGGAATCAGAAAACACGAACCCAAAAAACAAAATGATCTCAATAATATCAACATTACCAGATTGTGAGTTCTCAGTGATGGTCAGTATTTATGATTCCTCGATACCAAAATTAGAAATAAATCATGAGTATAATAACAATGACAACACCGCAGGAATTACTTCAACGAATAGTGGAGAACACGAACCCAGTACAAACAAGCATGATATCAATAACATCAACGAATCCAGAATTCAGTGTGAATTTCCCCTCTCCGGTCCCAGTGAAGGAGATAGCGCTAGCAAAACTACGAGTGTATCACAGTTGGCCTAATATCAGATCAAAATCATTTGGTGGTCAACAACCCAATAATTCTTTAGTGTTTGCGAATAAGAATAAACCCGACGGAACCCCAGACTGGAACGTCGTTTCGATACCAACAGGGTCATACCAAATCGAACAAATCAATGATGAATTCGCGCGTAGAATAAAATCGATTACTGGAGTAGAGTCAAAAATCACTATAACAGTTCATGAACCGACGCTATCATCCGCAATTGAGATAAACACAGAAGGATACGTCGTAGATATCTATCAAAGTTCTATTAGAACCGTACTAGGATGGCCTGAATTACCACCCCAGAGTAAAACTCTGGAGGAAACCGTTAATTTACCCGAACCACAAAAAACTGATTATATCACCGACAGAATAAAACCCGATAATCCAATAAAAAGCTATAGCTATTACAATAAATTTAATGTTTTTAATGTATTGAAAAATCCCATCGTTAAGAAAGATTTATACTTAATTCGACAGGATAAAATCACTGAAAATTTCACAGCGTTCAATAACGATATTTCGTTGTTGTTAATATCTCTTAAATCCGGCTCTCTCACCCGAGATGAATTTATCAGCGTCGTAGAAACATGCAACAAAATCATCAATGATATGGAAACATTTAATTCACAAATTATTCAAGAGATATTAGGTGACAATAGCCCTGAAACAAAGAATTTATTTGCAGATGAATATAAAATCCGCGTTGAAGATATTCCAACATTCAAACTACCAGGATATAACGTACCAGAACTAAAAAAACTTCTCAGTGATGCCATCGATGTTGGTTTTAAAATAATTCATGATACATGGAGAAAAACATCATCGGAAATAAAAATCCTCAAACACAATAATGACCCAGACGGTGGCGGCAGGCATATCGCTCCGTTCAACGTGAATATATCCTCGGTGATTGCGCTTAATTTAGTGTGTGATGTTATCGAAGGAAGCTATCAGATTAATCTAGAGCAATCAAATCAAGCTCAGCAAGGATATATTCTTTATTCGTTTGCACCAACAGCTCCTCCAGGATTCCTAATTATTGAAAACCCAATTAATCCTGTCTACATGCGATGCCATAATAATTCATTAACCAGAATTAATTTCAAACTCACCGACCAGTCAAATAATCTGATTGATTTACAAGAAGAGGTGTTAGCGATTAGTCTGTTTGTGAGATCATAAATGATTTTCATCCTAAAGACTTGACCAAATATTCGGTTAAAATCATTTTATTATTTTTTGTTAACCCAGTGATGAAATCACTAAGCAGCAGAGAGGGTGGATGACAACAAGTTGCGACCAAAATTGATTAAAAAATCGTTTTCATTTTTTTAGTTAAATGATTTCGTAGGGAGATTTCAATCAATTTTTTGTCTGAAAACGTTGTAGGGTTCGCCTTTTTTTTGGTTAAAATAAGATTATAAGACGGCTCTTTTTAGGATTTCAATCAAATTTTGTCTAAAAACGTTGTAGGATTTACCCTCTCTGCTGCTGGAGAAACATCTAGTGATCAACTAATTAAAAGTTACAGATGTTGGCAAGACATATCTTGTTTGTAAAGCAGGAGCTACTGAAACGACCACAAGAACCAGATAGATCGGAACACTAGAACTCCGAAATCAGCTATCTAAATTGACCCACTACAAAACAAATCTGAGCTTATGAAAAAGAAAAGTATAAAGGCTCCAGTGGGATTCGAACCCTCGACCTCCAGTTTACTAGACTGGCGCTCTAACCAACTGAGCTATGGAGCCACAATATAACTCGAAGGTAGAGGCTATGTTTATTTTGTAATAACCAACTATTGTATCTAATAAAATTTACCAATCACTGACAATCCGGCTGTGCTTTCTCTAATTTCCAAGATCGAAACTATTATTATATCTTCATTCATCAATTAGGATTTATTTTTACATTCTAGACCTCTTATGAATACAAACAGAATGAGATCACTAGTGCTCTCAATAGTCTGAATTTAGTTTTCAGACAGATATTCTTGTCTCTCCAGATGGGTCTTAGCTTTGACATAGCTGCCGTTGTGTGTGCTGCTCGTGACAAACATTCTACTCGTGATCCCTCTTTGGTGCTTATGGAACCAAGAGATTTGGACTGGTTCATTTTTTCCATTTCCTGTCTTCTGATTTAAATATCGGCTGTAATTTGTTTGGCACAGTTTGTCATCAGCCTTATCTTCTCAACTCTTATTTTCATGTACAACCTGGAAGATATTTCGTCCAGGTTCTTCAATAAGATGGCACTCTCGTGTCCTCCAGTGCTAACCAACTGAGCTATCAAGCAATATATTTGTACGCTTGCAAAAGATGTGTTGCTGAAATAACAACTACCAAATAAGCAGAGTATGCACAGGTATGCAGGTCACACACCTTGTAGGGGCCACGCTACAACCGATCAAAATAATATTGATAGGACATAATTTGTGAGGGAGATTTAGACTGTCTACGGGCCTCCACAGTGTTTAATAGGGCACTGTTTATAAACTACTCAAGAAATGAATTTTACAAGTGTCTGGCATAAATAAATATGATGGATTGAGCTAAATAGGGTGGTATCTACATTAATCTGGCGTTAAAGGTTCCACTCTGTTTTCGCTTAAGTTCATAATTGATTTTATGGTTGTGAATGTACGCAGATAAATAAAGTATGGACACAATTGAAATGTCAGTGTTTGAGGGAACAGTCATAGTAATAAAATGTTTCTTCTTTATTTAGTCGAGACAACTCATGCAAATTTACACTTTTTGGTTCGACTTCATAAAAATACAGTCCCCTGCTAGAAATACTTTTCTAGTACTGCGAGAGGCTCATACACTATGCTCCTCATTACTGGATTTTTTTTGTTTGATTAGGATTTTTAACGTAGCTTTAACAATTTTTCAGTCATATCGCTACGATGTCTGCAGTGAGGCAGTTTATAGTGATGTCTAGCACTGAGACATCATGCCGCAGACATGTAGCATGATGTCTCACCCAGTCACATTATCCTGACACCAGGCCGACCAGTCCTAACACTAACCTCTTAATGCTGAGCGTCAAGCGAGGCAGCTGTTAGTACAATTTTTGTAAGTCTTTGGTATGACTCGGCCGGGGATCGAACCGACGACCTCCCGCTTCCGAGGCGGACGCTCTAACCACTAGGCCACCGGAGCGGTTCCTCCTCATTACTGGAGCTGTTTCATTGATTGTTAGCTGCTCTACAGCTGGCGTTGACATTGGGGGCCAACTGCATGTGCTGCACGGATGGGATTCGAATTCATTGGAATATATTATTTTCATCGTATTGGGGATAATATAATCTTCCGCGTAAATGAATAAAACAACATATTTAGACATATGTATCCAGAAGACATTTTCAAAGTGCAATACGTTCCACTTAAGTATATCTGATTTGATAAATATATATTTTAATGTTTTTGTTTGTCGGCTTTAAAACAAAATTCCATTACAATATATTCTCATGTGAGGTTTTTGCTTAGAGATGATTGGGTTTTCTTTTCAGATAAATCAGTGGAGCTGAATTTTATTTGATAAACAAGTAATGTTGACCCAGATCCTTGCCTTTATTCAAGGTTTACGGCAATACGTAAACAGGTTTAGTTTTTATTTTCATTGTCATGGTCAAGATAGGAGTAGTAAACTAGAAGTAAACAACTTTTCTTTTCATGCTTATTTATCGCCAGGGTCATTTTAGGATTAAGTGATATAAAATAGAATAGCAAGTGATTCCTTTTCAACATCACCACCCTTTCCGTGCTTTCGCAATTTTGTGATTTTATTTTCGAAATTGCATATTTTAAGACGATATTGCATTGTTCTAGTGAAATTTAGTTTGGGGCTTTAACCTCTGACGTTAAGTCATTTTATTTTGCAGTAGCCAGTCTTTGAATCCATGTTGACGCTTCTTCAGTTCATTAGGAATTCAAAGGATTAATTCGTATCTCTGGGAATATTTTATATGCTTCTTCATAATTCTTGGACAATAACAGCGTATCAAAACATTATTCGGATTTCCATCACCGGATTGTTAAATATTGTGTTTCTGCAAAGAACTGTATATAAGAACAAACAGGCCTCAGCATACGTCATCTACTACCATCTTGGATTTTCCAACAGGACTCGAAGTTGAATCTATTAGAACATATCCTGACTAGGACTTGTAATTTAATTCGTGGAATATTCCCGGATTATTTTCGGACTTGATTCTTTTAATTTGGAAGTTATGTTCCCGTTGTTTTACAATCTTTTCCAGGGGCCCCAAGTGACCAATTTGTTGAATGCAATCTCCGTTACTGATCACTGCCATCTCACCTCTTTCTGCGTTCCTTCGAGTCTCAGATTTGGCCAATTCACGTATGTGAGAAAGCGTACAGTAGCTTCTCGTTGGTCGGTGATTTTTTTCCTTGGGTTTATCTGGGTTCTCTCTTCACCATTATTACAAGCCGCCTATCGTGTGCTGAAAAATGGCGTTAAACCTTACAACAAGAACAAAAATAATAGTTTCCATGGAAATAAATTATTTGCTAAATTGTACAAAGCTTGTTGTTTTCACTTTTTCTGTGCTACTAATTATTAGAGCATAAACACTTAACTATATATATATATATATATATATATATATATATATATATATATATATATATATATACATATATATATATATATATATATATATATATATATATAAACACGACATTATAAAATGTTCAAACGCCTCAAAAAATCATCATGTGTCTTTTCCTATTATAAACCACAATTAATTGATACGATTTGATTTACTTAAAGTCTAAAAACGTTGGCTCCAGAGGGAATCGAACTTTTGGCCTCCAGTTTACGAGACTGGCGCTCTAACCAACTGAGCTATGGAGCCGTCAATTCCTAAATACTATAATTTGTGCTATTGACGTTCGAACCACACAGCAGATAAGTTCTAAGCAGTAAGTCATGGGTAATCATTGTCGTTATTCAGCAATTAATCCATGTTCTACCCCTAGTAATATAACACGTAATAATAATGCAATGTTATTTCAATATATACTTAAGTATTTCTATTAGCACTGATTATATTGGCGAATACATTCACGTTTTATAAGAACCACATTTTGATGTAAACACTATTTTAGGACCTAATAATGCGTAATTAGCAATATATACTGAGATACAGCAGATTTGGAAGATCTTGCTATTTCAAACTATGGTTAGCAATGCCTCAAGAAAACTGTAATTGACAACTACCTATATATTAACATTCCTTTATCTTCATTGTTTTTATTCATGCAACGTTTTCATTGTTCGTCATTGTGGATTAAAGTATTTATTCAATGCTATTGTATACACTTTGTAGGATATTCATTGCTGCCAGTATATTTGGTGGATGAATAAGACACGAAGACGGGGTATAAAAAATATTTAAAAAACAAAGTAAAAAAGCACTCAGCCAAGAGAAAATTGCTGGAAGCTTACTCATGTGCTCACGTTGGCCGATCATACCTGATCATACGCTGACTGAAGCGGACGAACACAAGAATCGGACATATCAGAACACTCGAAATCAGAAAACAGTTATCCAAAATGACACCTATTAAAAATAGCTGAGCTTGTGAAATAGAAACGTTAAAAGGCTCCAGTGGAATTCGAACCCTCAACCTCTAGTTTACTAGACTGGTGCTCTAACCAACTGAGCTATGGAGCCACAAATTAATTTATATCTTTATTCATCAATTAAAATTTGTTTTTTTTTTTCAATCTCGCTGCGTCATTCCCGCAGAGTTTAGAACGAACACTAACATGTCTAGGCTAATTGACCTTACTAATATTATACCGATAAAAGTTAATTTACTCTGATTGCATAAGAAATATTTTCCTAGCTAGTTAATCCTTTGTGCAAATATGGCCAGAAACTAATGTCGCCAGTGGACAGTGCTGCTATGAAAGCGCTAGTCCAATAGAGCGTGTGCAGTTTTTGTATACATGTGCCAAGTAAACGTGCTAAAGACTAATCCAAAAAATGAATTCTCTCTCGAGAAACTTCATTACTAAACAATTTTTATTTCAACAATAATATGGTTTTAAGGTGCCATCGGCATTGGGTACAAAGTGAGTCATGACAATGGAGTTGGAGCATGTAGGCTGGGTTCCATGCTCATTCTAAATAAAGAGTTATATGTTTCTAATTACTGACATATCAGATTAGTCGGAGCCTTGTGAAAGGACATATGTGGTCTACATTCAAGTACATCGCATATCTTCGATATAATTCGATGAGGGATTTTAACAATAGAAATAGAAATACAACTATAAACCAAATGTAACTTGTAGAGTATGCATTGCGCAGCGAGATAGAGACAGAGACAAACAGAGGGAAATAGGGAGGTTGGGTGAGACTTTTCAGATGTATTTAAAAGTTTTGAGTCCCGGTCACTTTGTACCTTATTTATAGGTTAGACATCATTGAAATTACATAGGATCCTCCGATCGGTAATGATGTTGTTGAACGAAGACTCTCCGCTTTTACAACAATAACACTTTTCGAGCAATCTCAGGATTAAATTGCTTTGAAGAAAATTAATATTATACAGAAAAGATTGCATCAAGAAACAAACAGCTGCATGAAAGGAACAACCGCCATTACAGTTCGAAATGCTTTACTATTAATGGAACGGATATTCATGTTGTAAGAACAAAGGATCCGGCTTAATTTTCTTGCTAACACTGACAATGATAAAATATTTGAGTACAATGTTTCAATTCAGACCAACAATTCAAATTTTTACTGTTTAGAATAAAGGTATGGCTAGAAAAAAGTCTTGGATATTTTTGAAAAAATGTGTCTTGTCTCGTCCCTATGAACCGAAGCAATGCAATCCAAGAGTATGTGCGATTACTTGAACCTTGAATGAATGGTCGGAGTTGCTGAAACTGTGGAGATGGACCAGTGATTATAAACTCTAAATATCACATATACTTGAAAAGGACGCTATCAAGAAAGGTAAACCTTGATAAATGACCCGCAATTATATTCAAAATACGGTTTGATTCACACATAAATAAAACTCACTTTACATGTAATGTAACTCTGGCAGGAAAAAGCAATGGGAAAAGATTAAGCAGTCATTTAGCAAATAGTTAGATATAAACATGGCCTTTCGTTTATAGTCTTGGATCAACTGAAAAATATAGGAGATAGACAAGTTTTAAACGTTGCTTGACCTTCAGGATATTTTAAGGTTTGTTTGTCTAGTCATTTCGGGTTGCCATCGTGTATATACTACCACGTCCCGCTTGATTTCAAAGGAGTATATTACACCTTGATACATACAGGGGTGCAGGCACAATAGTTATTGCGGTGAGAAGTAACATCTAGTGCTCAACTAATTATTAGTTACAGAGTTAGGGCCAAGACATATCTTGCTTGTATAGCAGGAGTTACTTAAACGAACACAAGAACCAAACAGATCGGAACACTAGAACTCCGAAATCAGCTATCTAAATTGATCCACTACAAAACAAATCTGAGCTTATGAAAAAGAAAAGTAAAAAGGCTCCAGTGGGATTCGAACCCTCGACCTCCAGTTTACTAGACTGGCGCTCTAACCAACTGAGCTATGGAGCCACTACAAAACTCTTTGATAGAGACTCTATTGTTTTTTTGTAATAATGAGCTATTAGATCTATTAAACTTTGCCAATCACTGATATACAAGCTGTGCTCGTTCCAAATTGAATTGATCGATGTAATACATTTTTAAATACTTCTCAATGGTACATAGTAATATGAATAAATACAGTGATATATTAAACGTAAATGAAAGTATTCAAAGACCTTGAAAGCAAATGCCTTTTACAGAAGAGGGTTAGAAGACATATGTTTTTTTATGGTTTAACGCCATTTTTTCAGCACAATATAGGCTATACATGGCGGCCAATAATAATGGTGGAGGAAGTACCCGGAAAACCCCCGGAACGAACCACCGACCCACGAGAAGCTAATGGCAAACTTTCTCACATAACTACATTAGCTGAATCTTAAGACTCGAACTCACGCAGACAGAGGTGAGATGGCAGTTATCCGTGACGAAAGGCACTTTATACCGCTCTGCCACTCGGGGCCCCTTAAGACATATGTAAGGATGGACACATCAGTGTATATGTACTAAGATGCTCTGATACAACGTGTCGTGAGTATAATGTAATATATACCACGTATTGTGATATATCAACGAATTAACCTATAAAGGTATTACAAGGTGAACTCAAACCACAAGGCGTAATGTAATCTATAAATGAGGTCAACACGTTCAAATTAGAACATGTTATACGTAGTTCTTTCCATTGTTCAAATGGCACGGTAAAATAAACACAGGAAAACAATTAATTGAAAATTCAAATAAATTTTATTTTACCACAGTTTTTCGCTTGAGACAAATTATATCTTTATTCATCAAGAAACGTTCGTTTCTACATTTTCTACATTCTAGCTATGCATCACAGTTTACAATCAACACGAACATTTCTAACAGCACAAAAACGAAACAACTGTTTCAAGCCGGTTAAGCTGTTACGGCCATCCATCCCGATAAGTGGATATAACTTCAAAATATCACATATTCTTGCAAAGGGCGCGATCAAAAACCGTAAAGAATGACCCTCAAATATAGTCTAAATGCGTTTCGATTCGCACATACATAACATTCGTTTGCATATGATGTAATTATGAAGCAATGGAAAAAGATTAAGCAGTCATTTAGCAAGTAATCAAAATATTAATATTGGCTATCGTTTATAATATTAGAACAACTGAAAAATATAGAAGGATTTAGGCAAATTTAAAAGGTTGCTTGACCTTCATGTAATTTTACGGTTTGTTTGTCTAGCCATTTCGGGCATTGCATCGTGTATATATTATCACGACCCGATTGATTTCAAATGAGTATATTACACCTTGATACATACAGGGCGCCCGCACAATTGTTTTGGGGTGAGGAGAAACATCTAGTGATCAACTAATTAAAAGTTACAGATGTTGGCAAGACATATCTTGTTTGTAAAGCAGGAGTTACTGAAACGACCACAAGAACCAGATAGATCGGAACACCAGAACTCCGAAATCAGCTATCTAAATTGACCCACTACAAAACAAATCTGAGCTTATGAAAAAGAAAAGTATAAAGGCTCCAGTGGGATTCGAACCCTCGACCTCCAGTTTACTAGACTGGCGCTCTAACCAACTGAGCTATGGAGCCACAATATCACTCGAAGGTAGAGGCTATGTTTATTTTGTAATAACCAACTATTGTATCTAATAAAATTGACCAATCACTGACAATCCAGCTGTGCTTTCTCTAATTTCCAAGATCGAAACTATTATTATATCTTCATTCATCAATTAGGATTTATTTTTACATTCTAGGCCTCTTATGAATACAATAAGAATGAGATCACTAGTGCTCTCAATAGTCTGAATTTAGTTTTCAGACAGATATTCTTGTCTCTCCAGATGGGTCTTAGCTTTGACATAGCTGCCGTTGTGTGTGCTGCTCGTGACAAACATTCTACTTGTGATCCCTCTTTGGTGCTTATGGAACCAAGAGATTTGGACTGGTTCATTTTTTCCATTTCCTGTCTTCTGATTTAAATATCGGCTGTAATTTGTTTGGCACAGTTTGTCATCAGCCTTATCTTCTCAACTCTTATTTTCATGTACAACCTGGAAGATATTTCGTCCAGGTTCTTCAATAAGATGGCACTCTCGTGTCCTCCAGTGCTAACCAACTGAGCTATCAAGCAATATATTTGTACGCTTTCAAAAGATGTGTTGCTGAAATAACAACTACCAAATAAGCAGAGTATGCACAGGTATGCAGGTCACACACCTTGTAGGGGCCACGCTACAACCGATCAAAATAATATTGATAGGACATAATTTGTGAGGGGGATTTAGACTGTCTACGGGCCTCCACAGTGTTTAATAGGGGACTGTTTATAAACTACTCAAGAAATGAATTTTACAAGTGTATGGCATAAATAAATATGATGGATTGAGTTAAATAGGGTGGTATCTACATTAATCTGGCGTTAAAGGTTCCACTCTGTTTTCGCTTAAGTTCATAATTGATTTTATGGTTGTGAATGTACGCAGATAAATAAAGTATGGACACAATTGAAATGTCAGTGTTTGAGGGAACAGTCATAGTAATAAAATGTTTCTTCTTTATTTAGTCGAGACAACTCATGCAAATTTACACTTTTTGGTTAGACTTCATAAAAAGACAGTCCCCTGCTAGAAATACTTTTCTAGTACTGCGAGAGGCTCATACACTATGCTCCTCATTACTGGAGCTGTTTCATTGATTGTTAGCTGCTCTACAGCTGGCGTTGACATTGGGGGCCAACTGCACGTGCTGCACGGATGGGATTCGAATTCATTGGAATATATTATTTTCATCGTGTTGGGGATAATGTAATCTTCCGCGTAAATGAATAAAACAACATATTTAGACATATGTATCCAGAAGACATTTTCAAAGGGCAATACGTTCCACTTAAGTATATCTGATTTGATAAATATATATTTTAATGTTTTTGTTTGTCGGCTTTAAAACAAAATTCCATTACAATATATTCTCATGTGAGGTTTTTGCTTAGAGATGATGGAGTTTTCTTTTCAGATAAATCAGTGGAGCTGAATTTTATTTGATAAACAAGTAATGTTGACCCAGATACTTACCTTTATTCAAGGTTTACGGCAATACGTAAACAGGTTTAGTTTTTATTTTCATTGTCATGGTCAAGATAGGAGTAGTAAATTAGAAGTAAACAACTTTTCTTTTCATGCTTATTTATAGCCAGAGTCATTTTAGGATTAAGTGATATAAAATAGAATAGCAAGTGATTCCTTTTCAACATCACCACCCTTTCCGTGCTTTCGCAATTTTGTGATTTTATTTTCGAAATTGCATATTTTAAGACGATATTGCATTGTTCTAGTGAAATTTAGTTTGGGGCTTTAACCTCTGACGTTAAGTCATTTTATTTTGCAGTAGCCAGTCTTTGAATCCATGTTGACGCTTCTTCAGTTCATTAGGAATTCAAAGGATTAATTCGTATCTCTGGGAATATTTTATATGCTTCTTCATAATTCTTGGACAATAACAGCGTATCAAAATATTATTCGGATTTCCATCACCGGATTGTTAAATATTGTGTTTCTGCAAAGAACTGTATATAAGAACAAACAGGCCTCAGCATACGTCATCTACTACCATCTTGGATTTTCCAACAGGACTCGAAGTTGAATTTATTAGAACATATCCTGACTAGGACTTGTAATTTAATTCGTGGAATATTCCCGGATTATTTTCGGACTTGATTCTTTTAATTTGGAAGTTATGTTCCCGTTGTTTTACAATCTTTTCCAGGGGCCCCAAGTGACCAATTTGTTGAATGCAATCTCCGTTACTGATCACTGCCATCTCACCTCTTTCTGCGTTCCTTCGAGTCTCAGATTTGGCTAATTCACGTATGTGAGAAAGCGTACAGTAGCTTCTCGTTGGTCGGTGATTTTTTTCTTGGGTTTATCTGGGTTCTCCCTTCACCATTATTACAAGCCGCCTATCGTGTGCTGAAAAATGGCGTTAAACCTTACAACAAGAACAAAAACAATAGTTTCCATGGAAATAAATTATTTGCTAAATTGTACAAAGCTTGTTGTTTTCACTTTTTCTGTGCTACTAATTATTAGAGCATAAACACTTAACTATATATATATATATATATATATATATATATATATATATATATAAACACGACAATATAAAATGTTCAAACGCCTCCAAAAATCATCATGTGTCTTTTCCTATTATAACCCACAATTAATTGATACGATTTGATTTACTTAAAAGTCTAAAAACGTTGGCTCCAAAGGGAATCGAACTCTCGGCCTCCAGTTTACGAGACTGGCGCTCTAACCAACTGAGCTATGGAGCCGTCAATTCCTAAATACTATAATTTGTGCTATTGACGTTCGAACCACACAGCAGATAAGTTTTAAGCAGTAAGTCATGGGTAATCATTGTCGTTATTCAGCAATTAATCCATGTTCTACCCCTAGTAATATAACACGTAATAATAATGCAATGTTATTTCAATATATACTTAAGTATTTCTATTAGCACTGATAATATTGGCGAATACATTCACGTTTTATAAGAACCACATTTTGATGTAAACACTATTTTAGGACCTAATAATACGTAATTAGCAATATATACTGAGATACAGCAGATTTGGAAGATCTTGCTATTTCAAACTATGGTTAGCAATGCCTCAAGAAAACTGTAATTGACAACTACCTATATATTAACATTCCTTTATCTTCATTGTTTTTATTAATGCAACGTTTTCATTGTTCGTCATTGTGGATTAAAGTATTTATTCAATGCTATTGTATACACTTTGTAGGATATTCATTGCTGCCAGTATATTTGGTGGATGAATAAGACACGAAGACGGGGTATAAAAAATATTTAAAAAACAAAGTAAAAAAAGCACTCAGCCAAGAGAAAATTGCTGGAAGCTTACTCATGTGCTCACGTTGGCCGATCATACCTGATCATACGCTGACTGAAGCGGACGAACACAAGAATCGGACATATCAGAACACTCGAAATCAGAAAACAGCCATCCAAAATGACACCTATTAAAAATAGCTGAGCTTGTGAAATAGAAACGTTAAAAGGCTCCAGTGGAATTCGAACCCTCAACCTCTAGTTTACTAGACTGGTGCTCTAACCAACTGAGCTATGGAGCCACAAATTAATTTATATCTTTATTCATCAATTAAAATTTGTTTTTTTTTTCAATCTCGCTGCGTCATTCCCGCAGAGTTTAGAACGAACACTAACATGTCTAGGCTAATTGACCTTACTAATATTATACCGATAAAAGTTAATTTACTCTGATTGCATAAGAAATATTTTCCTAGCTAGTAAATCCTTCGTGCAAATATGGCCAGAAACTAATGTCGCCAGTGGACAGTGCTGCTATCAAAGCGCTAGTCCAATGGAGCGTGTGCAGTTTTTGTATACATGTGCCAAGTAAACGTGCTAAAGACTAATCCAAAAAATGAATTCTCTCTCGAGAAACTTCATTACTAAACAATTTTTATTTCAACAATAATATGGTTTTAAGGTGCCATCGGCATTGGGTACAAAGTGAGTCATGACAATGGAGTTGGAGCATGTAGGCTGGGTTCCATGCTCATTCTAAATAAAGAGTTATATGTTTCTAATTACTGACATATCAGATTAGTCGGAGCCTTGTGAAAGGACATATGTGGTCTACATTCAAGTACAACGCATATCTTCGATATAATTCGATGAGGGATTTTAACAATAGAAATAGAAATACAACTATAAACCAAATGTAACTTGTAGAGTATGCATTGCGCAGCGAGATAGAGACAGAGACAAACAGAGGGAAATAGGGAGGTTGGGTGAGACTTTTCAGATGTATTTAAAAGTTTTGAGTCCCGGTCACTTTGTACCTTATTTATAGGTTAGACATCATTGAAATTACATAGGATCCTCCGATCGGTAATGATGTTGTTGAACGAAGACTCTCCGCTTTTACAACAATAACACTTTTCGAGCAATCTCAGGATTAAATTGCTTTGAAGAAAATTAACATTATACAGAAAAGATTGCATCAAGAAACAAACAGCTGCATGAAAGGAACAACCGCCATTACAGTTCGAAATGCTTTACTATTAATGGAACGGATATTCATGTTGTAAGAACAAAGGATCCGGCTTAATTTTCTTGCTAACACTGACAATGATAAAATATTTGAGTACAATGTTTCAATTCAGACCAACAATTCAAATTTTTATTGTTTAGAATAAAGGTATGGCTAAAAAAAAATCTTCGATATTTTTGAAAAAATGTGTCTTGTCTCGTCCCTATGAACCGAAGCAATGCAATCCAAGAGTATGTGCGATTACTTGAACCTTGAATGAATGGTCGGAGTTGCTGAAACTGTGGAGATGGACCAGTGATTATAAACTCAAAATATCACATACACTTGAAAAGGACGCTATCAAGAAAGGTAAACCTTGATAAATGACCCGCAATTATATTCAAAATACGGTTTGATTCACACATAAATAATATTCACTTTACATGTAATGTAACTCTGGCAGAAAAAGCAATGGGAAAAGATTAAGCAGTCATTTAGCAAATAGTTAGATATAAACATGGCCTTTCGTTTATAATCTTGGATCAACTGAAAAATATAGGAGATAGACAAGTTTAAAACGTTGCTTGACCTTCGGGATATTTTAAGGTTTATTTGTCTAGTCATTTCGGGCATTGCATCGTGTATATACTACCACGTCCCGCTTGATTTCAAAGGAGTATATTACACCTTGATACATACAGGGGTGCAGGCACAATAGTTATTGCGGTGAGAAGTAACATCTAGTGCTCAACTAATTATTAGTTACAGAGTTAGGGCCAAGACATATCTTGCTTGTATAGCAGGAGTTACTTAAACGAACACAAGAACCAAACAGATCGGAACACTAGAACTCCGAAATCAGCTATCTAAATTGATCCACTACAAAACAAATCTGAGCTTATGAAAAAGAAAAGTAAAAAGGCTCCAGTGGGATTCGAACCCTCGACCTCCAGTTTACTAGACTGGCGCTCTAACCAACTGAGCTATGGAGCCACTACAAAACTCTTTGATAGAGACTCTTGTTTTTTTGTAATAATGAGCTATTAGATCTATTAAACTTTGCCAATCAGTGATATACGAGCTGTGCTCGTTCCAAATTGAATTGATCGATGTAATACATTTTTAAATACTTCTCAATGGTACATAGTAATATGAATAAATACAGTGATATATTAAACGTAAATGAAAGTATTCAAAGACCTTGAAAGCAAATGCCTTTTACAGAAGAGGGTTAGAAGACATATGTTTTTTTATGGTTTAACGCCATTTTTTCAGCACAATATAGGCTATACATAGCGGCCAATAATAATGGTGGAGGAAGTACCCGGAAAACCCCCGGAACGAACCACCGACCCACGAGAAGCTAATGGCAAGCTTTCTCACATAACTACATTAGCTGAATCTTAAGACTCGAACTCACGCAGACAGAGGTGAGATGGCAGTTATCCGTGACGAAAGGCACTTTATACCGCTCTGCCACTCGGGGCCCCTTAAGACATATGTAAGGATGGACACATCAGTGTATATGTACTAAGATGCTCTGATACAACGTGTCGTGAGTATAATGTAATATATATCACGTATTGTGATATATCAACGAATTAACCTATAAAGGTATTACAAGGTGAACTCAAACCACAAGGCGTAATGTAATCTATAAATGAGGTCAACACGTTCAAATTAGAACATATTATACGTAGTTCTTTCCATTGTTCAAATGGCACTGTAAAATAAACACAGGAAAACAATTAATTGAAAATTCAAATAAATTTTATTTTACCACAGTTTTTTGCTTGAGACAAATTATATCTTTATTCATCAAGAAACGTTCGTTTCTACATTTTCTACATTCTAGCTATGCATCACAGTTTACAATCAACACGAACATTTCTAACAGCACAAAAACGAAACAACTGTTTCAAGCCGGTTAAGCTGTTACGGCCATCCATCCCGATAAGTGGATATAACTTCAAAATATCACATATTCTTGCAAAGGGCGCGATCAAAAACCGTAAAGAATGACCCTCAAATATAGTTTAAATGCGCTTCGATTCGCACATACATAACATTCGTTTGCATATGATGTAATTATGAAGCAATGGAAAAAGATTAAGCAGTCATTTAGCAAGTAATCAAATCATTAATATTGGCTATCGTTTATAATATTAGAACAACTGAAAAATATAGAAGGATTTAGGCAAATTTAAAAGGTTGCTTGACCTTCATGTAATTTTACGGTTTGTTTGTCTAGCCATTTCGGGCATTGCATCGTGTATATATTATCACGACCCGATTGATTTCAAATGAGTATATTACACCTTGATACATACAGGGCGCCCGCACAATTGTTTTGGGGTGAGGAGAAACATCTAGTGATCAACTAATTAAAAGTTACAGATGTTGGCAAGACATATCTTGTTTGTAAAGCAGGAGTTACTGAAACGACCACAAGAACCAGATAGATCGGAACACTAGAACTCCGAAATCAGCTATCTAAATTGACCCACTACAAAACAAATCTGAGCTTATGAAAAAGAAAAGTATAAAGGCTCCAGCGGGATTCGAACCCTCGACCTCCAGTTTACTAGACTGGCGCTCTAACCAACTGAGCTATGGAGCCACAATATAACTCGAAGGTAGAGGCTATGTTTATTTTGTAATAACCAACTATTGTATCTAATAAAATTGACCAATCACTGACAATCCAGCTGTGCTTTCTCTAATTTCCAAGATCGAAACTATTATTATATCTTCATTTATCAATTAGGATTTATTTTTACATTCTAGGCCTCTTATAAATACAAACAGAATGAGATCACTAGTGCTCTCAATAGTCTGAATTTAGTTTTCAGACAGATATTCTTGTCTCTCCAGATGGGTCTTAGCTTTGACATAGCTGCCGTTGTGTGTGCTGCTCGTGACAAACATTCTACTCGTGATCCCTCTTTGGTGCTTATGGAACCAAGAGATTTGGACTGGTTCATTTTTTCCATTTCCTGTCTTCTGATTTAAATATCGGCTGTAATTTGTTTGGCACAGTTTGTCATCCGCCTTATCGTCATCTACTACCATCTTGGATTTTCCAACAGGACTCGAAGTTGAATTTATTAGAACATATCCTGACTAGGACTTGTAATTTAATTCGTGGAATATTCCCGGATTATTTTCGGACTTGATTCTTTTAATTTGGAAGTTATGTTCCCGTTGTTTTACAATCTTTTCCAGGGGCCCCAAGTGACCAATTTGTTGAATGCAATCTCCGTTACTGATCACTGCCATCTCACCTCTTTCTGCGTTCCTTCGAGTCTCAGATTTGGCCAATTCACGTATGTGAGAAAGCGTACAGTAGCTTCTCGTTGGTCGGTGATTTTTTTCCTTGGGTTTATCTGGGTTCTCCCTTCACCATTATTACAAGCCGCCTATCGTGTGCTGAAAAATGGCGTTAAACCTTACAACAAGAACAAAAACAATAGTTTCCATGGAAATAAATTATTTGCTAAATTGTACAAAGCTTGTTGTTTTCACTTTTTCTGTGCTACTAATTATTAGAGCATAAACACTTAACTATATATATATATAGTTATATATATATAAACACGAAATTATAAAATGTTCAAACGCCTCCAAAAATCATCATGTGTCTTTTCCCATTATAACCCATAATTAATTGATACGATTTGATTTACTTAAAGTCTAAAAACGTTGGCTCCAGAGGGAATCGAACTCTCGGCCTCCAGTTTACGAGACTGTCGCTCTAACCATCTGAGCTATGGAGCCGTCAATTCCTAAATACTATAATTTGTGCTATTGACGTTCGAACCACACATCAGATAAGTTCTAAGCAGTAAGTCATGGGTAATCATTGTCGTTATTCAGCAATTAATCCATGTTCTACCCCTAGTAATATAACTCGTAATAATAATGCAATGTTATTTCAATATATACTTAAGTATTTCTATTAGCACTGATTATATTGGCGAATACATTCAAGTTTTATAAGAACCACATTTTGATGTAAACACTATTTTAGGACCTAAAGCAGCAGAGAGGGTGAACCCTACAACGTTTTCAGACAAAATTTTAATTGAATCATTAAAACGAGCCTTCCTACGATCTCATTTTAACCAAAAAAAATGTCTCAGGGGCAAACCCTACAACGTTTTCAGACAAAAAATTTATTGAAATCTTAATGAGCCTTCCCTACGAAATCTCATTTTAACTAAAAAAATGAAAACGGAGACTTTTACGATTTTTTAATCAATTTTGGTCGCAACTTGTTGTCATCCACCCTCTCTGCTGCTTAGTGATTTCATCACTGGGTTAACAAAAATAATAAATGATTTTAACCGAATATTTGATCAAGTCCTTAGGACGAAAATCATTTAGGATCTCACAAACAGACTAATCGCTAACACCTCTTGTAAATCAATCAGATTATTTGACTGGTCGGTGAGTTTGAAATTAATTCTCGTTAACGAATTATTATGGCATCGCATGTAGACAGGATTAATTGGGTTTTCAATAATTAGGAATCCTGGAGGAGCTGTTGGTGCAAACGAATAAAGAATATATCCTTGCTGAGCTTGATTTGATCGTTCGAGAATAATTTGATAGCTTCCTTCGATAACATCACATACTAAATTGAGCGCAATCACTGAGGATATATTCACGTTGAACGGAGCGATATGCCTGCCGCCACCGTCTGGGTCATTATTGTGTTTGAGGATTTTTATTTCCGGTGATGTTTTTTTCCATGCATCATGAATTATTTTAAAACCAACATCGATGGCATCACTGAGAGATTTTTGTAGTTCTGGTACGTTATATCCTGGTAGTTTAAATGTTGGAATATCCTTGACGGGGATTTTATATTCATCTGCAAATAAATCCTTTGTTTCAGGGCTATTGTCACCTAATATCTCTTGGATAATTTGTGAATTAAATGTTTCCATATCATTGATGATTTTGTTGCATGTTTCTACGACGCTGATAAATTCATCTCGGGTAAGAGAGCCGGATTTAAGAGATATTAACAACAACGAAATATCGTTATTGAACGCTGTGAAATTTTCAGTGATTTTATCCTGTCGAATTAAGTATAAATCTTTCTTAACGATGGGATTTTTCAATACATTAAAAACATTAAATTTATTGTAATAGCTATAGCTTTTTATTGGATTATCGGGTTTTATTCTGTCGGTGATATAATCAGTTTTTTGTGGTTCTGGTAAATCAACGGTTTTTCCCCCTGGTGGTAATTCAGGCCATCCTAGTACGGTTCTAATAGAACTTTGATAGATATCTACGACGTATCCTTCTGTGCTTATCTCAATTGCGGATGATAGCGTCGGCTCATGAACTGTTATAGCGATTTTTGATTCTTTTCCAGTAATCGATTTTATTCTACGCGCGAATTCATTATTGATTTGTTCGATTTGGTATGATCCGGTTGGTATGGAAACAACGTTCCAGTCTGGGGTTCCGTCGGGTTTATTCTTATTTGCAAACACTAAAGAATTATTGGGTTGTTGACCACCAAATGATTTTGATCTGATATTAGGCCAACTGTGATACACTCGTAGTTTTGCTAGCGCTATCTCCTTCACTGGGACCGGAGAGGGGAAATTCACACTGAATTCTGGATTCGTTGATGTTATTGATATCATGCTTGTTTGTACTGGGTTCGTGTTCTCCACTATTCGTTGAAGTAATTCCTGCGGTGTTGTCATTGTTATTATACTCATGATTTATTTCTAATTTTGGTATCGAGGAATCATAAATACTGACCATCACTGAGAACTCACAATCTGGTAATGTTGATATTATTGAGATCATTTTGTTTTTTGGGTTCGTGTTTTCTGATTCCATCGGTGTTGTCATTGTTATTATACTCATGTTGTCGCTCTAATTTCGATATCGCGGAATCAAAAATACTGACCATCGCTGAGAATTCACTATCTGATATAATCGTATTATCGAGTGACGATGATATCATCAGGGATAACTGCGAATATGCGGTTGATGCAATATAAAATTGAAGTAAGTAATTCTGCAGTTTACTCTGGCTGCATGATGATATCTTTTTTGCTATCCCGGTTGATATACCCCCGATTGTAGCCCCCGCAGAAATGCAAATTGGAACTACGACCGGGGCAATCATTGTAACAGATGCTAGTATTATTCCGGCACCAGTGAGAACGCTTGACACCGAGTACACAATAACATCAATTGCGGTGATTCTTCGTCGGTATTTTTTTATTTTTATTTGATACTCCTCAGTGAGGGTTTTGAGTCTATTCTGAAATTCTCTGACCTGATCATAGCGACATTGAGTTGATGAAATCATTTTTATTTTAAAAACACTAGCGTTTTCAATTGTGAAATCCGAACGATTTAGTTATTTACTTAAATCCGCTACGAATTCCACATACCATGATACCGGAGTTTTATCCAAATGTTTATCAGTAGATGTTATCGTGAACTTTTCAGTTTTATCCTTGTCGATGATCGTTGAAATCGTATTGTTGACCCCGGATGAACTCGACGATGATATATTAAATTGAGTCGTTGTTACTAGTGTTAATCGATAAATACCCTTAACGGTTGCAGTGATATCTAATTTGTTGTCTGTAGGTGTCCACAAAAATGATCCGTGTTGGATTGTATATACTACGTTATTGGTTTTCTCATGAGGAATTTTTGTTTTTTCAATGATTGTTATCATCCTCGAAAAATCACCTTTGACGGCTTCGATGAAAGTTTTCGTCTCATCGATGGATTTTTTAATATCAGGGAGTTTTATTTCAATTTTATCCAACTGGGTTCCAATAAATTTATCAATGATATTTCTACGAAAAACTGAAAACTGTTTTCCGTTTTCTTCAATTCTAGATTCAAGTGTTGTTAGTACAAACACAGAATTGTTTAACTCATCGTTGAGAGTTTTTAATCGATCTGTAATCGTCGAAACGAGTACACCCGGTTTGAGTTTACCATGATCGGAAAATAACGCGATAGTATCCTCGATTGCGTTTTGTTGTTTAACCAAAATATCATCCAGGGAAATATTACTGGTTTTCAATTTACCCTGATCCGAAAATAACGCAACGGTGTTCTCGATTGCGTTTCGTTGTTTAACTAAAATATCATCCAATGACACATCACTGGATTTCAATTTACCCTGTTTGTCTTGAAATACAACTATTTCATTAGGATCAACATTTGTTAAGTTCAACGTCTCAGCTATTTCATCTTTGATTAGTTTTTTTACATCCTTGACAGAATCAGGTGGTGCAGTGTCATCGGGCTTGGGGTTCAAAGATCTCCCCCAAATATCAATCATGTTATTGTAAAACTCTTTCTCTCTCTAAAATCGTTTTTGACGACTTCGTCGAAAAATCTTCGATTTTCTCCAGCGATTACTAGTGTATTCATTCACGACAACATGTGGTGGTTTTCCGCTTGGGTTACTCAAGGAGTTAGAAATAGCGTCAAGGACATTTAATACTTCGCTGCCGCATATTGGTGGTCAATCATCGTTTGTGTTGGTAGCGTAGAATACCAAGTCTTCATTGGAAGGGTTTTTATATACCGCATAAACTCTTTTGGTGGGGCTAATCCATATGAATCGAAAAAAAACAATCCCACGTGGATCAATAGCGTATGCAACCCAGTGAGTTCCAGGTCCGGTGCTGTTATCTAAATTAATGATTCCGGTTTCAACGCTGTTTGGTTGATGTGGTAATTGATCTTTCATAAAGACACCTCTGAAGTTTTTAATCGCTAGTTTTTTAGCAGCATCCATTAAATCAAAATTGGACATGGGAATCTTCGATTCCTTAATTAATAAATCGTTCCTGGTAGTCTTAGACCCTTTCCGCTGAACCACGAATACGGGGTTCCTGGTAGTCTTAGACCCTTTCCCTTTTTTTTATATCCTTTCCCAGTTGCTTTCTTTAGTGCCATTCCTGCTGCAGTACCAACGGCTCCTAACGCTGCCGCTTTAGCCACCGCTGGGGCTGCTGCTGCAATCAATGCTGGAATCGCAGCTAACAACGGAGATATACCGCCTGTTTTAATCATATTTTTGATAGCAGCTGCAGAGAGAGTAATCTGAACACCTTTTTTGGCTGCAAGTGCATCATGTTTTATTTGACGAGTTGTCAGCGATAGTTTATTTGCACCACCAGTCATTTGGTTGGGTTTCAACGTGATTGTGGTTCCACATTTTTTAGCTGATTCCGATTGCAATTTTTTTAATTGACCAGGTGTCAACGACACATTGATATTATTATACGACATTATACAATAACAGATTAATTCTAAATAGAGGATGTTTATGAAAATCATAGTTTTTCTACTGGCGCATCTACCACTCTCATTCTTCCTCCAACACCTTCAAGTAGCATTGATTTATCGCTGAGAATGACAGCAACCGCTCTATAATTAGCAATAGCACCACGAGTCACATTAGCTCTAAAGTGTATATCAACGACAGACTGTCTTGTTAAATCGAGATGTTCCAGCGAAAAGTAATAGATCGGATATAGATTCTTAAAATCAAATTGTGATATTTGCAAACCAGTATCCACATTTTGATCGCGTGCCATGAACGACAACAGACGATGATAAACTCGTGCAATATGATTTTCTGTGTAATTCAGTTGTATATCCTCGGATGGTTCCTGCTGGCCGTTTATTCTCAGTGAGACGTCTTTCACACCTAACTGATCAAATATCATATGGCTGGAGAGTTGATTGCCAACTCGTGTGTTATCCTGTAATATATGACGTGGCGCAGCAACACCTTGTTTTGATGCTAGATTCCACGTGAATAACCCGTTGATATTTGATTGTTTAACATCTGTACTCACGGTTAGCCAACTCAACAACGACTTTCCTCCTTGGTCCATAAATGATAGTAATCGTTCTTCTGCGGTGATTGCTGGAGTCAACACTGGCATCCACAATGATATTTTTGTTAAATTGACTTTACCGGCATCAGCATTGGGATTTGCAGCATGTGCTGGAATCCTCCAAATTGCGTCGTTATCATCACTCTTTCGTACAAGCGATACTGTATGCTTCGCTCCATAAATAACTTTTCTGACGTTTCTACAGAATCCAAATATGTGATGCAGTGGAATCGCGCATGAAAATGATTTACGCGCTCCTTGCAACATTGAGTTTCGTGTTGCAGCTCCTAGATTGAAATTAACGTCGTTGTTTATAATCATATTCTCGACATCAGAATCACTATTATCACGTTTTTTTGGTCGTCTTACAACAAATGGATTTCCTCCAGCGGTATTCTTACCATCTTTTGCAAACATCATAGAGGGTCCTGCTGATCTTGTATAATCATTAGAATATCTCGCTAACCCGATTATTGTTGTAGCCATATCAACATCGCGATCTATGGACTCAATTTCTTTTCCATCAATGAGATATCTAGCACTCTCAAATAACGCCATAATACCATTATTGACAAAACCGACTTGAGTACCATCTGGATACGGTGCTGGTACAGCAGGAGTATCATCAGCTGTTACAAGTTCTCCTTCTACTTCAATAAACGCTTCACAGGGCAAAAAGTATTTACTGGTATCATGGACTTGAAGTTCAATTCTTGCTCGACTATTTGGGTCTATTGCATGATAGGCGTAATATTGATAATCGCGTACAGAATCATCCTTGCCAACTGGGGCGTCTATATCAAACGCTGGATCATGTGACTTTTTGAACATTTTATTCTATTTATCAGAGTCTAAATCGCGATTTTGCATTTTCATCGTCGTAGTTTTTTAAAGCCACTTCCTGCTATCATATTTGCAATATTGCTTTGGTCGGGGTTTAAAGCCATCGACGCTAATTTTTCATCTACTGCGTTATTTATAATTCTACTAACACTTGCAGGCATTTCTGCTGTAGACGGTAACGGTTTCTTTTTTCGTCTCACTAATGATGTTATTTTATTCTTCGCAGTTGAAAACGCTTTTCCAGCAAGATCTCCAACAGCACCAATACCCTTATCACGAATAACTTCAATTGCTTTCATTCCTAGTTGTTTAGCCAACGGCATCACTTTTGGAGCCATTCTCGCAAATAACCCTAAAATGGTATTGCCTAAACCATCTCCGTAGTATGCTCTATAAACCGGAAACCGTGAATTAACTACGTAGACGGGGGTTGGTTTATCATGATTGTAGTGTATGATCATTATTTGAAATCAGAAACAATTTTTCAATTGGAAACGCTAACGTTTTTATTCAATCCCGGTGATTAATCACTGTGATAATCCTCCACTAACTCGCCAATGAAATCTCGATATGTGCTGATATCTATGATACCACCCTGAAATAATCGTCTACAGATATCAGCTGCTTCATTAATTATTTCCGGTGAGTTATTTCCAGCTCGGAAACCTCCTACAAGAACTTCTAATCGTGATATATCATTGATAACACTACCAGGACATGAAATCCTTGGATTCTCACTGGAATCTTGCAATCCGCTTCCGCTATAACCAGTTGCTTCATCCTGTTTTTCTATTTCGTCTAAATTGGCTTTTTGTAAATAATCAAGAATATCATCATCATCAGGTGGTAGTTGTTGTTTTTTAGGAGAGTAGAGTACTTTCTTTGCAGGTTGCTGTCGCCGCCTTTGCGGTTTTTGTTGTTCATCTTGTTTATACACTATATCCACCGCATTGGTATATTCATTGTATGATGCACTATCGGTATCAATTTGACTTTTTTTAGTTTTGATTTTGTAGAATATATCAGCCCAATGAGTGAAATTCTTAACATATTTATAATGTTCTGGTTTCAACATTTTTTTTCTGTTTTCATAAGTCATAACAACAAGCGCAGGAATTTCTGGTGGATCAGTCTTATCAATTGCTGCTAACCCTTCCTCGTTAAATCTCACGCGTAAACCATCAACTGTTCTTTTTGATTCTATTTTTTGTACGGCCTGTTCTGTTTGTTCAGTTTTCGCTGCTATTTTTTCGAGTTCACCAATAACAGATTTTCCCGTCTCGGGAACATCTCCCAATATAGCACGCTCTATCCCCTTCGTTGCTGTTGTTACTGGTTTAAACAATTCTTCAGATCCCGCAGCAAAATCAGTCTGAAGACTCTGTCGTTGTTGTAGTTTATTCCGTACAGAGTCACGAATTGGTACAAATCTCCTGATTGCATCCAGTCGTTCACGAGCCAATCGGGTTGTTAATGCTTCATTGACCATTATTTGAAATCAGAAACAATTTTTCAATTGCAAAACAATTTTTCAATCCCGACCTAACACCATCGGATGGTCATGGAAGTGTTATTTCATCCTATAACGGCTTCGTTCATCGATGGCGAAAGTATCATAATTGTATATAATATTATATAATACTGATAGTTTCGCCATTCTATTTTTGATCAATCCGAACCAGCCATCAATTTTTTATTCACTGATTTCAACAGTTTTAATCAAAAAATGCTAAAAAAAAATTAAAATCTCTATAAGGGACGGTCACAATCAAATAATGATAAATGGTCAATCAAAATTGTTCATTTTCTTGAATTAACGCCCGTAGGTTTCTAACTTTAGAATTAACCTCCTTTTTCAATTCGTATTCGTACCCCAATTCTTTTCGTATTCGTTCTACGATGGTATACAACGGAGCGAACACACTTACGTCACTGGAAAATGCGAGAGAGTCCTTATATCCCAACTTTTCAATTTTGAAATCTCGGATATGATGCTATTCATGTTTTCAGAATTCATTATTCTATAATAATGATATATTTCTAAATGAAAAATATGACGCATTAGACATAACTAAATTGAATTTTTTGTCCCGTCCTTTTTTAAATAGCCGATCGACAAACCCCCTCTGCAACGAATCGTACTGAGGCTCTACAAATATTGAAATACTTGCCGGCTTCATATATTTATTTAAATATTTTTTCTTAGTTAGTTGTTGTATTCAAAGATTTTACTGGTCTCGCTTTTTTTGAGCAAATGCCATTCTCTCCTCTTTTCAAATTCTCACTTTGTGTGATAGCTTGCAGATTTGATAAAGAATTGTTCCTTGGATTAGAATCCTTGTGATCGATAACAAAACCATTTTTGATCAATCCATTGAAACATTCAAATACGAAACGATGATTGTAATATTTCTTCTTTCCAACAGTAAAGAACAAATACCCCATACCATTATCCCACCCAACTGGATTCTTCAGTCTACAGTGTCTTACAACACCATCACTGGATGCTTCATAATTTGTACTCACTGGGTGTGGTCTGAATTCCTGGTTCATTAGTATATACTATACTATTTGTCTAATTCATTGACTGATCCATTGCAGTGATTCATTATACATAAACCTTTCATTTAGACACTTGTTTTTAGTATAGCATGAGGGAGTTCAAGAGATTGCCTTCGAAAAATGCTGAATTCAATGCTGATAAGGAGTTTAAGAGATTATTGAAAATCAATCCTAGATTTAATCTCGATAAACCCAAAAAACGTCCAATAGACGGAAACATGAAAGAGTTTAAGAGATTATTAAAAATTAGTCCTAGATTTAATCTCGATAAACCAAAAAAACGTAACAAAATCAATCCTAGATTTAATCTCGATAAACAAAAAAAACGTAACAAAATCAATCCTAGATTTAATCTCGATAAACCAAAAAAACGTCCAAGAGACGGAAACATGAAAGAGTTTAAGAGATTATTAAAAATTAGTCCTAGATTTAATCTCGATAAACCAAAAAAACGTCCAAGAGACGGAAACATGAAAGAGTTTAAGAGATTATTAAAAATTAGTCCTAGATTTAATCTCGATAAACCAAAAAAAACGTCCAAGAGAGATTACCCCTGGAAAGATGCTCAATTCAATCTCGATATAGTTTCTAATACACCAAAGAATACAATTCTTGATAAAGCCATGATTAGTAAAATCAGAGACTGTTTTAATGAATTCAAGCGTGATGGAGCATCTTATTGTTGGTCAACATTTCGAATTGATGGTGTTGTTGATGCTACCATGAATGATGAAAAAGCAGCAGTGATAATTTCACGTGTTGGGGAAAAAAGACATTTTTTCCGAATCAAATTCATTATCGAAGTCGATGGCAAATGGATTATTAAGGATAAATTTGAACCAATCCTCAAGAATAAAAAAGCTGTCATTGTGAGTAGAGATTCCAAACCAGGGATTCTAACCGGCATTGACAAACCATACTACGAAAGATCTTATCCCGTAACAGCAATGGTTTATGGGATATATCCGTTAAATGATAAACCCGATATCGCAAAACTAGCTCCTATGAAATATTCGTCAGGGCTTAATTGTGTAGCAGAACGAATAATAGAACACTTCACAAATGCATCCCGAGGAAATAAACTAACTGATCTGCGACGTAGGAAAATAACCGAGTGGGAACTGACAGTGAAACAGCATGGTGCAAAGCTTTCTGATATAGCTAAATTAGAAACATCATTACGATTCCCAATAACCGTTATGACGATAACCGGAGAGGTTTTATACGAACCGAAATATAACAAAAATGGAGCGCCAATACAGATTATTGATCATAACAAACACGCGTGGACACCTGCGGTAACAATATTTCCACGAGAACGAACCGTGAAATATATCCCTAAGGAGTTCGTCGGGGATGTTTTCTATGAAGAGAAATTATTCGATGCTATTCATGCGTTGTGTAAGGATGATCCTGTGTCAGTGTGGTTACTTAGAAGTGATGAAGAATTCGATCAATTTGTAAAACCAAATGGTGAATTATATCGCATTGAAGAATTAGATAACAGAATGAGAAAAATCGCTAGTGATTTTTCACCGGAGAATTCCCATGAAAAACTACTCACGGATAGTTTTACTATTCCATCAGTGGTAGCTCACTTCGCAAGAGAAAAAAACTCATAGCGTCCAACACGAAGTGATTTTCTCGAGGATGTTAAATTGAGTTGCGTCAAATTTGGTCATGGAGGACTGTGGAATACGAAATACTCACGTGATGGTATGATTTCAATTGATATATCCGCGTGTTATCCCGGAAGTTTTCTCGGGTATGGGGAATGCGCTGAGTACTTCAAACGATTTGGACACCCCACGCATGAAATGACTCGTGTTGCGATTAATGGACCATTGCCTGATTTTGATTTAACCGGATTCGCTCGTGTGATATCATTTGAATTAGCTACAGGGTTACATCCGTGTAGTTATGTTTGGCTCGGTAGACACCTATCTGAAAAACACTGGATGCCAATAGTGCTATTGAGATATATGATTGATTGTGGTATGCTAATATCGTTGATTGTTTCCGAGGCTATTATATGCTATCGAGCTCAGAAAGAAGTTTGGCTACCACAACCCGATCTAGATAGAATAATCAACGAACTACGAAAACAGTTTCCAGATTTCAGTGAAGAAGAAATCATAAATTGGTCTAAGAAGTTATTTGAAATTAAAAAAGAACAAGCAAAAGATCTCGGAAGAAGAATAATCGGTAAATTTACCCAGGGTGGACGATACGATAACGCAAAATACTCTTCGCGGTTGATCATAGATGTCGCTGAATACGATTTTATTGTAGCGGATTTAATGAAACAAGGAAAACTTGTATCCCGTAAGGATGCTTTTCTATCCAATGGTGAGAAATTAGGTACGGTTGTTACCTACTGTGATGGATATAATTCCCAGTACACACATTTGAGAAGTTCAATGCTAGCCTATGCTTCTATTAATCTATTTTCGATGATAAATAGATTTCCTAATACCGCGGTTAGAGTGGCCACTGATTCGATGTATATACACAATAAGTACAAATCAGCTGTAGCGGCATTCACAGATCCCGAAGAAAATTGGGGGCGTTGGCGATTTAAAAATGAGATGCTACATGAGTATTGTGAATCCGCAGACGTTGCCATGGATGATAAATATCTTTGTTGTAACCGTATTGAAATTCAATCAGAATTTTCTAATGCACCACCGTTATCTGATCCAGTATGTAGATATAAGACAGTTTATTGAAACGGTTGTGGTGGGTCAGGAAAGACAACTCGTGCAATTGAATTATTTCGTCGTGGAAACGCTAGCGTTTCTAACATGATTGTGCTAACACCGACTCACAGACTCGCCAGAGAGATGATACAACGAGGGGTAAATGCTTGCACTTATCACAGTTTTTTTCGATGGAAGGGTGACAAATGGACTCCTGAGCGTATGGGTGATAAATTCATTCCTGAAATCATAATTTGGGATGAAATATGCACAGTGTCATTAGATGTATTAAAAACATTTCTTGAGTGGTTGTTAAACAAAAACACAAAAGTCGTCATGTGCGGTGATCAAGGCCAACCACCACCATTTGTCGGTGCATCTCCACATGAATGGCTAAAGGGTTTTGTAGACTACTATGAAGAAATCACCACTGATTATAGATCACTTGATCAACGATTACGCGAGTTCAAAGCGCTAATTAGATTACAACCGGATAGAATCCAATGCGAAATAGCGCGTGAAGTGATTTCAGAAACCCCAATGAATGATTTCTGGGAAGCGTGGAGACCAAACGATTTGATCATTGCAAGTAGAAAAATAGTCAGGGATACACTTCAGATGAAGTTATTTGAATTGCATAAAGAAAAATTTGCAACGCTTCCAGTACCCCTTTGTTATAGGCCATCGGATACACGAAAACAGAATATTGAAGTTGATATTCCAGGACAGAGTGAAAAACAAATTCTCGTATTAAATGATATTGTGCTGGTTGATATCAATGTCGGTGAAGATGCATTGCGTGCTAATAAATCCCCGTGGACGCTAGGATACGCAGCAACAATACACTCTTCACAGGGATTGACTATATCGAATACAATTGTTTGGATGGTGGATAATCACATCGAATGGTCAAATTTAGTCTATCTCGCAGTATCCAGAGTACGAAACATAAATCAACTTCGAAGAGTTGTTTTCGATGATAATGACACAACAATAAGTGATATTGATGTTAGCATCATTAATAAAAAACTCTCCGGTTACAAACAACAGGACAAAAAAAAACAACGAGAATTTGATATTGATGCTGAACTAATAATCACTTTGAAGAAACAACAGAATAATCACTGCGCGAGTTGCAATTGTATAATGCGTTGGCAGTATTCGGATAAGGATCCTCGCCAATTCACCGTAGACAGAAAAAATAACAATCTCGGTCATGTCAGAAATAATGTGATGTTGACTTGTCTTGAGTGCAATAGACGCAACGGTGCTAGTTAAGACCATGCGGTGGCAATTGAGTATCCTCGGGAATCACTTGTAGTTGTTGTCGAGTAAATCCTCGTTGAGGGGCAGTTGAATCCAGTTTATAGACTGGAGGTCTACCCGTAGATCGTGTTATACTAGATATCTTATGCGTAGTGACACTCCAAATAGGATCAGTAGCCCTTTTTCTACCCCCTTCAAGCTCTCCTGGTTCGTATAAGTACCTCACAATGACACTACTACCAAGAATTGGTTCTTTGAAATCTTTTTGTGGTTGTACGGGTATTGACTTCTTTTTAATCGCGTTGATAGGTTTCATGTTGATTGTTCTAGTAATCTCGTTATTCAGTGCAGTAATCACAGATGGTAATCTTTTAACCCATTCACTGGATCGCTTTTCTTGAATGAATTCTTTTGCGTATTGATATCCAAATAACCGCTCAGCAATCGTCCGATTAAATCGTTCTACAATGGCCTGATCGCGATGTAGCGCAGTATGCCCTCGTCTTATGGTGACATTATGATGTTTCATTGTAGATAACACTGCACCCTGAAATTCCTTGCCAGGATCAACCTGCAATAGATTTGGCCAGTGCAGAGGACCTCGTCGATAAATCCTTTCAAATGCAGAAGCGACTTCAGTGGCCGATTTTGTTTTCAGCGGTTCTGCTTCTTTGCATCGACTCGCAACATCAACTACGGTTAACGCATATTTGTAACCACGATCATGTGGCAGAAATAATATATCAGCCTGATGAACTTCATTAGGAGCGGTCACATCAAAATGCGAGAATTGAATTTGTTTAGGCGGTGGTAGATAAATTTGCCATAGTGCCTGTTTGGATAACCAATTAGCCGCAGTGGTTTTTTTCACTTTTGCAGCTCTAGCGAGTTTATTGATTGCAGCGTTACCCCTCCAGTATCCCCTCGGAGAATAATAAATTGATTCCATATTATTAATTACCAGCACCTAACATCAATTTACTTTTCATAGCCGATTTTATCAAAAATGAAGACAATTTTTCTTTGAAGGATTTATCAGGAATAGCATTTAACGCATGAATTAATTTCACATCTGCTAGATGCCTGTGTTGCAGATTGCTGCTTTTATAAACAACATCATGAAGGTGACAGGCCTTATCAATGGCGTTTATTGGTTCTTCACCGGGGTTGGGTTGATTTTGATTATTGAGTCTGATATCAAGTCTGGTTCCCGGTCCACAGTAGCTATATCCTGGAAGGTGCTTTTCTCCGGGGTATTTTGCCCATGGGGTTCCAGGGAGTTTTGCTAATTTGGCTGTGATATCACCTCCTCGTTTTTTTTTAAAGGTTCCTTGGGTTTAGAAACAAATCTAAATTTCTTTGTACTACATTGTACGCATTTACCAGAAAGCGCTGATCGGTTATTTTTTGTTGTAATCGTCGTCAAGTCATCTGTGCCAGTACGCGTTTTACACTTCACACAATATAGATCCATAATTTATGTATAGAAATATGGATATAATTGATTTGTCAGCGACTAAAACAAGAGAACCAATTAAGCATCATGCAGCGCTACCAAACTCTATCCGGATGATTATAATCGGGCCATCTGGATCCGGTAAAACGCAATTGTTGCTCAATTTAATAATGAGATGGATGAAGTGGGATAAGTTGTATTTAATTGCCCCTAGCGTAGATGATCAACGATGTTATGAAGTGTTAAAGGATTTTAACGAGAATGCATCAGAAATTAAGGGTGAGAACGCCATTGATTTTATAACCGATATCGATGAAGCACCGAGTATTGATGATATTGATGGAGATATTAACAATTTAGTCGTATACGACGATATAATGTTGGATAAACAAAAGAATCCTGCTAGAATATTTTCCCGTGGGCGTCACAAAAACACTGACGTGATATATGTCACTCAACGCTACACTCAGGTTCCAAAAGTTATCAGAGATAACTGCAATATTCTTGCTGTATTCAACGGAGTTGATACTCATACTCTTAGAAATATATGGCAGACATGGTGTTCTGATATGGACTTCAATCAATTTAAAAACTTCTTTAGTCATGCTCAGTCAACCCCGTACGGATTCGCAACAATAAATTTGCATGATCCTCGGACACGATATCGTATCGGACTTGATCAAATATTCGGTTAAAATCATTTATTATTTTTGTTAACCCAGTGATGAAATCACTAAGCAGCAGAGAGGGTGGATGACAACAAGTTGCGACCAAAATTGATTAAAAAATCGTAAAAGTCTCCGTTTTCATTTTTTTAGTTAAAATGAGATTTCGTAGGGAAGGCTCATTAAGATTTCAATAAATTTTTTGTCTGAAAACTTTGTAGGGTTTGCCCCTGAGACATTTTTTTTGGTTAAAATGAGATCGTAGGAAGGCTCGTTTTAATGATTCAATCAAAATTTTGTCTGAAAACGTTGTAGGGTTCACCCTCTCTGCTGCTCCTAATAATGCGTAATTAGCAATATATACTGAGATACAGCAGATTTGGAAGATCTTGCTATTTCAAACTATGGTTAGCAATGCCTCAAGAAAACTGTAATTGACAACTACCTATATATTAACATTCCTTTATCTTCATTGTTTTTATTCATGCAACGTTTTCATTGTTCGTCATTGTGGATTAAAGTATTTATTCAATGCTATTGTATACACTTTGTAGGATATTCATTGCTGCCAGTATATTTGGTGGATGAATAATACACGAAGACGGGGTATAAAAAATATTTAAAAAAACAAAGTAAAAAAGCACTCAGCCAAGAGAAAATTGCTGGAAGCTTACTCATGTGCTCACGTTGGCCGATCATACCTGATCATACGCTGACTGAAGCGGACGAACACAAGAATCGGACATATCAGAACACTCGAAATCAGAACACAGCCATCCAAAATGACACCTATTAAAAATAGCTGAGCTTGTGAAATAGAAACGTTAAAAGGCTCCAGTGGAATTCGAACCCTCAACCTCTAGTTTACTAGACTGGTGCTCTAACCAACTGAGCTATGGAGCCGCAAATTAATTTATATCTTTATTCATCAATTAAAATTTGTTTTTTTTTTTCAATCTCGCTGCGTCATTCCCGCAGAGTTTAGAACGAACACTAACATGTCTAGGCTAATTGACCTTAATAATATTATACCGATAAAAGTTAATTTACTCTGATTGCATAAGAAATATTTTCCTAGCTAGTAAATCCTTTGTGCAAATATGGCCAGAAACTAATGTCACCAGTGGACAGTGCTGCTATCAAAGCGCTAGTCCAATAGAGCGTGTGCAGTTTTTGTATACATGTGCCAAGTAAACGTGCTAAAGACTAATCCAAAAAATGAATTCTCTCTCGAGAAACTTCATTACTAAACAATTTTTATTTCAACAATAATATGGTTTTAAGGTGCCATCGGCATTGGGTACAAAGTGAGTCATGACAATGGAGTTGGAGCATGTAGGCTGGGTTCCATGCTCATTCTAAATAAAGAGTTATGTTTCTAATTACTGACATATCAGATTAGTCCGAGCCTTGTGAAAGGACATATGTGGTCTACATTCAAGTACAACGCATATCTTCGATATAATTCGATGAGGGATTTTAACAATAGAAATAGAAATACAACTATACACCAAATGTAACTTGTAGAGTATGCATTGCGCAGCGAGATAGAGACAGAGGCAAACAGAGGGAAATAGGGAGGTTGGGTGAGACTTTTCAGATGTATTTAAAAGTTTTGAGTCCCGGTAACTTTGTACCTTATTTATAGGTTAGACATCATTGAAATTACATAGGATCCTCCGATCGGTAATGATGTTGTTGAACGAAGACTCTCCGCTTTTACAACAATAACACTTTTCGAGCAATCTCAGGATTAAATTGCTTTGAAGAAAATTAACATTATACAGAAAAGATTGCATCAAGAAACAAACAGCTGCATGAAAGGAACAACCGCCATAACATTTCGAAATGCTTTACTATTAATGGAACGGATATTCATGTTGTAAGAACAAAGGATCCGGCTTAATTTTCTTGCTAACACTGACAATGATAAAATATTTGAGTACAATGTTTCAATTTAGACAAACATTTCAAATTTTTATTGTTTAGAATAAAGGTATGGCTAAAAAAATCTTCGATATTTTTGAAAAAATGTGTCTTGTCTCGTCCCTATGAACCGAAGCAATGCAATCCAAGAGTATGTGCGATTACTTGAACCTTGAATGAATGGTCGGAGTTGCTGAAACTGTGGAGATGGACCAGTGATTATAAACTCAAAATATCACATATACTTGAAAAGGACGCTATCAAGAAAGGTAAACCTTGATAAATGACCCGCAATTATATTCAAAATACGGTTTGATTCACACATAAATAAAATTCACTTTACATGTAATGTAACTCTGGCAGGAAAAGCAATGGGAAAAGATTAAGCAGTCATTTAGCAAATAGTTAGATATAAACATGGCCTTTCGTTTATAATCTTAGATCAACTGAAAAATATAGGAGATAGACAAGTTTAAAACGTTGCTTGACCTTCAGGATATTTTAAGGTTTGTTTGTCTAGCCATTTCGGGCATTGCATCGTGTATATACTACCACGTCTCGCTTGATTTCAAAGGAGTATATTACACCTTGATACATACAGGGGTGCAGGCACAATAGTTATTGCGGTGAGAAGTAACATCTAGTGCTCAACTAATTATTAGTTACAGAGTTAGGGCCAAGACATATCTTGCTTGTATAGCAGGAGTTACTTAAACGAACACAAGAACCAAACAGATCGGAACACTAGAACTCCGAAATCAGCTATCTAAATTGACCCACTACAAAACAAATCTGAGCTTATGAAAAAGAAAAGTAAAAAGGCTCCAGTGGGATTCGAACCCTCGACCTCCAGTTTACTAGACTGGCGCTCTAACCAACTGAACAATGGAGCCACTACAAAACTCTTTGATAGAGACTCTATTGTTTTTTTTTTTTGTAATAATGAGCTATTAGATCTATTAAACTTTGCCAATCACTGATATACAAGCTGTGCTCGTTCCAAATTGAATTGATCGATGTAATACATTTTTAAATACTTCTCAATGGTACATAGTAATATGAATAATACAGTGATATATTAAACGTAAATGAAAGTATTCAAAGACCTTGAAAGCAAATGCCTTTTACAGAAGAGGGTTAGAAGACATATGTTTTTTTTATGGTTTAACGCCATTTTTTCAGCACAATATAGGCTATACATGGCGGCCAATAATAATGGTGGAGGAAGTACCCGGAAAACCCCCGGAACGAACCACCGACCCACGAGAAGCTAATGGCAAGCTTTCTCACATAACTACATTAGCTGAATCTTAAGACTCGAACTCACGCAGACAGAGGTGAGATGACAGTGATCCATGACGAAAGGCACTTTATACCGCTCTGCCACTCGGGGCCCCTTAAGACATATGTAAGCATGGACACATCAGTGTATATGTACTAAGATGTTCTGTTACAATGTGTCGTGAGTATAATGTAATATATACCACGTATTGTGATATATCAACGAATTAACCTATAAAGGTATTACAAGGTGAACTCAAACCACAAGGCGTAATGTAATCTATAAATGAGGTCAACACGTTCAAATTAGAACATATTATACGTAGTTCTTTCCATTGTTCTAATGGCACTGTAAAATAAACACAGGAAAACAATTAATTGAAAATTCAAATAAATTTTATTTTACCACAGTTTTTTTGCTTGAGACAAATTATATCTTTATTCATCAAGAAACGTTCGTTTCTACATTTTCTACATTCTAGCTATGCATCACAGTTTACAATCAACACGAACATTTCTAACAGCACAAAAACGAAACAACTGTTTCAAGCCGGTTAAGCTGTTACGGCCATCCATCCCGATAAGTGGATATAACTTCAAAATATCACATATTCTTGCAAAGGGCGCGATCAAAAACCGTAAAGAATGACCCTCAAATATAGTTTAAATGCGCTTCGATTCGCACATACATAACATTCGTTTGCATATGATGTAATTATGAAGCAATGGAAAAAGATTAAGCAGTCATTTAGCAAGTAATCAAAATATTAATATTGGCTATCGTTTATAATATTAGAACAACTGAAAAATATAGAAGGATTTAGGCAAATTTAAAAGGTTGCTTGACCTTCATGTAATTTTACGGTTTGTTTGTCTAGCCATTTCGGTCATTGCATCGTGTATATATTATCACGACCCGATTGATTTCAAATGAGTATATTACACCTTGATACATACAGGGCGCCCGCACAATTGTTTTGGGGTGAGGAGAAACATCTAGTGATCAACTAATTAAAAGTTACAGATGTTGGCAAGACATATCTTGTTTGTAAAGCAGGAGTTACTGAAACGACCACAAGAACCAGATAGATCGGAACACTAGAACTCCGAAATCAGCTATCTAAATTGACCCACTACAAAACAAATCTGAGCTTATGAAAAAGAAAAGTATAAAGGCTCCAGTGGGATTCGAACCCTCGACCTCCAGTTTACTAGACTGGCGCTCTAACCAACTGAGCTATGGAGCCACAATATAACTCGAAGGTAGAGGCTATGTTTATTTTGTAATAACCAACTATTGTATCTAATAAAATTGACCAATCACTGACAATCCAGCTGTGCTTTCTCTAATTTCCAAGATCGAAACTATTATTATATCTTCATTCATCAATTAGGATTTATTTTTACATTCTAGGCCTCTTATGAATACAAACAGAATGAGATCACTAGTGCTCTCAATAGTCTGAATTTAGTTTTCAGACAGATATTCTTGTCTCTCCAGATGGGTCTTAGCTTTGACATAGCTGCCGTTGTGTGTGCTGCTCGTGACAAACATTCTACTCGTGATCCCTCTTTGGTGCTTATGGAACCAAGAGATTTGGACTGGTTCATTTTTTCCATTTCCTGTCTTCTGATTTAAATATCGGCTGTAATTTGTTTGGCACAGTTTGTCATCAGCCGTATCTTCTCAACTCTTATTTTCATGTACAACCTGGAAGATATTTCGTCCAGGTTCTTCAATAAGATGGCACTCTCGTGTCCTCCAGTGCTAACCAACTGAGCTATCAAGCAATATATTTGTACGCTTGCAAAAGATGTGTTGCTGAAATAACAACTACCAAATAAGCAGAGTATGCACAGGTATGCAGGTCACACACCTTGTAGGGGCCACGCTACAACCGATCAAAATAATATTGATAGGACATAATTTGTGAGGGAGATTTAGACTGTCTACGGGCCTCCACAGTGTTTAATAGGGCACTGTTTATAAACTACTCAAGAAATGAATTTTACAAGTGTCTGGCATAAATAAATATGATGGATTGAGCTAAATAGGGTGGTATCTACATTAATCTGGCGTTAAAGGTTCCACTCTGTTTTCGCTTAAGTTCATAATTGATTTTATGGTTGTGAATGTACGCAGATAAATAAAGTATGGACACAATTGAAATGTCAATGTTTGAGGGAACAGTCATAGTAATAAAATGTTTCTTCTTTATTTAGTCGAGACAACTCATGCAAATTTACACTTTTTGGTTAGACTTCATAAAAAGACAGTCCCCTGCTAGAAATACTTTTCTAGTACTGCGAGAGGCTCATACACTATGCTCCTCATTACTGGAGCTGTTTCATTGATTGTTAGCTGCTCTACAGCTGGCGTTGACATTGGGGGCCAACTGCACGTGCTGCACGTATGGGATTCGAATTCATTGGAATATATTATTTTCATCGTGTTGGGGATAATATAATCTTCCGCGTAAATGAATAAAACAACATATTTAGACATATGTATCCAGAAGACATTTTCAAAGGGCAATACGTTCCACTTAAGTATATCTGATTTGATAAATATATATTTTAATGTTTTTGTTTGTCGGCTTAAAAAAAAAATTCCATTACAATATATTCTCATGTAAGGTTTTTGCTTAGAGATGATGGGGTTTTCTTTTCAGATAAATCAGTGGAGCTGAATTTTATTTGATAAACAAGTAATGTTGACCCAGATCCTTACCTTTATTCAAGGTTTGCGGCAATACGTAAACAGGTTTAGTTTTTATTTTCATTGTCATGGTCAAGATAGGAGTAGTAAATTAGAAGTAAACAACTTTTCTTTTCATGCTTATTTATCGCCAGGGTCATTTTAGGATTAAGTGATATAAAATAGAATAGCAAGTGATTCCTTTTCAACATCACCACCCTTTCCGTGCTTTCGCAATTTTGTGATTTTATTTTCGAAATTGCATATTTTAAGACGATATTGCATTGTTCTAGTGAAATTTAGTTTGGGGCTTTAACCTCTGACGTTAAGTTATTTTATTTTGCAGTAGCCAGTCTTTGAATCCATGTTGACGCTTCTTCAGTTCATTAGGAATTCAAAGGATTAATTCGTATCTCTGGGAATATTTTATATGCTTCTTCATAATTCTTGGACAATAACAGCGTATCAAAATATTATTCGGATTTCCATCACCGGATTGTTAAATATTGTGTTTCTGCAAAGAACTGTATATAAGAACAAACAGGCCTCAGCATACGTCATCTACTACCATCTTGGATTTTCCAACAGGACTCGAAGTTGAATCTATTAGAACATATCCTGACTAGGACTTGTAATTTAATTCGTGGAATATTCCCGGATTATTTTCGGACTTGATTTTTTTAACTTGGAAGTTATGTTCCCGTTGTTTTACAATCTTTTCCAGGGGCCCCAAGTGACCAATTTGTTGAATGCGATCTCCGTTACTGATCACTGCCATTTCACCTCTTTCTGCGTTCCTTCGAGTCTCAGATTTGACCAATTCACGTATGTGAGAAAGCGTACAGTAGCTTCTCGTTGGTCGGTGATTTTTTCCTTGGGTTTATCTGGGTTCTCCCTTCACCATTATTACAAGCCGCCTATCGTGTGCTGAAAAATGGCGTTAAACCTTACAACAAGAACAAAAACAATAGTTTCCATGGAAATAAATTATTTGCTAAATTGTACAAAGCTTGTTGTTTTCACTTTTTCTGTGCTACTAATTATTAGAGCATAAACACTTAACTATATATATATATATATATATATATATATATATATATATATATATATATATATATATATATATAACACGATATTATAAAATGTTCAAACGCCTCCAAAAATCATCATGTGTCTTTTCCTATTATAACCCACAATTAATTGATACGATTTGATTTACTTAAAGTCTAAAAACGTTGGCTCCAGAGGGAATCGAACTCTCGACCTCCAGTTTACGAGACTTGCCCTCTAACCAACTGAGCTATGGAGCCACTACAAAACTCTTTGATAGAGACTCTATTGTTTTTTTGTAATAATGAGCTATTAGATCTATTAAACTTTGCCAATCACTGATATACAAGCTGTGCTCGTTCCAAATTGAATTGATCGATGTAATACATTTTTAAATACTTCTCAATGGTACATAGTAATATGAATAAATACAGTGATATATTAAACTTAAATGAAAGTATTCAAAGACCTTGAAAGCAAATGCCTTTTACAGAAGAGTGTTAGAAGACATCTGTAAGGATGGAGACATCAGTGTATATGTACTAAAATGCTCTGATACAACCTGTCATGAATATAATGTAATGTTGTTGTTGTATGGTTTTTCAGCACACGATAGGCTATACATGACTACCAGTATTGTTGGTGGAGGAAGAACCCGGAGAAAAACCCACGGAAAGAACCACTGACCCGCGACAATCTACTGGCAATACTGTAATGTAACCCACGTATTGTGATATATCAACGAACTAACATATACAGATATTACAAGGTGAACTCAAACCACAAGGCTTAATGTAATCTATAAATGAGGTGAACACGTTCAAATTAGAACATATTATACGTTGTTCTTTCCAATGTTCTAATGGCACTGTAAAATAAACACAGGAAAACAATTAATTGAAAATTCAAATAAATTTTATTTTACCACAGTTTTTTTGCTTGAGACAAATTATATCTTTAATCATCAAGAAACGTTCGTTTCTACATTTTCTACATTCTAGCTATGCATCACAGTTTACAATCAACACGAACATTTCTAACAGCACAAAAACGAAACAACTGCTTCAAGCCGGTTAAGCTGTTATGGCCATCCATCCCGATAAGTAGATATAAATTCAAAATATCACATATTCTTGCAAAGGGCGCGATCAAAAATGTAAACAGTAAAGAATGACCCTCAATTATAGTCTAAATGCGGTTCGATTTACACATACATAAAATTCGGTTTGTGTTACGGCTATTGGATTTAATTTATTTATTTTTAATTGTTAAATCCAAATTTATCATTTAGGGTTTAATATCCATTAATTGGGAAATTGTTCTAGAAAGTTTAGACTGACCATCCTTTAATTGTAAACAAGTTAGACCTTGGTTTGTTGACCCAATTCCTGACCTTCCTTTGGACATTGTCAACAAGTCTCTAACACTAGTGGTTAATTTCAATGACAACTTTTTATTTTTAGTAATTAGTGGCTTATTTTCTTCTGGATCATTTTATTATTACGTGACTAGGTGAAGGTAGACTCTTCCTCTGACCTTCTATCAATTTCTAGAAAAGCGCGTGATCACTTGTTTACTTCAGAAGAACAGTTATATATAGCTGAATTTTGGAAGCTAACAGTAGTAGATGTTTGGGCTTTATTATTATTAAGTTGTGTATTTCATGTTTGAGTGTTATCTTGTTCTGGACTTTGTGTCAATTCATTGAAGAAAGAGGATTTATTATTTATTTGGAGGAGAAAACGTGTGCTCATAATTCATGTGGATGATAAATTAAACAAGAACTGCATCACGTGACATTGTCAGCCATTTTGGATTATATTTGTTCATCACATAATCTTTTTGGTTTCTTCATCTGCAACCTTTGATATTATTTGTTCATCTTTATTGAATGATTAAAATATTCTCTGCTGTCTCATGTCATCAATCTATTTTCTGTTCCAGAGAAATCAAAAGGCAAATAAATTCAATGTTTAATTTGGTACTCTTAAACTTTACCTACCAACATATCATTCTCTCTCTCTCTCTCTCTCTCTCTCTCTCTCTCTCTCTCTCTCTCTCTCTCTCTCTCACACACACACACACACACACACACACATATACACAGACACGCACGCACACGCACATCCATATAATAAACAATAAAGCTAACAAGAGGATTCTTTTGTAGAAGACGTGTAATATCGACAGTCTAAGTAATATGCACCTAGTATACTTGACTCTGAAATATTTCCCGTGTCTCTAATCAAAACTAATAGTGTACTGATTGTGCTAGAAATGCACATATAATCGGATTTTCGGACTTCAATGGAGCTTACAGATTCGATCTATAATTGTATTCAATTGTATTTGATGTACAATGCATATGTTCGAATACGAAACTATGATGGCTGCTATTTTCTTTGTCAGTTTCGGTGGTTCATCGCTCAACACAAATCTTAGTACCAACAATTAATGTAACCAACAGTTTATTTCTACATTCAACAGATAATTTATGCTAATATCTGAAACAGCTCAATGTCTGCCATTTGATCCTGACCATTCCGCTTAACGGTTCTGCTGCCAAACGCAGCAAATTACACGTTTCGAGCAATCTCGGGATTAAATTGCTTTGAAGAAAATTAACATTATGCTGAAAAGATTGCATCAAGAAACAAACAGCTACATGAATGAATGTTTACTATTATAAGAACGGATGCTCAAATTCCTGTTGTACGTGCAAAGGATCCGGCTTAATCTCCTGGCACCTCGAACTCGTGTCTCTCGTAAATGCACCATGCTTGTACAGTTTGGCTCTTTCAACAGTTTGTTGCTGAATGCTTTCTGATTCTTCGTGTCTTTGTTTTGCATTATTCTTGTTTCGTTTGTAAATATGTTTTATGACGGATTGTTTCCTTATTAAGACTGATGCAAACGTTCTTGAAAAACCCCTTTCGGTCACTGCAAAATTTAATATTATATGGCACGATAGACAAATGAGAGCCAAAGCAGACACTTTCAAACATAATTTTTATTCGAAATATGTTTCAAATCTTTGACAACTTCGGCTCCATAGTTTTGATGGTTAGAGCGCCAGTCTTGTAAACTGGAGGTCGTGGGTTCGACTCCCACTGGAGCCTTCCCTTTTATTGATCAGCCGAGAGTTTAATTTTTACCAACACCATTAATCAGAAAGTAGAATATTTGAGCCGCTTATAATAGGGAGGCCCATGTTCGATGTCCTCGTTATGATTTGAAATTTCCTTTTGATTACAAAGACTACAGACAAACACACAAATTGTCTGCAGGTATGGACTAAAGTAATTCGGAGCATAACAAGAATTATTTTCTAAACAACCGATATGAAACAGCTGTTATCAGGACAATGGTTGTCGACACCTCACATGGTCCCACAAGCAGCTGTCTTATTTGTTGCAAATTACATTTCAAATATTTTTCGGATTCCATTATTTTTTTCCTCTTTTTTGTATCAATGGAGTGAAAGTTGCCTTTTGAGCCAAACTTGTTAGTATTCATTTGATCACTTAGTTTGTACCCGATGCACGACTGCCAAAGATTCATGACGATGCAATAATGAAAAGATAGTTCAACACAGTTTGGAATTATAATATTTGCAGTGCTAAATAATCAATGTAATGTACCGTTTCGGGTCAAGGTAATCCACAGCTTGAGGTCACACTATGGTTATTAAGGTAAGGGTTGCGACTTTGGTGATAAAGTAGTTTATGAGCCAATCTCGTCAACATGATGATGAGAATTCTATTGTTTTTTTTAATCTATCTTATATTAAACAATGCAAACAAGTTCAATTGACATCTTTGCAGTTGAATTAGGCAACCCATTAAAAGCTCGTTATTAGAATTAGTCTTTTCTCACCATTCTTACAGTAAACATGTCTGCCGCGAACGTTTTGTTCAAGACTTCATATGTTATACTGTGGATCTTTCCTAACTATATATTAAGGTTTATGTGATCTTTGGTAATTTTGAAAGAAGTTAACAATAGAATCCCATATCTGGTAATTTGCAGATCGATAAAATTGATTCCGAGTATTGCTGAGGTTGATTGATTAAGTTCCTTCGTAACTATTTAGTTTGAATTCCCGGAGCCTAAATTGGCAAAGGTACTTGTATATTCGGTCTGGAAAGAAGAAACAACAGATGAATGAGAACATATTAACCGCAGGCAACGACAGCTTCAGATGCACTTAACTGGTCGACTAAATTGATGAATGAAGGGCATTTGTTTGCAAAATATAGTTTTACCATAAAGGGACCGTATAATGTACTCTTTCGTTTTTAAAATAACTCGCACCTCAGAAATCTTAATAGTTGCATACCATTATACATGGTAATTGAATACATTCCAATACCTTGCCATATTTTGAAAGCAAACTGTACACCTTGCGAAAACCAGAATACAAATTGTTCATATTAAGCATATGTCGTTAATTTGAAGAATTGAATCCGAAAAGATTAGAATTTGTTACGCTGACGCAAACACACAAACACACACACACACACACACACACACACACACACACAGGCAAACACCAAACACACACAGACACGCAACAGACACGCACACAGGCACGCAAACAGGCACACACACTGACGTTGATGCATTTCCGATGTGACGTCATGGATGACATGTAACTGGCTGCCGATGAATGGTAATGAAACTCAAGATACTCTGATTACAACAACTTTTTCATTTACATCCTTGTTACAGGGTGGTGTATATAATGTTATTATATATCCCACCTCTTTTCGTACTCGGTATCTAGGAGATGACCGCCCTCGATGTAATGGCTCCGTTTGAGTAAGTATAAGTGGTGAAACTGATAGATGAAATATATAAAGAGAGTTCTGAGCAGACATATAGAACAAACAAATACAATCCCATGTACAGGTAAACAAACAATTTAATCAATTACATAACACAACTATCTGAAGTGATTACATTAAAAATATCTCAACTTTAAGAGAACAAAACGTTCTCGATTTACAAAGTAAAGCACAGATGGATTCAAATAAAATAGCTGATATGTGTATTGATAGATTTAGTTCATAATAGGATCGGGTGAACAATTCAAGTCAACGTCTTATATGATTTGATAACCTATTCTTTGGTTCGCTAGACTTCAACTGTAGCTATTCAGACGCCTGGATCACCGGATTCCAACCTCAACAATCCGTCCCAGGACACTCAGAATTTATACGTAGCAGGGTTACGTCATCGGATTCCACCCTCAACAATCCGTCTCAGGTTCCACTCTCAGATTACACCTTCGGGTTCCCCTCTCAAGATTGCACGTTCAGGGCTATTTTCTCCCTGTTTAATAAATATAAACAGAGACACCCTAAAGTTTTTCTTATTTATGATCCCGGGCATTTTGCATTACCCCTGATCATTATCAGATATTTATATCCGTGATAAACAGATGTTAAGACTATCAATCGACTCATCATGTCATATAATGACCCTAGGTAGTCAAATGCCTAAATCGTCACGTCTTAACATCACTCAATAACACAGACCACACGAGACCTAGCGGTTCTGAGCCAGCCTCAAGTTACACAGCAAATAAATGAGATACAATTGCAGTCAGTTACGTAATTTCACACTAGCTCTAACTCATACGTGAAATTTTCTACATTAGGTGAAGTCACAACACGACAACAAATTAAACAATTCGTCAAACTTATCTAAAGATTAAAGTACGATTTCGTATGCATAAACTCAATACCGTCACACTTCGAAAAGCACATTTTATACGTATGTATTAGACAAACTTCATGCAAACACAAATAAATTCAGCAAAGCATTATATATATCGCATCAACAATTTACACGGAATTGTCACACTACCTTTGCTGCAAAAGTCGATCCAAAACAGTTCGTCTGATTCCTTGGACAACACTCTTTTTCGAGAAACTTTCTTGCAAATTCCTCCGAGCCATCACTAGTTGCAAGTTGCTGAAAAGCTTTGACTGCTTAAAAGTTCCGATGAGGCGATATAAAACCTAGGAAATTTGGGGTGGGAAACAAGCCAACTTAACTAGCGTAACCAATCAGACAAATCTCTCGGCCACTTCATCAGTGACGCCATAATCGGAATCAATTTGACCTTGTCGTTTGATAATTACAGAGTTTCTGCAATTGTTCAATTGTGACAGATTTGCCCTGAAAATAACGTTTACTGTGCCCCTAATAGTCAGTCAGGATTCTGTCAAAACAGTGGCTTAATTAAGGATAGCATACTCCCCTCGAAATGACATTCTGAACATGGCCATGTGACGATTGATTCTCGTCCATTCTCTAGAAACCTAATTAACGGTTCTCTCGTTTTAGTTAATGGGTTTAAGATAGATCGCCAGAAATTTGCCCCGTCACAATCCTTTAAGTCAAACAATATATATATATATATATATATATATATATATATATATATATATATATATATATATATATATATATATATATAGATAGATAGATAGATAGATAGATAGATAGATAGATAGATAGATAGATAGATAGATAGATAGATAGATAGATAGATAGATACCAAAATTCATATGGTCAGTGCGAAACATGTGTTACTCTTGCAGTACTCTCACAGCACCAACATGTCATGAGCATATGCAAGGCTGCATATCCTGATTAGCAATCATCTTTCAGGTGATGCCACTAAAACTAACTTGTTCTTTCCTTAGTACTTTCCAGACGGGACTATTGTAACTCAAGTCTATCTATTTCGTCTCCTTATCAACTCGTGATACTTCAAAACGCTCAAACAAAACACTGGCAAGAATTATCGATAGAATACCACGATCAGAGAATACCCCTCCCTACTCTGTACCCAACAATTTCAATTCATTCAATCCAGAATCAAACACAAAATTCGTCCTGTGTGTTACGTTGTTACAGACGGGCTCTAGTCCAACATACATATCTGACCTCACCCAAGTGAATTCACCAGCAAAACACATACGCCTCCTCTTCTGCCACTTGTATTTTCACTATTCTCACCATGGAATTGAAGTCATGCATAACGTTCTTTTCTATACCAGGGCATGAAAAGTGGAACATAATGCCCAGTGATCCTAGACACAGTGATCTCATCCAAGAGCGCACATAAAACACATATATCGTTTGTCAGACTAGTCCTAAAGACCTATGGTTTCCTTACCTTAAATATGTTCAGCCTTGTCTGTTTTCTACTTTCATAGTGTTTCTTTACTGTAATCAAATCATTATATAGGTGTTCTCCAATGTTGTAAAGTGCTTCCGGCTTCAAGAGAGTATGCGGTATACAATGTCTTAATGTTTGTATTATTATTATTATTATTATTATTATTATTATTATTATTATTATTATTATTATTATTTCAAACTACCTTTTCAACCGCTCCGGTGGCCTAGTGGTTAGAGCGTCCGCCACCGAAGCGGGAGATCGTGGGTTCGATCCCCGGCTGAGTCATAATAAAAGATGGTAATCTCACAAAAATGGTACTAACAGCTGCCTCGCCTGACGCTCAGCATTAAGAGTTTAGTGTTAGGACTGGTTGGCTTGGTGTCAGGATAATGTGACTGGGTGGGACATCATGCTACATGTCTGCGGCATGATGCCCAAGTGCTAGACATCACTATAAACTGCCTGACAGCAAACATCGTAGCGATATGACTGAAAAATTGTCAAAGCTACGTTAAAAACAACATCAACGATATTTAACGTATATTTGTGTATAAAAGGGCTTCTTCGTAGTTTGATAGTATTATGTGGTAAAATAAAATATCAGCCTGATGAACTTCGTTAGCATCACTGACATCTGAATTATTTTAGGCCGTGATAGATAAATTTTCCATATTGTCGTGATAACCAATCTGCAGCAGCAGCACGGGTAACATTTGCAACATCTGCGAGTTTACTAATCGCTGCCCTGCCTCTCCACTTTCCTCTTTGGGCTATAATAAATCGATTCCATGATATTAATCACCAGCCCCTAATTTTACCTATCATCACAGATCTTGCTAACCAGTTAGCTAATGATTCGTTGAAATATTTAATTTGTATGACATTTACGGCGTATATTCATTTGACATCTGCAATATGCCTATCTTGCAAGGTTTTACTTTTATAATCTACACGATTAGCATTACACGCTTTATCAATTTCATTTATTGGATATTCGCCAGGTTTTTGTTGATCGTGGTTAACAAATAGGATATCAAGTTGGGTTCCAGGACCGCAATAATTATATCCATGAAGATGCTTTTCCCCTCGATTTTTAGCCCAACGAGTACATGGTTATTTTCTTAATTTGCCTCAATATCACCTCTTAGTTTTTAAATTTTATTTGGACTAGAAATAAATTTAAATTTCTTTGTGCCACAATGTTCACACTTCCATGCAAGTGCTGACCTGTTATTTGTTTTGATGTGATAGTTGATAGTTCACCTGCACTTAAGACAATATTGATCAATATTTTTATACAGTATGTTTTAAGATAAATCAATCAATCAATCAATCCTCTCTGCGCCGTCTGGTGCTTGAGGCAACAGCAAGGGAGCACCATTTCCGTCTGTCGGCAGCTATTGCAGGGGCGGTCTGATAGGTGAGGCCTCTGGTCTTAAGGTCTCTCTCCACTGTTCGTCGCCAGGTCTCTTTGGGTCTGCCACGGTTCCTTTTACCCTGTGGGATCCATCTCAGTGCCACCCTTGTTAGTGAGTCAGGAGGCATTCTGCAGACATGGCCGAGCCATCTCCATCGCCGAGTTGAAATGATCTCAGAGATGGTGCTTGCACCCGCTCTGTGCCGAAGTTCCTCATTTGAGATCATGTTTGGCCAGAAAATCCTCATGATGCGTCGCAGGCATTTGGTTTGAAACACTTCGAGCTTGTGTTCTATGTTCGCAGTGGACTTCCAACACTCTGAGCCGTACAAAAGGACGCTCAACACGTTGCTCTTGAAGATACGGATCTTTGTGTGGACACTGAGGTTTCTTGTCCTCCATATGGGCTTCAGCATTGCGAAGGTCTGGTTGGCCTTGCCGATTCTTGTGACGACTTCCCTTGTGCTATCTCCATCCGTGGCGACCTTGCTACCCAGGTAAGTGAAATCGTCTAGTTCTTGCAGAGGCTGGTCATTGATGGTGATTGGGTTGCCCACTCTAGTATTCTTCCTCAAGACTTTTGTCTTCCCTATGTTGACTCGAAGACCTATGGTATTTGCTGTCTGTACCGACTGCGGCATGATGCAGTAAGATAAAGTATGGATGTAATTGGTTTTGAAGCAACAAGAAAACAGATACCAATCAAGCATCATGCAGCGCTACCGAATTCTTTCAGAATAATTTTCATAGGTCCATCTGGAAGTGATAAACGCAACTGCTACTTAACTTAATAATGACGTGGTTAAAATGGGGTAAATTTTATTTAGGTGCACCATCTATAGATGATCAACGATGCTACGATGTACTTAAGGATTTTAATGAAAATGCAAAATTATTGAATGAAGAAGGCAATGATGTTATTGAATTTATTACTGATATTGGTGAAGCACCGTTTGTAGATGATATTGATGGATTTATTAATAATTAAGTAGTGAACGATGATGTGATGCTGGATAAACAATTGAATAAAGCTCGGATATTTACTCGAGGTAGACATAACAATACTGATGTGGTACTCAGCGGTATTCACATATATCAAATATGATCAGAAATAATTTTAGCTGTATTTATTGGTGTTGATAAACATACGTTACGTAATATTCATCAAACTTCATGTGGCGGTGATACGGACATAATAAAGTTTAAACATTTCTTTAGTCAGGCCCAGTCAACCCCACATGGATCTATAACGAAAACTTTACACGAATCCAGATCACGCTATAGAATAGGTCTTGATATAATTTTGGGATAATTCTCAGCAACAGTGAGGGCGCGGCCTCGAATAAATGTCAACGGATAAACATCACGCGCATACTTTTAAGAAAATAGCAAGACAAAAACAAAGTAACAAAACTAACTAACCCGTAACAATGACTCTCTCGGTTAGTTAGAGGCGTCGGTTTAACGTTATTGACGCGTGGGATCGCTTCCGTATCCATCAGGTTTGATACGTAAACATCACATGATGTCCTGTTGAAGTGGTGATAGCAAAGTTCCCATGATGTGGTACTGACTCACTGAGGTAACAGTGTACGGCGTCCGTGCAATTGCAAGATACAACATCGCACTCCACAATCTCTGAACTTGAATATTGTCACTCTGAACATGTTTTGTGCTTCTCTGAAAGTATTCAACTTTCTCACATGGTGTTGATAGTTTGAATAAACTACCAGTCTTGGACGTTGTCCCTTTTTATACTAGTCGTAATTAAGTCCCCTTTGTCATGTCTAGTTTTGAAAGTGCTCCTTTTCATCTTCCTCGACAAGGGTACTAAATTCAGTAATGTACCATCATCAATGTACCTTAGTGTGATGTGTGGAAAGGCAAAAGAAGGTAAGGACAATTCGGTCACTATCGAGTATGTTCCAGAATAGATGAATCTTTATATATATACATCTACCCATTTGCAACTACAGACCACAACTGAAACATTGTACTTCGATTGCCAATCCAGTCTCAGGTCACAATCAGACAATTTCCGTTCTAACTAAAACATTCACAGTAGTTAATCCTCTCCCTGTTTGAATGATATTTTGGAAACGTGTGCAATCGACACAAACACAAACACAAAAGTCAGGCAAAAGGCAGGAAAATTTTATGGTGTTTTTTTTGCAGTGTGCCACATCACACTAAGGTACATTGATGATGGTACATATATATATTTATCGTACACATCTAACAACTGCTAACTGCTAACTCAGGTCCGAGTTGTGACCCACATTCCCGTCAAGGAGCGTGTTTCCTGGGTGTGCTGACAATGTCGGTCATGGTTGTACATTTCGGCACAAGGGAAACACCAGTTTTCCTTGACAATGGTTAGGCAAAACCGGATGGTACAAGTCCGTGGAAGGCAAGACTTTGCACTTGATCAGTCCTTCTTATGTCAAATGTTGTCCAGGTCAATGTGTTCGGTCGGCAATTGAGATTTCTCGGCGAGAACGTTTCACTATTTGCGAACGTAATGATACAGCGAACACAAGTCCAAGTATTTGTTTTATTATGTTTTCTCCCCGTCGGCATTGTACAGCAAACAGGTGGCATTCGTTCATCCAACATATAAACTGTCCCGTGGGTTCAATTGTTCACCAACTTGTAACTTTCCAAGTAGCGTTTAAATTCAGGATCGGTTTTTGCAAACGGTGAACGTACTCGTGTTCCCTTATTTCAATGACTTGGTACTTTTGCTGTTCTAACTTTAAATGCCGATGACACACGTCTTCCAGAATGCATTGTAAAAATGGATTGTTGGTGCCACGTTGAGAGTGACATAGTGGCGTCCATGCAATAAGCATCCGTTAAACTCGTATACGATCTTGGGGTTTTCTAAGTCTCTACCATCCACTGAATACTTTCTGTTGGTTATTTCGGTATATTGCATTCCTTGGTCTTCCTTGTCGCACAAGTAATGTAGCCAGCAAAGGGCTTGATTGAGTATTTACATTTGAAAAAAATTGTTTGTTTGAAAGCTTATGACAGCCAGGGTGTATTCAGGCATGAATTGCTGGAGGTATACTAAGAAACACGCTCTGGTAAAAGCATGGCCCAGTAACTCATCGAATAGTTACACTATACTTGTCCCACTTGCATGAAAGTGATTTTGGCTCCATTCAAAGTCACTTTCAGAGTTTGGGTACTTTATTTTATATAGTATTTGAAAAGTAACTATCCATCGCATCCAGAGAAATAATGAACCATCACCCTGGTATTGCGATAACAATCTCCATAATGTTCGATGTCCTCTTGGCTCCACGTTTGGTCGATGGGGTTTAAGATTCATTGAGCAAAGTCAGACAGCGTGTTACGTTCCAAGAAAAATCTGTTCACGTCCTCCAGATATCAACGAGGATAACATGTAATATGATAACGTCGCTCTATATAATGTATTATGTACTCATGTAGATTATTCTAGCTGCACATGGATATTTCCTATGCAATGACATTAAGAACACTAACAATTCATATTGCAGCTGAAACACAATTTGTTATAACCTTAGTTGCCATGACAGATGATGTTAATATTGATAGAAATACACTGTTTCAGCGATAACAGCTGACACCGAATATAGAATTATGTCAACGACAAACTACATAACTGTGATATGTTTTCTTTCACTGTATACCCATCAACGATATTTCTTAGTTTGATTTGCAAGTCACACACCTGATTGTATCTGTACAGTTTCACGTCCTTTGGGCGCTCATTATTTAATTATGTTTTAGTTTAGCGAATAATTCAATACATCAAGTGCAAATCAAGCGGAGTTTTTTATCATCAGGGTCCATTTCAAATGTTACTTCATCACTAACACCAACATCAACCACTGACAACCTGAATAACCTGGTCAACAAAGCTCGATGACGATACAATTAATCCAGACGCTACCGCATATACTGGGTTGTGAGTAATCTTTTTTTTATGTCAACGAGCTTAATATCAGCGACTGCTGGATTTCCAAAAATTCGTTAATGGCTCTTTTATGTTTGTACGAAAACTCAGGAACGTGTTTAAATGATTAGAAAAGTCATTTCTAAATAAGGTCATTCCAGTGTTGCTTTTTGTTAAAGAGTCTGTAATTGGTATGTTTTATCATCAACATTTCTCTTTCTTGCAGCGTCGTCGTTTAATTCTGATTCTCCAAGACCAGTAATTTATTATTAGCTTTACTCAGAGGACTATTCACTGTATCACCGGATTTATGTAGTCGCGCTCGAATATTATGCGATATCGTTGAAATAAGAACACCGGGTTTAATTTCTCTGTTCTTATCAAACACGGCTATGTAGTTTTCGGTTACTCCATTAATTCTGACGATAATAACAATGAAAGATTGAAAGATTACTCGTTTGTAATTTTCCTTGCTTATCCTGAATTACAACCACTTCGTTTGGATCCACATTTGCCAGATTTAGTCATTCGAATATTTCATCGTTTATGATTATTTTATTTTATTTTAGATATTCAAACTGTATTACGTCAGTTGTGTGTTTTTGCGAGAAAGATGTTCCGTAAATATCCACCATTACTCTATCATATCTATTTAAATCGATAACGATTACTCGTGTACAACTTTCTGGGGTGGTTCGGTGGATTTGATTCGGCGTCAAGTACTGCAATTGATTGAATAACAGATTGGAGCATTTGCTGAGCTGAAATAACTGGTAAACTCTTTTGGCGGCGCTATTCCGTACGAATCAAAACAAATAATTCCACGTGGTTCAATTGCATATGCAACCCAATGAGTACCTATACCAATACTATTGTCGTGGTTAATAATACCATTTTCAATTTCATTGTGCGGTTTAGGTAATTTGTCTCATATAAAAACAACTCAAAAAGTTTAATTAAAAAATTAACAATATATCTTCAAATGGTTCTTGGTATACCTTTATTCTTAAAGAAACTTCACTAACTCCAAGTCTGTCAAATATAATATGACTTATTTTCCAAGTTTACTCGTTCAGCATCTTGTAGCGCAATAAATATGTGTGGCGGTGCGTGAACACCCTGCTGTGATGCCATCTTTCATGTAAATAAACCATTAATATTATTTTGAACACTATCTATAGTTACTGCTAACCATGATAATATTAATTTACTGCCTTGATCCATAAAAGAGTAATTTTTGTTCTTCAGCAAAATGTTGGAAACATTACGGGCATCCACAATGAGAGTTTTGGTAGATGTACTTTACCAGCATCAGGACCACCATGACGCCAGATAGCATGATCGTCAGTAGCTTTTCTAACAAGTTGTAGTACAACTGAAGGTTTGGCTCCGAAAAGAACCTTTCTAAAATTTCTAAAAATCCAAATTTGTGTGACATCGGAATTACGAATGAAAATCTGTTACGAACATTGTTCGTTGTTCAACGTGTAGCACATCCTAAATTTTAAATTGTATTTGTGATATTACCTCGGGTGTTTCTGTAGCTCCTGCATCATCTTGTGCGTTGTCATTATTTAAGTTCACATAATATGGAAAAACCGAAGTATCTTTAGCAAACATCATTGTTGGACCAGCTGATCTTGTATAATTATCAGAATATCTTGCCTAACCTAATATTGTTGTAGTAACATCAACGTCCGTTTTAATATTTTCAATGTTTCTTCCATCAATCATATATGTCACACTGTCAAACAACGCCATAATTATATTATTAACAAATATATTCTGTCAGCGGCGTTATATTGAGCCTCGTCTGTTTTTTTAACATTTCACCTTCTACTTCAATAAATGCTTCAATGGCAAAGAATTACCTACTACTTGTATACTGAACTTGAAGTTCGATACGTCCACGCCGATATGTTTTTTTTTTATTTACGTTATACGAATAATATTGATAATAGCGCACGGATTCATCTTTGAGAACTGCTCAAACAGATACACGTTTAAACATCTTTATTATAATTGCCATGATGTAAATCATGATCGTCTTGACTATATCAAGGGAACAAGTGACCACTTCCTGCTGACTAGGAATTATATTTGTTTCTGCTTCACCAGCCAACTTCGATAGTTGATTTGATGTTTGATTTATTACTTTACTAACATTAGCTGGCATCACATCATTGCTTGGGAACTTTACTGGCGGTGGTTTTCGTCGAATTAACCGTGCTAATTTATAATTGATTGCCGAAAACGCTTTACCGACAACACTACCAAAAGCACCAGAAGCATTTTCAGGAACAATATCATTAGCTCTCATTGATGAACATTTAACTGTGCTTTGTGTTATGTGATATTCGATAAGTTAGTATTATAGTTTCGAAATGGAGGATTCTTGGACTGAAAAAATGCTGTAAGTTTTAGTTTTAATCTATTTTTCTTAACTTGTCCAATATATCATTTGTCGTCTACACACAAGGTATGACGTTCCAACCCTATAAATGCGCTTATCGCCAACGCTGCACGGATAGTTCAACACGTGGTAGCATAACGGCTTGACCCACTTGTTAGATGCGACGTAAAAATCACTGTGAGCAATGGAGAGGGTGGGCAGACCGAAACTATTTCAAGCAAACCGAAACTATTTCACACAAAGTCCTAAAGGATTTCAGCAGAGAGGGTGAACAGACCGAAACTATTTCAGATAAACTGAAACTATTTCAAACCAAATTCTAAAAGATTTCAACCGAAACTATTTCAAACCGAAACAATTTCAAGCAGACAAAAAAAAAAGAGAAATCCTTTAGGATTTTACGCTACAGACCTGGCGCCAATTGTGCTGCGGAGACGAATTGAAAATCCTTGAAATTGCTAGCAATTTACGATGAAAGTCTTAAGACGAAATCCTTTACGATTTCACAATCAGACTAATTTGTAAAATCTCTCCCCGTAAATCAATCAAAGTATTGGCCTGGTCAGTGAGTTTAAATTTAATCACTATGACATCGCATATACACTGGATTAGTTGGATCCTCAATGATTAGAAACCCTGGAGGAGCCGTTGGTGCAAATGAGTATAAAATGTATCCCTGCTATGCTTCATTTGATCTTTCGAAATTTATTTGGTAACGTCCTTCGATGACATCACATAATAAATTTACTGCAATCACCGAGGATATATTGACGTTATGAGGAGCGATATAACTACCATTCCCGTCTGGGTCGTTATTATGTTTGGATGGTTGTTTGTGGTTATGTTATTTTTTCCATGCAACGAGTATTTGTGGAAAGTATTCATCGAGGAGATCGTTTTTTTGATTTTTTTTAATTGGTCTACATTATACCCGGGGAGTTTAAATGCTAAAATATTCTCTACGCGTATCTTATATATTTTTACAAATTGTGTTCTTGAGTTAAGATTAATAGCATTTAAGACCGTTTGAATAATCCAGAAATTAAATACTTCCATGTCAGCGATAATTTGATTACATATTTCTATCTATTTGATGATCTCATCTCGCGGGGATTCTTTGGAAAGTTTTTCTCGCAATATATTTCTATATTTTTCAAATTTATTATTTATTTTTACAAAGTGTTCATTAATTTTACTTTGAATTGGTTGAAACCATCCACCGCTTGGTTCTTCTATCCGCCCACTAAAGAAATCTAAAACTCCAAACTTTGTATCATATGATATCATTGTATTATGATATGATTTCTTATCAGAATTATAATCAGATTGTTGTGGTTCTGGTGGTATTTGTAAGGATGGCCGAGGTGGGGTTTCAGGAAATCCTAGCACGGTTCTGAATGAACTCTGATAGATATCTACGACATACCCGGGTGAGTTTATCTCTATCGCGGATGATACTGTTGGTTCATGAACTGTTATAGCGATTTTCGATTCTTTTCCGGTAATGGATTTTATTCTGCGCTGTATTTCATTATTGATTTGTTCGATTTGGTAGAACCCAGATGGTATGGAAACAACGTTCCAGTCTGGAGTTACGTCTTGTTTACTTGCAAACACCAGGGAATTATTCGGTTGTTGTCCACCGAATGGTACTGATCTAATATTAGGCCAACTATGGTATACTCGTAATTTTGCTAGTGCTATTTTCCTTCATCGGAATCGCAGAAGGTAAATTCACACTGAATTCAGGATTGGTTGAGGTTATTGACATCATGCGGGTTTTCACCGGGGTTGTGTTTTCCGCTATATGTTGAAGTAGTTCTTGCGATGTTGCCATAGTTATTATATTCGTGTTGTTTTTCTAATTTTGACATCGCGGAATCATAAACACGTATCATCGCTGAAATATCACTATCGGATATTAATGTGTGTGTGTGTGTGTGTGAGAGAGAGAGAGAGAGAGAGAGAGAGAGAGAGAGAGAGAGAGAGAGAGAGAGAGAGAGAGAGAGAGACTAACCTGTACACCCTTTTTTTTGCATCATTGAAATGCTATATATCACGCGCTGTCAGTGATAATGTATTCTGTCCACATGTGATCTGGTTGTGTTTTAACGATATTGTAGTTCCCTCTTTTAGCTGAATCCGACTGAAGGTTTTTAATCTGAGATGGAGTAGAGTAACACTAACGTGACTATATGACATTTAAAATAATACGAGTGATCTAATTGTGTTATAAATTTTCCACTGGTCCACCAACACCCTCGAGTAACATCGATTTGTCGCTGAGTATGACGGCAGTTGCTCTGTATTCTGCTACAACCCACGATCTACACGAGCTCGGAAGTGTATATCAACGACGTTCTCTCTTGTTAAATCAAGATATTGCAGCGAAAAGTAATAAATCGGATATCGGTTTCTAAAACCTAATTGTGATATTTCCAGACCAGTATCTATATTAAGATCACGTCCCATAAATTTTAGTAAACGATGATACACGCGTGCTTGTATTTTATGGTTTAACCCCATTTTTCATCACAATATAGGCTGTACATGGCAGCCAGTATTAATGGTGGAGGATGAATCCGGAAAATCCCCGGAACAAAACCAACGACTCACGAGAATCTACTGGCAAGCTTTCTCACATAACTACATTAGCCGAATCTTAGACTCGAACCCACGTAGAGAGAGGTGAAATTGGCATTGATCCGTAACGGACAGTGCTTTAGACCACTCGGCCACTCGGACCCCCTACGCGCGTGCTATTTGGTTTTGATCGTAATTAAGTAAAATATCTTCGGATGGTTCTTGTTGGCCGTTTATTCTTAACGAGACTTCAGAAACACGCATTTGGTCAAATATTATATGACTCTGCGTTTGTGAATTTAATCGCGTATTATTCTATAGCTCAACACATATATGTCGTGGCGCAGAAACTTTGTTTTGATGCAATGTGCCATGAAAATACACCGATAATAGTACTGTGAATACTATCTGTGGCTGTTGTTAACCAAGATAACAATGATTTACCACCTGTATCCGTAAACGATAGTAATTTTTCCTCTGCAGAGATCGATGGAGTCATTACTGGCATCCACAATGAGTTTTGTTATATTTACTTTACCATCAGGAACACCAGCACCAAGCCAGATTGCGTCATTGTCATCACCTTTTCGCACGAGGATTACTGTATGTTTAGCTCTAAATACTACTTTTCGTAAATTTCTACAAAATCCAAATATATGAGACAATGAAACACATACACGTGTTGCAAATCTTAAGTTGAAATTAGGATTAATATTTACTATATCAAAGTCAGCTGCTGCCCTCGTATATCCAGTTGGTACTGGATCAACCGCGGTATCTCGTGTTGCCTTTACCCTAGTATATTGAACATATGCAGCGTGATCATTAATATCCTTGGAAAACATCATTGACGGGCCAGCTGATCATGTATAATCATCAGAATATCTTGCTAAACCTAACATTATTGTAGCAACATCAACATCTTTCTGGATAGATTCAATCTCTCTTCCATCAATCATGTATATAGCACTACTAAACAATGCCATAATACCATTATTGACAAAACCATACCGGGTATTACTGTCATACGGTGTATTAGCTGCAACATTTGTTACAAATTTCCCTTCTATTTCAATAAATGCTTCAGAAGGGTAAGAAATATTTACTTGTATCCTGAACTTAAAGTTCAATCCTTGATCTACTATTTTGGCTGTATTGCGTTATAAGAATAAAACTGATATTCGCATACAGATTCATCTTTGAGAACCGGTGTATCTATATCAAATGCATTGTCGGGTGAAGATTTGAACATTTTATTATATATATCTCAATCTAGAGGGGATCTCAATCCATGTCATGCTATTAAATGTGCAGTAATATTTCCCAATGCATCAGATCCTTGATTCATCAAGGCTGCTAGTTTTGATCCGCAGCTTGGTTTAGTATTTTAATGACATTCGGAGGCATGATGTTTGTAGCTGGCAGTTTCACTGGCGGCGGTTTTCGTCGCATTTGTCGTGTTAGTCTTTCGTTGGCTGCAGGAAACGTCAATATTAACAATATTACCAGGAAATTTTTCACCAATAAAATCAATAGCTTTCAATTGTTTTAAGATTGGTGCTTATTTTATTCTTGCAAATAACCCTTGATTAACATTAAATTGACCATCTCCATAAATCGTTCTGTCATTGAGTAATCGCGAGTGTACTACGTAGGCCATAGTTGATTTATAATGGTGATAGTGTATGATCATAGTTTTTATTATCGTTATATCTAATCATGATCATAATTAATCACTGTGATAACCATCAACGCGTGCATCGATAAATTCTTGAAATTTCCCCGATATCTATGATATCAGCGGCTATCTTTCTTTTCCGGTGAGTTATTTCCAGGTCGTTTACCCCCATGAGAATTTCTAATCGTGCTATATCAAAAAATATTATTAAGACAGGCAACGAGACCACTCTCGTGAGTTTCACTCAGAGAAAATCCTTTTCCATCAACGTGAGATTTATCTGTTGCGATGGAAGAGATTGCTAACCGTGTTGTTTCTCAGTCCGAACACCTATTTCCATTTGTTTTATTTTATTCATGTAGGATATAAATATTGGATCTTTATTTGGAATTTGATCTTTGTCATACTGTATGCGATATATCCACCTATACCAATTATCTCTGCTAACATGTTTTACATAGTCGAGGTTTAAGTATCTTTCTTTACGACTAAAACCAGCAAGTCCAAAACCAGCTAGGTCATCTAGATTGTCGTATTTTTTTTAAAAAATTAATCACACCACGAGTAAATTGTTTAGATAGTGTAACTTCTTCAGATCCTTTTTCTTTACGTGTTTCTTCTCCGATAGGGTCAGCAGCTACCGCTTGTGGTTGTAATTGTGCATCAGCTATATCAGTTGAAAGATTTAGTAAAATCTTTTTTGTTTGTTTATTTTGTTTTGCTATTTTTTCAAGTTCAGGAAGGACACCTTTTTTACTTCTTCTTTTCCATATATAACCTCTTTAGTAGTTGCAGTAATGGGTTTGAATAATTGTTCAGCACCTGTTGCAAAATCAACTTGAGGCTCTTACCGCGCTTGTAATATTTGTCTAACAGAATCTCTCACATGAATAAATTTCTTTATCGATGTTAATCTTTCTAATCTAGTTGTTAATGATTCTCTTACCATTATTGTTATATATGATATGATTTAATACGTAGAAGCAGAGAGGGTACGACTTCGAATATGCTTCAAAAAAGTAAACAATCACATCCGTAATAATTTAAACAAATGACCACAAAGAAAAGACTCTCGGTTAGATAGAAGCTTTGCTTTTGTGTTTTGACATTATTTTGTTGTTTTGTGTTTGTTTGTTTTTGTTTTCGTAGGAGGCCTTAATTTAACAAATGGAGGCTTCTATATAAAAAAAAAAAAGGTGTTGGGTTTGCCCTCTCTGCGGCTGCTTCTAGTCGCTCTCGAGCTAATCTAGTCGTGTGGGATTCTGATATCATATTATTGACATATAATGAAATAACTCACAGAAGCAGGGAGAGCGTGACCACACACAAAAATTTTCGTTTTTTTAAGTATTTGTGAAGCATCTAAGACCTTGTAAATCTATGTGTGTTGGCCCTCCCTGCTGATATATATATATATATATATATATATATATATATATATAGAGAGAGAGAGAGAGAGAGAGAGAGAGAGAGAGAGAGAGAGAGAGAGAGAGAGAGATCTTGATAGATAGATAGATAGATAGATAGATAGATAGATAGATAGATAGATTTTATCTGTTATACACACTTGGTGTAAATATTTATGAGAGCGACACAGAAGATTTGTTACATGTTGAAACAGACATGTAATCATTCCTGATTTTATGAATTAAATTATTAATCTTATGATGTCTGCATTAGAGAAATACTTCGGCTATTGCAGGATACAATGATGGAATGATATAACTTCATATATATATATATATATATATATATATATATATATATATATATATATATATATATATATATATATATATATATATATATATATATATATATATATATATATATATATATATATATATATGGACATTAAATGCGACTATGTTTTAATTAGTTATATAAGTATGTACATATTCCTTGAAAACCACGACGCAGTCATATTGTACTTGGAATTCTAACTTAAAATATATGCACTTTATAAAAAATATATATTAGATTTTTGTATTATCACTTAAACCATGACCATCGTCACAATGAAAGTGATTATTATTATTATTATCATCATCTCTCATTAACAGCAGCGTACTTATTTTTTCAAATTCAACAGAGGTAAGATGGAGGTCCTTTAATGTATTATGTAAACGAGATTTGCAGTAAAACTAATGATAAGAAAGATAAAAGATAATAAAGACACAAACCAATTAAATTAAAACTAACAACGAAGCTATATTAATGTTTTTTATTTTCATGTATTATATTGATCCTGATTTCGCGTCATTCTTCAGTCCAACCATTTGGCGTTTTCTTTTCACTCTTGTGAATGTATCTGAAAAACAAGACACATTACAATTATAAACAAGGCTGGAACCTGAATATTGAGATCATCATTGATTAATTACAGTAAAACTAGTGACTTTGACCCCGAAGGTGAATGATTAAGTGAGCGTACAGAAAATGATTTGTCTCAGCTTCACAATGATTCGCTCAAACTATGAGCAATGTCAGTCAAGGGGTTCAAAAATAATAAACAAATTCAAACTTTAACCAAAACTTTGAACAAACTTTAATCTAAACCTTGACATAAGTTTCCTATGATTGACCTTCATCCCAAGGTCAAAGGGGCACACAAATGTGTCACAGTGTGTAAGTGTATGACACAAATGAATTGTGTAAGTTTAATAATCCTTCAACTCAAATATGAAGAAAGTCCATACAGTTTAGGAATTACGAAAATATATAGGACTTGAAACAAAACCTTTACACAAATAATCGATGATTATGACCCAAGTTAAAATATATAGAACTTGAATCAAAACCTTTACACAAATAATCTATGATTTTGACCTAAGTTAACATTGCTGTCTAAAAGATTGCTGTTTTTTTTCTTTCCTGTTTCCCAGTGCAATTGGAAAATCTTCGGACCTTTCTGATAATTATCAGAAGTAGACATGGGAAATACTACAGTAGCCGCCACTGCATATACATGTACTAAACAAGCTGTAGCTCTTGTAGGGTTTAACGCCATTTTTCAGCACACGATAGGCTATACATGTTGGCCAGCATTAATGGTGAAGTAAGAATATAGGAAAACCTCAAAGAAAAAAAACGACTTACGAGAAGTTACTGGCAAGCTTTCTCACATACCCACATTGACCGAATCTGAGACTGGAACCAATGACTTTTCTAAAAGCATTTTCAACACTTCTGTCAAGTTGGTTTTTTTTAATTTAAAATTCCAACAATTCTTCATAAAGTACTGCAGGGAACTAAGATGGCAGAAGAAAACTTTATTTTGTTAATGAATTCCAATGCAAGGCAAGAAGTGAAAAATATGGATGGATCCTATACTAACCAAAACGAATTCAAGATGAAACCAATTCTCTGAAATTGCCAAGTGTTGAAACTACATATGAACCTCCATTACTGGCCAAATAGAACAAGAAAACATGGTTTGCTTTTAAAACATCAATCTATCAAAGGAAATCTAGTGCTGTTCAAAGGATAAACCAAACGCATGAGAATTTATTCTGACCATCTATTTTCACTTTGCTTTACTCACCTGTCACTTCTGTGCTTTCTTCTTCAAGCAGACACCATTTCTGTAGAACACAAGACATTACAATTATTACATGATGATGACTACATTCTGTATTTTGTATCTGAGGACCAAAGTCAGAAAAGAAAATTCAATTTCAATTGTAAAACTGAAGAGATCAAAATTGTACGATCTCTTTTGAGAAAATGTCTGGATTAAACAAAGAAGAGAAGATCAAAGTACTGAGGATACTGATGGCTTGAGATGTTCAGGTAATAATAGTACATTAAACAGAATAAAAGAGATGAGCATAGCATGTGAGTTGATAACATGTTACTTTTCAAGATCAGAATCAAATAACAATATGACAGTCCTTACAAGTAGACACAAATAGAAATATTTAAAAATCTTTTCTCTTCATTATCTTTCTTTTAAACCAGCTACAGATTAAAACTATCATAACATTTTCCAAGAGAAAATATATAAGGAATAACCAAAATGATTCTGTACTTTGAAATACTACAATTAAGCTGCAAACTATGTTAAGGGAGGAAATCCTCATATCAACAACAGTAAAATTTGAGTTGTATCCCTTTAATTAGCTTGACAAATTAAATACAGTTAAAGCTTTAATATTACAAACTATGCCGACAGCTGTTCCATCTAAACGTAAATGGTAAACTGGGAGAAGAAGTTTTAAAAGACATACTCTATGGTACTCTCATTACTCCAAATTTATGTAAATGAAGCAAAATTTTATACTGCATCAATGATTGACTACTCCACATTGAAAGTGCCTTTTCCAGGTCCCAAGTATGCTTTATTGGAACAAACCATGGTCAATGAAGAGTGGACAGCACCCAATAGACTTGGTATCAGCAACATAAAGGAGAAACCCATGTCTCTCATCTCAGTAAAGTAGATGAAACAATAACAACCTGACATTTATTCTTACAGAGTTCATATGTTGAAATCTTATCAATAAACTTGTAATCCTCATATTTTGTAACAAAACTAATTAATAACATAACATTCAATGCAGTTTGCATATATTACCATAGTGACAACTACTAAATTTCAACAGAGTATTAGACCTCACCTGTGAGGTGTGCTATTTGTCACAGAGTTCAATAAAGTCATATAAATAATGTTGAATTTACATGACTTTTAAAATCTTAAATATTTATTATAACTTTGCTAATAATAATAGCAAATATTATATTTTCATCATACAAACTTCTAAAGCCATGCAAAGCAAAAATATATTCATGAAAATCATCCAAAATTCTTACTTGGAATTCCATGTGCCAGTTTTGGCGAGTTTTAAATATTTTCTTGGACATGCATTTACTTTGTTTCTTGATACACAGAAGAGCTCCCTCGTGATATCTGTAATAAAACAATTACCTATAAGAATTTATCAGGTGACTTGTAAGAGTGAGGCACTACAATATATACTCACTTAAAAGTAGAGTACAACTAAAACCTGCCCACACCCAGATCAGCTTTTGCATTATGCATAACAGATCTGGTTCTGTGCAGTTTGTTAGGAATAATCAGTAGAACAAACAACATTTACCCTGGTCTGCATGTGCATTATGCTATGGCAGATCCGGATCTTTTTTTTTTTGGAGTCTAGTTTGACTTATAAGTGGGTATATACAAAATATTTCATCAGATTAAGCATGGGAATCAAATTAGTATAGATCACAAAATGAACCTACTATGGTATTATGGAAATGAAGGCATTGGAAATTATAACAATTCAAATTGTTCATTAGTATTTTGTTAAGTATTATGTAGCTTGCATAAATAATAAAACTCATATCTGATTTTTCCAAGTCTAACTATAACTAAGGTAACCATTCATCTGTAACTCAACTCCAATATTTCAAGTTGTCATAAACTTCAAGAAGTGCATTAATTTAATATGTCTCATAAGAATAAAGATAACAATGTCTACAATATTTACAAAGATATAAAGTGAAAAGGTTGATCATATGGAAAAGAAACTCAGAAAGAATCTGATTTTATTCATCATATATTCATGCTTGTATTAATTGTATTCCACTAGCAGCTACTCATTTAATAATGACATTAAAATTCATACTGTACTTACTTATTCAACTTAGCCAGATCCATGTCTGTCATATCTGGAACATTTTCTTTCTCCTGAAATTAAGAATATATTTTATAAAATCAAACTTCAGCTGCTGATTATTAAAAAGTATTGAAGTAAACAGGTGTATTCAAAGAATTAATCCATTTATGGCTTTGGAGTAAAATTGCCTTGGTAAGAAAAATTTCATAAATTTAAGGTAGACAAGGGACTCGTATCAAATGCCAAATTCTACTTTCTTACTAGGAATTTGTCTGTACAATACAGATGCCTGCAAATACTGTATATACTCACATATAAGTGAAGTCAAAACAAAGATCCTGATCTGCTTTAACATGTGTACCTGCAGATTCTGATCTATGCTATTTGGTCTACTAGTCCTAAGAAACTGCACAGACCCAGATCTGATGGTGCATTATGGGACAGAAGATATGGGTCTGCACAGCCTGCAGTTTCAGTCATCTTATAAGTGAGTAAATACGGTATGTAAAGTAACTGAATAAAGATTTATTAAATACATCTAAGACCAAATGTCAAAGTAAATGTTGAAAACAAACCTGACCTAGATCTTCTTTTATATAGAAACATCTGTCTATGCAATCCTTCTAAATTTATTACAATGGAACAAAACATTTTAAGGATGTGACAAGATATGACACACAAGGATGGACAGATGTGGATAACACTTAACTGGGATAGTTTGACACAGGTAACATTCCTTGAGACTTATGCAGGTAACAATATTTGCCTCCTCCAAAGAATATAATGTGCACATAAAAATAGCGTTTTTCAATATCACAAGGGAGAGGTGCATCTACAAAGATACAGTACAGACATCAAAATACTTTTCTGAATACCACAAGGGAGAGGTGCATCTACAAAGATACAGTACAGACATAAAAATACTTTTTTGAATACCACAAGGGAGAGGTGCATCTACAAAGATACAGTACAGACATCAAAATACTTTTTTGCCTAACCTTGAGAGGTACCTCTCCAATGCTAATTATCTAATAAAAACCAATTAACAAAAAAAACATGTGTGTCCTACATAGATCTTGCAATAAACAGATGAACCTTTGTAACAGTGCTATTAATTACTTATAAACTTACAATTTTCATAGTTGCAGCAAGGCTTGGTTCCTCCTTTATCTTTGCTACCATCTTTGCATGTTCCTGACTGGAGACAGATGGTATTAAACCAGTTTCTTTCAGTTTGCTAAACAAGCTGAATACCTCAGCATCAGGACCCGTTCTTGTTTGAGGCAACTCAAGGCTGGCCTTTTTGTCAACATAACTGTTGGAGGGGGGTGTATACCCACTTCTGTGGTCTTGGTTTAACCTTTCCACCAGGTTACTGCAACACAAATGTATCATTCAAAGGCTATTCAAACATAGTTATGCCAATTGGATCACTGCAGCATCAAAACAATGTCTATTCTAATTGTTGATCAAGTCCTACTTGATCCCTCATCCTAATAAATGAATCACTTCCTTGTTACAAAACTTGACATCTAACTTAAAAAAATCTACTGAGCAAGTCAAGCTATTGTAATTACTTTAAAAACAATGGAAAGCAAGCCATACTATTGTAATTACTTTTAAAACATTGGAAAGCAAGCCATGCTATTGAAATTACTTTAAAACAATGGAAAGCAAGCCATGCTATTGTAATTGCTTTAAAACATTGGAAAGCAAGCCATGCTTTTGTAATTACTTTTAAAACATTGGAAAGCAAGCCATACTATTGTAATTGCTTTTAAAACATTGAAAAAGCAAGCCATGCTATTGAAATTACTTTGAAAACAATGGAAAGCATGCCATGCTGTTGTAATTACTTTGAAAACAATGGAAAGCAAGCCATGCTATTGTAATTACTTTTAAAACAATAGAAAGCAAGTCATGCTCTTGTAATTACTTTGAAAACAATGCAAAGCAAGCCATGCTATTGTAATTACGTTTTACATGGAAAGGAGAGGAATAACAAACACTTTCATAACTACACCCTTAGATGATGTATTCTGCATAACTGAGAAATCATCTCTGATGTTTTTTAGCAATAATATTTTGAAATTAGCTACTGTGTCATCCATATTAAATCTAAGATTAGCACCATTTTCATTTAGGCCAAACATGACATCCTTCGAAGGCTTTTGGTGAAATCTCTTGAAAATATGAGAATCCATTCTAACAGGAGAATTAGTGACAAGATTTTCAATATGTTCACCGTGAGTACCTTTTCATTCAGGACAAATTAAATAGAAAAACATGGCTTTGCATGAAAAGTTGGTATCAGCCAATGAGGAACAGATCTACTGGACAAATGAATTTCCCAGAATTCAAGACAATTTATTCCTGTCAAGTGTTGAAACCATCTCTGATATTCTTCAGTGACAGCAGAGTTAGGTGGTGTGGTTGATATAGTGGCTATCAGACTGGTGCCATTTTTATTTTTGACTAATTAGACCTTTGAAGCATGGTCAGTGAAGTTAAAATGTTATACCTATGCATCACCGTTAGGTCAAAAAGTGGAGTCACTTAAAATATAAAAACAAACAGTGATAGCAAACATCTTAACTTGTTCTTCTTAATAATAATATTTTTATGACAACTGAAACACAGTAGCCAGTTCCAATGCTACAAAACTTCCTTTAATGTGAATTTAATTCCTCTGGCTTAATTATTCATCCCACTGTACAAGTTTTGTTTTGAAGTGATAAGTTTACTTTTTTTGCATACTTTTCTCCGTTTACACTTTGTTACCAGATTCTACATCCTCTACATTATATCATCAATCCATGATAGTCCATTACATGATTCCTGCTCTCAGTTCGTCTTTTCAGTACATGTGACTGGTGCATGGCCATTGAACATCATTATCATATGAACATGTCTTTTCAAGATTTACCCAACTGCCAAGTTTTTATTTAATCCATAATTAGTATTTATACCCCCACCCCCAAACAGGCATCAATTAACATAGTTTTAAGACTATCGTCATAAATTGGATTTGATAAAAATAATTTACACTTGTTTGTGCTATATTGCTCATAAGCCAGTACAAATAAAAGCTGGAGTTGAGATCTTTGACCAAATCAATATCAGATTGCTGACAATCAACAACGATATCGATTCAATGTTTTATATACAAGTAGCTGTAGCTACCTTCAGTGAAGAAAAAAATGCAAGCAGTAATGTCTGGCATCATGATCAAGTATGTTTGCTTTTTAAACTAACTCACAAAGCAACAGACATTTTAATTCAGAATCAATTAAATATAAGCCAGAGGTATTTCAGTGAAAATCCAATGCCAATGCCATCATTCTTTCAAGAATGGTAGCGATATGAAATTAACAAGAATAGCCACAAGATTTCTTGCAAACACCCAGGCCAGCTCAAGTCAGCTCTGTCATAGATAATGGCACTCGCTACATGTGACTCCACACAATATAGCAAATGTATTAATGGTGCCATAAAAAGCAAGAAGAAAATTGTATTCAAGTTGGGCATTATGTTGCCCATCGCATAAGCTCTACTTGTGTTTGACCAAAACAGTCCAAAATCAAGATATAAAATACAAAATGGCCATATCACTAATTTGATGTATCACAACTAAGCAATAACCTAATTACCTACTAGGTAAACATTTATCAGTATAGTACCTCATATCATGCAAAAGATGTGAGCCACTACTGCAGCCTTCCAGCTTCGGTCTTTTACATCTGGTGTCATCTATGTCATCTCTCGGCACAGGTCTGCCACACTGCAATTATAAAAGCAGTCATTTAAGTATATTATATCTATTGTATAAATTTGTATTTTACATCCATACTTGTAAATTTGTATTTTACATCCATACTAAAATGTTTTGCTAAGAACAAGATTTGCATTTGAAATGCAATATGTTATACCTTCTTCTACATAATAATCACATATGAATCAGTACACAGCTTTCATTAATAGAGTACTTAGGCATGCATTATGAATGTGAATCAAGTACTAAAACTTGATGAAAATATCATCCTTTTTTTGGAACTTACACTATACATAGGATTCAACTATGTTAAATAATACATATTATCACAAAGAACTATATGTACGATTCCAATGATATGTTAGATGTGGCCCCAAATTCAAGAACTTTTTAAAGTAGCCACCAAAATTCTAGCTGTTTTCAAGACTATTTACTTTAATCAGCTATCTACAATATGCAATTTTGGACACTTACTATTGTCATTATCTTAGCAATTTTAACCATTGTTCTTTGAACACTAATGTCTTTCAATGTCATTTAAAGTTCACCTTCAATTCTTCAATGTAAACACATTATGAATTACATGAATCATTTTGAGAAAATGTACAATACATTCTGCAAAATATTAAATTTATATCACTATTAACTTGTTTTTATCTCGACTTGGTTCAGGAATGTGACAGATATGGTGTGCTTTGGTTTGGTGTTTAAAAGCACATCAACACAATCAGGATATTTAGTGCTGAGGTAACTGAGAAGAGAATACACAACAGCCAAGCTAATCAACTCACAAGATTCTAACCCACAATCTTTTGGTTGCCAGTTCCATACCAATGAAACCATGCAGTACTTTGAAATATGAAGTTAATGCGAAATGCAGCAAGAAATAAATGAGTCAAAATACAGTGGGATACATTGCAATCAAGCCTCACAGTTCTCAAACACAAAGTCAATAGCTAAGAAAAGTCAGTTTACAGACTATGATCTACAAGCGTTACTAATGAATAAGTATGAGAGAATAATTCTAAAAAAGATTAAAATATTCAGTAACAGTAACATATTACTTAAACAAATTGTCATACAGAAACCATGTTCATCATGTATGGATGAAAAGCCAGTAAGATATCAGACAGATTAAAACTACAATGTTACCTAACTCTGCTGGTTTGATTAATGTACTTGATGTTAATATACCATAAACTTTGGTAAACATACGATGCAATGACAAGTCCACATCCAACTATTCCGAAGAAAGGTTGTCTTCCAGAAGCCATATGGATCATGTATGGATGAAAAGCTAGTAAGATATCAGACAGATTAAAACTGCAATGTTACCTAACTCTGCTGGTTTGATTAATCTACTTGATTTAATATACCTGTTGCCTTGACTGAAGAAATCTTGGGTCAACATGACTGCTACCCTGTACTGGTGGTGTTGCTGTTATTGGCCATACAGGATCCAACCGATTGTTTATCTGCCTATCTAAGCTGTACAACTCGTTGTTGGGAAAAACACCAACCCATGACTGTCGCACTTTAAACAAAGCTAAACGTGTCTTCCTATCCACCTACAAAGATAAAAGAAAGTTACCTTGCAAAGTTGCATTGAAAGTTTTTAATAATGATATAATGGTATATCAGGCCTCTCCTGATGCTTCACACATGAGGCCATGCACACACCAGTGAATGGCTAATACCAATGGAGAAATTCAAGAAGGGATATGCAGTATGATAAAACATCAAACACCTGTTTAGTTGGTTTTTTTTATATGACATACCCCAAAGAGAAATGTTACTAATGACACTACTGCATAGCAACATTTTAAATCACTATGCAGTACCTGTTTGACACAACTCTAATGCAACCAAAATACTTTTGACAACAGAGTTTTAACACAAGCAAAAAGCTTTCAACAACAGAATATGAACTATCTGATTTAAAGTGTGTTCTGAAATTGTCAAATCACTCTGGTATTGGCACCCTAATTATGAATTCTGAATTTATCCACAATGATCAGCCAATCAATTGTGCATGCCTGGCATTGTGTGCAAGGATCAAAGTCAGGCCAGGTTACTAGAGTATTTGTTATGGAAGTGTTTTGCATTGTAGTCTGTTTTAAATATCTTGCTTTTAATGAAAAATACTGAATGTTTTACCTCTTTAAATCTATGAGGTGTTTAAATTGTTTTTTTTTTGTGGTAACCCTCATTACTCTGTTACCACATTATACAAAGTGACAGCCTCCTTGTTGAAGCAGCACTTGACTAAAAATAAATTGGCCACTTCATTACCTTTTTTGCAAGATATCACAAGTGATCTATACATCAAATTGGGTAACTGTGTATATGGTGGACAACATCAATAATGTGTGCATCAACTAAAGTTCTAACAGAGACATAAACATAAAACACTATGGCTGACCTATGCAAACATTTTAAGAAATCTGCCAATGTAGCTGTCAGAAATGTCACTCATTCTGCATTTTATATTTTCACTGATTATTTCACAAAAGAAAAATTTAAACTTCATGACAATTTACCTGCATACATTTTCATTTAATTAAGACCATTACATTCCTAGCTTATTTGTTAAATTACATCCATCATTTATTAACTGTGGGCTAGATACATGACAGTCCTTGCTTATTTGTTAAATTACATCCATCCTTTATTAACAAAATTCAGATGACTTTTGCAACAATTATGGTTACAGTAAATGACAACCAAATGTAGTTTCTTTTCACTAAATGTTTCTTTAGAATGTCAATGATAAGTCAAATGGATATTTAAAAAAATGTACATGTTCCTTCAAAAATGTCAGCCATCTGAGAAACACAGTTTTGACAACAAAATATTCTGTCTCAATGTTTTAAAAATTATGTAAATATGAACAAGTACCCAATGTTGGTCAGATAATTTAGTACCCATCCATACTAACAGCTTGAATTTAGTCTACTGTCACCATAACCTAATGAAACAGGTTTCACAACTGAAACAATCTGCAGTACATATATCCCTAGTCCTAATACAGTATCTGCTGATGGCCTGTTTACCATTGGGTCATAATGCCTAAATTGCTCCATAATTCATTTGAATTATTTTACATTCTTAAGAAGATTAAAAATACTTTGTAAATTATTAATATCCTTATATTATCTCATAATTAAGAGAACTTATGATAGCATCAGTGACAACCCTGCAAGCAATTTAAGATAGCTGCATTGAAAACCCTGCAAGTAATTTAAGATAGCTGCATTGACAACCCTGCAAGTAATTTAAGACTGCTTCATTGACAACCCTGCAAGTAATTTAAGATAGCTTCATTGACAACCCTGCAAGTAATTTAAGATAGCTGCATTGATAACCCTGCAAGTAATTTAAGACAGCTTCAATGACAACCCTGCAAGTAATTTAAGATAGCTTCAGTGATAACCCTGCAAGTAATTTAAGACAGCTTCATTGACAACCCTGCAAATAATTTAAGATAGCTTCATTGATAACCCTGCAAGTAATTTAAGTCAGCTTCATTGACAACCCTGCAAGTAATTTAAGATAGCTTCAGTGATAACTATGCAAGTAATTTAAGCAGTATAGAAATAAACTTAAGTCTTTGGTATGACTCGGCCAGTGATCGAACCCATGACCTCCTGCTTCCGCAGTGGATGCTCTAACTACTAGGCCACTGGAGCAGTTAAGAGATAGAGGGGGAGAGAGAGAGAGAGGAGAGGGAGAGAGAGAGGGGAGGGAGGGATGATAAGAATATGTAGATATAAAAATAAATATACAAACTTTGAACATAGCCTAATCTGTGTAATCACCTGGTAAGATTTGGTGAAGAAAAAAAAATTGCTTATGGTGTTTTTTTTTATTTTATCTAGCTCTCAATTAATCCTAACCTTTTCAAAGACTGAAGTAAAGGTATGAACTATATTCTTCGTTAACAAAGACTTGTACGATGACTGTGGGAGATCCTTCACGATCGAGTCAATCAGGTAAATCGCTGGTAACTTTTCATTTGGTTTGACCTGGCAATGAGAAAACAAAAGTTTGTTTATATTGAGAAATCTGAAAACTTGTGTTTTACATCATCCATCTTCATATTGTAATAGCTTCATATTACAACAACTATCAATTATGCTGATGTTTCCTCTAGTTGCAGAAAATAAAAGCAAAGAAAACTAAAATGGTTAAAGTATACATAGAAAATTAGAATGGTTAAAATATTTCTTTTTTTGTAGATTATATTTATTATCCTTTGATTATTATAAATGTTAGACTGTAAGGTGACCTTGGGATGGTTCCCCAAGCCAGTGGTCAACTTCTTAAGAAGAATGTTAAAAATGGTTAAACAAAAACAGAAAAAATGAATGGTTAAACAAAATTAAAATCATTAAAATATACAAAGACAATTAAATGGTTAAGCTATAAATAGAAAATTAGAATGATTAAACTATAAATAGAAAATTAGAATGGTTAAACTATAAATAGAAAATTAGAATGGTTAAACTATAAATAGAAAATTAGAATGGTTAAACTATAAATAGAAAATTAGAATGGTTAAACTATAAATAGAATATTAGAATGGTTAAACTATAAATAGAATATTAGAATGGTTAAACTATAAATAGAAAATTAGAATGGTTAAACTATAAATAGAAAATTAGAATGGTTAAACTATAAATAGAAAATTAGAATGGTTAAACTGAAAATTTACTTTTTATGAACTGGACAAACTTAAGTAGATATGTATTAATTATTTCAAGTTGCAAACTATGGATAAAAATGTTTTAAGTGTGATAGGTCAAGCTCACCGATATACCGTATTAAAGCTATCCAACAATGAAACTGAAATGTCAGAATTTAGCTATTTTTTGTTTACTTTGCCTTATCAGATAGATTTCATGCATGAAGATATTGAAAATTTTAACCCATCCATATGAGTTGAAATCTTTGAAGTGGAAGAAGTATTACAAACTGAGTTATCATTTAGTTTTAATGAACCAACACCAGTACAGTTCATAGTTGATAACCAGAATGACCACAAACCAAAAGTTTTCAAATCACTTAATGAAGAATATCTCTTAGACATATCTAAACAGAGGTACTCAAAATCTACCCAAGAAAAAGACTCAATGATGCTAGATTTATTCATTCATTCAATAATCATAATAAATTAATTATAATAATAATAACCAGTATATTGGACTGTTCATTAATGTAAGCTTATGTAAGCGTTAGTAATATTGATTGATACTTAATTTGTTCTTATCTATTATTTTCTTAAATTATATATTATGAAAAGGCAATATACTGTTTATTTGTATGCAATGAGGAAATAAAAATTAAATCATTCATGCCATTTTTTAAAAATGGGACTTAACTTGCTTTAAAATGACTCAAATGTAGTTTATCTTTATATTTGTGACAGCATACAAAATGTAACAAATTTGTTAGATAAATACTAATTATGGACAGGATATATGTATGAATGATTTTCCCAAAGATCAAAATATTTCAAATGTTGGAAAATAGTTACTACCATGCTGAACATCTGAATTTCAGAATGGTGCAAAGAAAAGAATATAGAGGTTGTTCTGAAGCCAGATGAGTCTGAACATTTGTTATCCATATTTTATGCTGAAGAAGTCACCAAGGTCATGACAACATGAAGAAGGATGCTCCCTGAAGCCAAGCTAAGAAATACCATAAACACACTTTTAAAAATGTCAGGGCTAATAATAATTAATATCTACAGGTTGAATTTGGTTGTCCAATTTATATTGTTACATACCCTGAGTTTAAAAAATCAAATGACATATTAATGGAAAAGTAAAGTTGAACACAATGAATCGCCTTTCATTATCAACTCAAACCAATTGTTCCTCCATCAGACAAGTATGCAATCAAGCAGTACCTGTTGCAAGATAATCCTATCACACTCAGATTGAGGGTTTGGTTATACCTCTACATCCACTGTGTTATAAGTGGATTAAAATTCCACAGCCAATTAACACCTACCAGTCTTGAAATCAGATACATAGACTGAATGTCATTTTAACTATGCAAAACAATCAGAGAGATTTTAATGCTAAGGAGGAAAATTGTGACAAAGAATGTATGCAACTGGTGGCCAAAACTGCCCAGTCAGATCAGTAAAATACTACCTCCAATGCATTAATCCAAGAGCTGAATCACTATTTTGTCACATTGATAAAGCTGCTTTGAAACTCCCAATTGTGTCAAATATGGTACACCACAAGATGTGTTGAAGAAAGACAATTAGGAAGTTTTATGCCTGATAAAAATGCAAAAATGCCCCTTTCTCTGCAAATAATACTACTCACTCTCTTCATCCCACAGTTTTGAATGCAATGACAAAAAGCAACCTACCAGCTTGGTACATACACAAGGTCCATCACTCAACATAAATGACAAATGAATAACATTCTTTCCAATCTATGTAACAACTGTAGCATTGTCTGCTGAATACACTTCTGCAGTACCATCTCATGCAAATGCCAATGCTCACATGACACTAACAAGCAAAAAGCGGTACTACTTGGGCAAATGTTTAAATGACCCTTACAAAACCAATAAGTACAAATCAAGTAAATGTTATTGAATCTGATCAAAATCCCCTACAAGAACTATATCATAATACAAGAAAGGTTTCATTACACAATCCACCTGTCATTTCAATAACTGCACCTTCCAGTTAGGTTCCAAACCAGTTAAGGAAATATGTGATGTTCAAGTTAAGTGTCAACTATCCAGGCTAGAATAATAACTTACAAAACTAAATGTATAACTTCTGGGTTTGTAAATGACAATTTCCAATGAATAATTATAGACAAATTAAGAAATATTTAGATAAAAGTACAAATATAAGTAATAAATACATGAATGTCACACACAATCTTTTTATAGTGATATTACATTGCTGTATTGTAATTATTATTGCAAGTGGGTAATCAATAAAAAGAAATTTCACCAATTAAATTTTCTTGCTGTTTTGAATTTCCAAGTAAAACTTGTTAAACCAAAAGCATTTTATATCCGGATCTGTCTCTGTTTGCGTCTGTCAATTTGTGTCTGTGTATTTTCTACACTGATGTCTCAAACTTAATAAGAGAGAACAGGTTATAAACCATTATCACTAAACAAATCATGGAATAACTAAAGAGATAAAATAAGTGCTCAGTTATTGTAGAACTGTGTATGTCTGAGCTAACAAAAATTACCACACAATTTCTACAACCTAAGCTGGTAAACCTGCATATATTAATCCAAAATAGATAAATCACATGTCAGAACAGTGATAAATATACGAAATAATAATAATAATAATAATAATAATAATAATAATAATAATCATAATAATAATAATGAGGACTTTGTATAGCGCCTAATCTTTAGAAGCTATATGCGCTTTACAACATCTATAATGATGTGACTAGACTACAGAAAAACAAATAACAAAAACCATGAAATTGGATAACATTAAAAACATTCTGAAAACAATAAGATCCAAAAACATAATTAGATCTCTAAGTTTGTTCCTGCAGTCGACAAAGGTGAGTTTTAAGAGCACTCTTAAAAGGAACCACTGTGTCTTTGTGTCTAATATCAATGGGCAATTCGTTCCACATCGCCGGGCCCTGGTATGCAAAAGAACGTGGCCCATATGACTTCGCTTTCATAGTGGGAACAATGAGTATACGATTGTCAGAAAAGGAACGTTAAGTATATTGCTTGTGTATACATGAGTACACATGGGTGAGGCTGGATAGGTATGTTGGACTGGAGTCTGTCAGTGAAACATAGAACAGAGAACAAATTTTGTGTTTGATTCTGTATCCAATGGATAGCCAGTGCAGGGTACAGAGCAGTGGTGATGTGTGCTCTGATCGAGATACTCTAAAAATGATCCGAACAGCTGTGTTTTTAACTTTTTGAAGTTTCTGGAGTAGATATTGTGACAAACCAGACATAATTGAGTTACAATAGTCCAGTATTGAAAGTACTAATGAACACACAAGTGTTTTAGTGGCATCAACTGAAAGATATTTGCGAATGGAACTGATGCGTCTCAGTTCAAGATATGCAGCCTTATATATGTTTATGACATGTTGGTACAATGCGAGAGTACTGTCTAGAGTAACACCTGGGAAATTTAACTGTCAGTCTATGAACGCATACATTTTTACAGTCATGGCATCAATATTTTAAATATTGAGCTTCCACTTTGAATACACGGGTCCATTAAGGTCAAATATCAAAATTACGGTAGCATTGTTCAAATTCTTTAGATGCGTTGAAGGACTGGTATGATGGTGACCTTATTACCATCGAGCAGAACAATCACATGTGCTATAAATAGCTACGATATAAAATTTAATTATGAAAAGACATAATTACATAGCTACGATATAAAATTTAATTATGAAAAGACATAATTACGCTCAATTACGATTTATGTTTCTTAATGATGCCAACAAAATAACATAGCGAACCAATGAAATTTCAATAATAAGAGTTTAACGTTCTTTTTCTCTGCGTTTGTCGTGGTATAAACTGTCAGTTACCGACTCACTCAGCTTAAATAACATCCTTCGGGTTTTCCCGGATTTTTACGTCATTGTTTATACCGGCCGCTTTATATAGCCTATCATGTGCTGAAATACGGCGTTAAACCCACAACAATTGCAACTGATCTATAATTGAACCATTGAATTGAGAGATATATGCATGAATGAAATTTGACTTAAGGAATATCAAAACATTCTTTTGCTTACAAAATACGCAAGAATTAGCTCCCAAAAGTCGAGTTAAATACATTTTACAACATGCATGAAATATATTGGATCCCCATGTCAATGTATAGTGTGATGAAGTTGTTAAAATTACAAAAAAAGCGATCATCCATATGTGGCGATTGAGTACATGTATACAGAAATTTGTTAATCACCGCAATTACTACCTCTTTTAATGTATATGATATAATTAGTTATGTTTGGGTTTTTTTTAGCGCAAAAACATTTTAATAGCACAATCGTTGCTTCCTCTTTTAGTGGAAAAAGTCATCACATTCGCAAGAACGACACGCCAATACACCTTATATGACTCGGTTTTTTATTTGTATATATAGTAAACGTCGTCCAGACCACGTAGATGCATTAACTCAAATTAAATTAAATTTTAACTACGGTTCTTAAACCGCTATAATAATTTGCACACCGTAACAATTGTGTTCTCCCACCCACCCTTAAAAAACTGAAACCACAATGCATAAAGAATATAATACAATCGTACAAAACTGAGTCTTTTCCTTCGTCAATTTATTATGTCTAACCTGACATTGCGGGGGTGGGATGGCGAAAACAGTCAAGTTGCTGGCGTTTTAATGATACTCAAATACACTAAAATAGATTCATATAAATTTACTCATTAAATATATCTTTGGATCTGCATTTATTTACATAGGGAAGGTTGTTGTTTCTAATCGGTAATTAATGAATGTAATTAATGCAGGTTTTCACTTTATTTTTTTTTTATCTACAACCACTCCGATAATAGTGTTTAGCACCTGACATGGACATGTTTCTCCTTGTTTTGTAGCTTTGAACTAAAGAAAATAATGAATAGTTTGATTGAAATAAATTGAAAAATTTAACGGATAGTTTGATTAGTTTAAATTAATATAAATTCAGGAAATTATTAATTTAGTTTAACAATATTTTACGCTCGTTTTGATTGCATCTAATTTCATTTGATCTTTTGGTGTTATAATATCATTCAAATATGATAAATTATGGTCTTATTTCTGAGTCTAAGAAAATATTTTAACTTTACAATATTTTTGGACATTTGCTCATTATATACTTAATGACATATTTATATAGCTAATTGGAACAAGAAGAGTTAGTTGACCTGATGAATACCTGAATTTTGATTCTTTTGTAATGTTTAGTAATGTATTCTCAATTAAACCTTAATTAACTAATTAGCGAAGAGTATTTTTAGTGACAGCCACATGTCTGCATTACTGTCGTAAATGTCGTAAATGTCGTTCGCTGAGTACGTTATGGGCCGATCTGGGTACGCTAAGCTAACTCAAAAGCACTAATGCCAGTATGTAATTAGATCAATATTGAGAAACATAAAGAGCACCCTCTCCCCTCTCCCCGCGTGACCGAGTGATCTAAAACGCTCACCGCTACGGATCGCTGCCTTCTCACCTATGCGTGGGTTCGAGTCTCAGATTCGGTCAATGTGGGTATGTGAGAAAGATTGCCAGTATCTTATCGTGGGTCGGTGGTTCTTTCCGGGGGTTTACTCCAGGTTCTTCGTCGACCACCAATAATGGCCGCCATATATAGCCTATCGTGTGCTGATTAAACCCTAAAACAACTACAGAAACATAAAGAATATATATTAATTATTGTCATGCAGAGAAAAAACAATAGTACTAAATAGTGAAATCAGTTAACAAGGATTCGTCTACAGGTTTAAATGATGTTTCATTTGAGAACTAGATCTAACGTCATAAATTAGCACGATGTTGCTGTGTAAAAAACACACAGTATAAATAGACTTTTAATATTAAAAATGACGTGTTTAATGAATGTATGAGTGTATCTGAGCAAAAATATACAGCCGTACTAAACTGATTCAAGAAAGATCTATCATAACAAATAACAAGGTAGTACAACGTGCGTTACTTCTATCTGACGTCATTGCGCGCGACATTCAATCCGATTTGTACTCAATCGCACATTTAGGTTGACTTTGTCCAACATATTCATATAAGTTAAAATTGGTTTTGCCGTAAAGATGTGGAGAAACGTGTAAATAATGACTGTCTTGTGATATATGATCTACTTAAACAACGTATAGACAGATAAAAATATATATAATCAAATCATAACAAATGACATCAGTAAATAAAATAATTGGCTCTGAATGCCAACACGTCACGTATGACATATAGTAATCACAGTCAGTATGAAAATGAAAAAAACACTTAAGTATTACATTCACAGAAACGAACACTGTGTTACATTGACCGAAAAGAACACTCCGTGTTACATAATAGAAAAGAACACTCCCTGTTACATACATAGAAAACTATTTAAAAAAAAACAACAACAGAAAGTAACCTAGGTCTCAGTAGATAGTTTATTTCAAAAACTAACCAATATAGCACAAAATGAAAATAAAATTTGATAAATACCTTCTGAATATGTGCCTCTAATACACCGACGATCTCAGGTGCATATTGTAAATGGTCTTTAGCCATCATAGTCAAGAACTCTATATGTGGTTTACTATATTTATGCAGGTCAACCAAAGCTTGTCCATACACTGCAGTTGCCTCTTCTCGTGTCGCCATGTCTTCTAGATCAGAGTGTCAAAATGCTAACAGTTATTCCGTTTTAGAATACGATACTTTCGATTTCCTTTTCTTTCTGCAAGGTAACTGAAGGTTGCGTTATAAATAGTCAAGTGCCTGACGTTATTAGTACAATTGATTGGTTCATACGTACCGGATATAAAATCTATCCAATCAACGTAGCTGGGCTTCGGACCCTTCCGGTAGCTACCGGTATCTTAACTAGGGGAAGTCTAATTTAGTTTAGTGATTTATCATCCTGAGTATGAAGGCTACATAACAGTACAATACACCGTATTTTGCTACTATTCAAAATGAAATTTCGAGCGCAATTTCATTCATAAAGTCTAACAATAACAAATTTAGAATGTCCATTTTCAACTTGGATATTATGAAAACTACTCGTTCATTTCCTATACGGAATATTCAAATTGGATAAACAGTAACAAATATTTCCCTTTCAATTGCAAAATCAAGGATTTATATGTCAAATTAATAACAAGATTTCCTATACATCAGCAATGCTAGATTTGTTTATTTCTATGCCTCAAGTGCCTGTAAAAGAGAAATACATTATCATGGTATGGAGGGTAAAGATATATTTTGTCTTTTAAAAAAAAAAATCCTTTTAATTTTACCAAAGTGAAAGTACTATGCAATGAAGAATGATCTGCCTGATAAATGCATTCAAAAAACATTTCAACTTTAGGTATAGTTTATTTAAAGACCTTGCTTTGAGCATATATATTGGTCTACATCCAGTTACATTGTACATGAAGTAACTATGCAAATAATAAATGTGTATCCACCCAATGAATTAATTTTCTTTTAGAAGAATATATTTATAAGCCATGCGTATGCGTTGACCTTTTCTGCCTATTTGACATGACAAGGTTATACCAGAGTGCCGATACATTGACCTTAGCTTACCCTTCCCAACGAATAAAACTACCGTCACCAATTATGTGAAAATATATTTATATAACCTCACATAATCGTACGCTGTTGTTATTTTCTGTTCAAGGCGATCTTTCAGCGCTAGATAGACGATACATGTCGGTCAATATAATTGGTGGAAGAAGAACCCGCGAAACCCCCGGTATAAGCAACACAGACCCATGGGGAGTTTCTTGCAATCTTTCTCACCTAATTCATACACTATGATGCAGCGCACATCTCCACAGTGTGTTTATCTCATGCTGACATAAATCATTAACACATTGTGTTTATCTCATACTGACATAAATCATTAACACATTGTTCTTTAATGCGAAGATGTATTAAAGAACCATGTTTGGGTTTCAGAACGTAATCATTGGATCTTTAAAAATATCACAAACGTCGATCGATCGATTGATCGAGACAGAGAGACAGGCAGACAAAGATGGAGAGAGAGAGAGAGAGAGAGAGAGAGAGAGAGAGAGAGAGAGAGAGAGAGAGAGAGAGAGAGAGAGAGAGAGAGAGAGAGATAACAATAGTTTCGAGCTAACGGGAATTCATGCACGAAATGTTGTACGGTGCAAAACAGCAAAAGTATTATTTCAAGATCAACATCTAAAAATTAATTAAATAAAAAATAAACATGCATGCATACATACATACATACATACATACATACATACATACATACATACATACATACATACATACATACATACATACATACATAGTAGTATATACCCCATATAATACAGACATATAGGCACTTTCAGTACAAATTACAATATTAGTGATGGTATGGGTTACGAAAGTATCCTTAAGGACAATTGATTTATTGGGACGAAATTAATGCCTAAATATTTATGTCAGTTTAAACATTCATAAAATGATCCCCACAATATTCAAGTTAACAAATAGGTCAGAACCACACAAGTGAATTCCATTTATAGTAACAAATAACGTTTGAAACAATTATAGATTCAAGAACTGACCAAGAATATGTTTATATTTGCATATGATTCATCTACTTAAAATCGGTAGATAGTTATTGATTGTTATATTTTCTCTTTAATGAGAAGTCATTTATCAAACATCTCTCAGCTTCTACTACATCGCAATATATATTATATTTTTAAAAATAAATCATACATTAAAAAAAATGTTTTCTTGAATAAATACCGGTTCATCAAATCAACGCGGTATACAATATTTTACCAAAATGATATCAATGCATGTTTTATCAATAAAGAAAACAAAGTGACAAACATTCAATTGACACCTAATTGATATTAATAAACCCGATCTCTTAACTTGGGATATCAAATACAATGTTTATTTATTTTCAAACATTGAATTAACACCTAATTTATATAAATAAACCCATTCTCTTAACTTGGGGTATCAAATACAATGGTTATTTATTTTCAAACATTGAATTAATACCTAATTGATATAAATCAACCGGTTCTCTTAACTTGGGGTATCAAATACAATCGTTATTTTTTTTTTAAAGCAAGACGACCCAGGAAGCATGCCTATTTGTTAAATATGTCAATACAATGTAGACTCTAATTAGAAATGCTTACCTTGTTTTTCTTTACCTGTTTTCAACTAATTGAGTAATTGGGACTCGGTAAGTGACACTTTGAGTATATATTCAGGAAAAGCGATTATGCAACTGAGCAGATTTTGTGACCTGTTTACAAGGAATTCAATGCTAACAAAATCATATGGCTAATTGGTATTGAGCAAAATACGCTAATCGATCAAAAGAACCGAGTTAAATAATGAGATTACTGATACTGGAAACCTAATGGCTTTGCGACGGCAAAAAACTAATTAAATATTAATTAAGAATTAGACCTGGATTTCAAAAAAGGCAAGTGTAACTGTATATATATCAAATCAAAATTTAAAACACAATGTACAGCAAAAAAAATACCAATTTAGTTTTTCCGACTTGTAAACACCCTAGAGTAACAAACAAAAACATTGACAAATTTCAATATGTGGCAAATAATATTTATATTTAGATTTTCAATGATCAACGTAGTACATACCATAATTTATATGTATCTCCAATATTGCACCTTACGTTAATTCAATTCTTTTCTTCAAAAATCTGACGTTAGAAAGAAAGGCGTGAAAAAGTACTAAACGCTTTTTGTTTCAACCATATATTTTTAAAAGAAACTTTGTCAAATGCAAATAGCATAAAATTAGTATCTACCCAGTGACAAAGAAAATGCAATATGACATCGAAGATCTCTATGCTGGTACCAAACGTTTTGCAGAAGGTATACATACATACACGTATACAATAAAGCAGAGCAATAAATGCAAACTAATTAAATGTGATTCTAATGGTTGTGAGTTTAGTCAATTAATTGGACCGTTCCGTTGACCTGGAGGTTAGAGCGTTCGCTTCGGATGCGTGAGGTAATATGTTCGAACTACCAAAGACTGGCATTAAGAGGTTAGTGTTATGACTGGTCTGATTGGGGTCAGGATAATGTATCTTGGTAGGACATGATGCTACAAGTCTGAAGCATGACGCCCCAGTGTCACATTGCAGTAGACACCCACACACGCACATACGCGCGCGCACGCACACACACACACACACACACACACACACAGTCAACTTATTTAAATAACTTAGTTATCATAACATAACTTTGAACAGCTAGAAATATGTACGTGTTGCTTTCTGCAGTTAACATTGGGGTGCCAAATAATGTTTGAATCATAAGTCTAGAAAAAAAAGTGTTTTGCATTCAAAATCTCACCGCAGGAGCAATACTTTTATTATTATTAGATACACAATTCGTATAAAAACATAATTTGAATTACTGTGATTTGTTCTTAGCCTAGAATACATGATCTGTGTCATTATATCACCAGCGGATTACCAACATGGAGTGGTTTCTTTATCGCGAATTTTATAAACAATACTTTTAATAAATTTAGGCTTCGAATGTCCTTATTCTTGCATTCTTTATTTAATGCCCTTACTGATCGTTTTACTAATTCGGCATCGATATCATTATCAAAAAGATGTATTTAAAAAAAAACAGACGCCTAATTAGCAAGAAACTCATCCATAAACACACTGTGACCAAAACAGTAGTTTAGAAATTAATTCATAGCATCATATTCGATAAATACGTAGTTTCATTTTGAAAATTGATGCTATATTTGGGGTATGAAATGAAATGTCTAAACATTCCTAACGTAAACACACTAATTACTGTTAATAACTTGTGCTACTTGAACTATTCACTATTAAACATTGAAGTTTGTATATTGAGCAAACTTGATGAGATGATGTCTCTAGAGGAGCAAAGATGAATGTTCAGAATAAATCACTGTGGCCTACTTTACCCAATTGTTGTTGTTGTTATTATTAGGGCATAACCGATTAGCATTTTTCTACCGATTTCCGATTCCGGATTTTGGGGGATGAAATTTTTCCGATTCCGGATACGATTCAATTAATCGGAAATGCTAAATCCGTATTTTTTTTCTAAAAAATGTCATCTTCCGTTTCCGGGTTTCTGGTATCTGGTTTTGCCGTATCTAGCATGTTAATTAGTACTTTACCATATCCGGCTTCATTTCCGGTTTTCACCCGTCCGTTCAAATAGATTGTCTCACAGCGTGGTTGTGTTGACCATATTGAACTTTTCTGACTTCTTATTTAACTTTATTAACGCACTATCGAATGACACGCAGTGTTAGACACGGTGCTATAAAAATTCAACTTTATTATTTTTATTATCCGAATCGGTCGTTCCTGCCTTGTCCGACTCCGACTAATCGGAAGTTCATACTATCTGGTGGAATCCGATTTCCGGAGCAAAAGTCGGTTATGCCCTAGTTATTATTTATTATTAATAATGTTTGTTTTCACATCTCTGTCAACCAGCTCAGTTATACTGCCACTAGACCAATATGGTGGCCAATTGGTTAGAGACTCCGCCTTGGATGCAGGAGGTCGCGGGTTCGAAACCCGGCTGAAGCACACCAACGACTTGGTATCAAATGGTACTTACGGCTGTCTCACTTTGAGCTCAGCATTAAGAGGTTAGTGTTATGACTGGTCGGGCTGGTGTCAGGATAATGTGACTGGCTGGGACATGATGCTATGTGTTCAGTGCTAGACATCACGCTAAATTGCCACACTGCAGATATCGTAGCGTTAAGACAAATGTTTGACTGAAATGCTTTTAAAGCTAGGTAATAAAACCAAGCACACACACACACACACACACACACACACACACACACACACACGTCTGGAAAAATCTTAAGTTTACAAAGCTTAGTACTTGTGTTTCCAATTTCTTATCATTGATTAATTGACTGTATCGTGTCAGATTGTTAATTAACATATACAAAACAATTGTGGAAAATATTCAGTTCTTTTTCATCTATTTGTGTCCTTACAATCGTAAACACTTACATGTACCGTCCTTAAATTTAATATATATATTTGTATTGTTTACAGATATGGGTATGTGAGAGTGTGTGATTAGGATTTTTTAACGTAGCTTTAAACAAAATTCAGTCATATCGTTACGATGTCTGCAGTTAGGCAGTTTTATAGTGATGTCTAGCGCTGGGGCATTATGCCGCAGACATGTAGCATGATGTCACACCCAGTCAGATTATCCCATCACCAGGCCGACCAGTCCTAACACTAACTTTTTAATGCTGAGCGCCAAGCGAGGCCGCTGTTAGTACCATTTTTGTAAGTCATTGGTATAACTCGGTCGGGGATCGAACCCACTTCCGCTCTAACCACTAGGCCACCGGAGCGGTTTCACATATATGATCTATTTAGGATGGTTGATTCGTAAAACAAAAGAATAAAATTGATTTTACGTAAAACACTGTGTAAACTGTAATAAAGAATTAATTATATAAAGAATTTCACGTATGAACATCAGTAGATAAATACCACAGCTTTTTATCCCCATCCCGAACGCCAGATCTTGTATCAGCTGTTTACGGTCGATTTGACTTTGACCTTTACTACCCTGTTTTAGATATTTGACATTTATGCTGGGTTTACAGTCTGCATCAATTGTGATCGAAGAGTCTGAATCACAGGCACTTGATTCTAAATTCATGTATACACTCACCATTTACTCAGAATCAAGTGCCTGTGGTCTGAATTCGCGGTATTAGCATTGGGTTCGTAGTCTGGTTCTTTGTTTCATATGCTCACTGCGTTGCACCCGTCCATCCCGAAGCAGGATGTTTTGGCACGGGCCGGTTTGGCGCCGGCCACTTTGGCGCCAAGCAATTGTTATTCCTGTTGAGAGGTAACCTTACATTAGTGGAGCAGGTAAGGACAACATTTAGTAGTTCAGCGATCTAAGAGATGTAGTGTGTAAGTGAAATATAAAGTGAAAAATAAAAGTATAATTATTCCAATGATCAGCCTGTGTGTTATTAAAATAACTGTAATTAAAACTATTAGTGAAACATAACAGTGAAAAGTTCATGATTTGTAAATTTTATTCAAATAGCAACATAGCTAAAAGGTCTGAAAGCTGATTCTTCAGTAATTTTTGTGTGGAGTCCATTAGGAAATTATGAGCCAGTCCACGTAGATATATTCATTAATGTTTCTGTAGCTCTCCACAATTATTTTGATTCGTGCGTCCGTGTCAATGTATTTAGTGCGCTTTACTTTTTTTTATATCTTTTATTTTTTGGGGGGGGCACCAGACAGATGCCCCCCCCCCCCCATAACAAAAGTAAAAAAGTTTTTATGTGCATGTGTGTACCCTCCGATATGTTGTTTGTTGTTTTTTTTTTTTATTTTGCATTTAACTCCCCATTTAATTTTTCCCCATCAGGGTTATATATTTGAGAAAGGGTATTTATTTTTCCTAGTGTATCTTATGTAGATCCTTACTAGGTGGGAGTTGATCTACCCACAACTAGTATTCTACATTTGTTTGATATTGTTTGTCCATGGCTAGTGGTCCCCTGATATCCTGGTGTTTGCTATTTGTGTTGGTGCTATTTGTGTGTTGTTATATATAAGTCTATACTTTGTGTTTTTGTAAGGATTAGCCATTTTCTGTTCAAATTTTGACATAGTTGTCTTGCTTTGAGTCTTTCCTCCATGGGATGACACTTCCTCTACTTTAATTTATTTTAAATTTATTTAAATTTTGGATTTTGTATAAATTGAAGTGTTTTAGTTAAAATTTTAGTGTGCTTCAACTTATATTTAATAATATTTAGTCATTTAGGTCCGTCTACCTTGAGTCAGGAGCTGTACGAATTTATTTTGTTGTACAGTTCCTGTTTCAATTAGTGCCGTCCTTTAATTATTTATTTTAATTAATGTGCAAAAAATTTCGAAATTGTTTATTTTTCTTAGACTTTGGAGATGTGAACCAGCTCCCAAGACTGACAGAGGTTCTGACTGAAATGAGTGTACTTGGGATCGATCTCTATGAAATAGACGGGCTACAATATGGGCGCAGAAATAAGTACACACTCTACCCCCAAAATCATAGACCGCTATTGAGACAATCCGAATTGCAAATTCTGGGACAGAGGGTTAAGGTTACAGCGACAGAACCCATAGTTAGAGAAATCCAACCTAAAAATATGGATGTCTTCATCTCGGGGCTACCCCTGGAAATTAATTAGTTCAACAGTGATACTGGAGAAATTAATGATAGTAAACAAGATCAGGATAACTGACGAAGAAAGCGCTAGTTGCTATGGATACAACAACGTCAAAAACGGAGAGAGGATTATAAAAGTACCGGCCGAAGAAACAAAAAAAATCTGTGCGTATTTCTATATATTGGGATTCCTGTGCAGAACCTGGTATAGGGGCTGCGAAAAGGATAGACCCTGCCCCAGGTGTAAGACCATAGGGCATGGAGCGAAGCAATGCACAGCCCCCACAAAGACCCAGAGATCAAAATACATATGGGTCTAAAGTAGTAGGGGAAGAAAGGCAACTAGAAGAAGGAAATGAGGAAGAGCCGAAGGAAGGAAGGACGGAAGAAAGAGTGGCTCCGGCGATAGAAGAAGACGGCTATCAAACGCCGAAGAAAACAACGAAGAAAAATGTCCCAAACACGACGCTAAAGACATATAATAGATATGAGATACTGCCCATAGAGGAAGTCTCGGAGGAACTAGAGACTACCCTTAACGAAACAGAGTTAAGCGGACTAAAACCTTTTACCTCGACCCCTATTCATGTACAGCGCAAAAGGAAGAACAATATCCTCTCGGAATCATCCACATGTGATGAGCCACTAACCCTAACGAGAAGCCAGTACATAGGCAGCCCATACACCAGAGACCGAACAGAAAAAGAAGGGAAAAAATCAACTCCGAATTGGACCTATCTGACATTTCGGAAGAAACCAGTAAACTATAAATAGACTTAACTGAACAAAATGAATCAACGGACGCAAAGAAGAAAAAAAAATGGACGAACAAACTAACGACTGACGAAAATCAAACAACGGATACGGAGATACGGATAACCGACAATAATCTGATATGAGATCAAATCGGATGATTTACCACCTGAACAAGAAATTACGGACAAATAAAAATCTGTGAGAATTATTTACTTTTACCACAGAAATCTGATTATAGATCCTATCATATAAAACATGACGATCAACCACTTATATATGAGAAATTACAGGACAAATATAACATCTGTGAGAATTATTTACTTTTATCACAGTCAAAAGATAATATGGTCAGAAACTAGTAAACTGATAGGATTATCCTTGCATTATAGGAATTGCGGTGCGCATTACTCACAAGGGACCATAAAATACTACATGTATACTGTGATAATTAGCTACTCTTCTGTACTTTACTATTTTTACACATATAAATATCAAGTCGAAACATGGACTTTAAAATTGCGTAACTCAGCATTTTTTAGTACAATTTTTTTTAACATTTGCCCTTATCAGCTCTCACATGCATGTTACTCTTAAACAACAGAAGACAGACTAGTGTAAATGCATACCACGACTAATTCTTTACATTCCTTTCATGACCGAATGGAAATTTTACATATATAAAAATAAAGCCGAAACATGTTTATATACATAATTTAGATATCAGAGGGAGACTGTAAAATTGGAAATTCAGTATTTTGTAAAATATTTGTACAAAGTTTTTCAACCTTTTCCTTACCAGCTTTTACATACATGATACTCTTCAATAACAGAAGATAGACTACTGTGAATGCTTACCACGATTAATTCTATACATGACTGAATCGACAGATGTACATCAGTATAAGATGCTTGTTTTTTTTTCTTCAATTTATAATTTGCATATTATTCTTTCAGTAAAATTATGCATATATTTAAAATGACAGCACATTGTGAATAAAAAAAATAATAAATATAAAAAAACAAAAACAAAAAAAAAATAATATACATTATTCACTATGTTAATTATTTTTATATACTATGTAAGGGGAAAGTACACATGAGGACGTTATGGGTCTAAATCACATGGCGCCACGCGAAGTGAGCAGGCCTGTGGCAGTGTTTGGAAAAAATCATCCATAAATAAAACTTTACTATACTAATGCACCTCTACTTCTCTGGATACTATATCCATACTTTCTCTGCCATGTCTATATCCCGTAATAGACATGGTTCCCATTAAAGGGAACTTAAACAATTTTGAAATTTTGTACTTTTAATTAAAATAAAATAATTATAGGCCGGCCCAAATTGAGACAGGAACTGTACAACCAAATAAATTCGTACAGATTCTGTTTCAAGGCAGACGGACCTAAGAATATAAATATTATTAGAAAAATTGAAGCATATTAAATCTTTAAATAACAAACTTCAATTCATACCAAATTCAAAATTAAAATTAAATTATAATAAAATAAATAAAGAGAATATCTTCCATTTGGAGAAGACAAAAAGTAAGACAACTGGTGACACAAATTTGAATAAATGGCTATCCTTTACACAAATACAAGGTATATATACCTGATATAGCATCAGACAAATAGCACCAACACAAATAGCAAACACAAGGATAATAGGAGACCACTAGCCATGGTCAAAAACAAATAAAAACGTAGACTACTAGTTATGGGTAGATCAATTCCCACCTAGTAAGGACCTACGAAAAAACACTAGGGATATTAAAAATACCCTGTATCAAATATATAACCCCGATGGGGAAAAATTAAATGGGGCGTTAAATGGAAAATAAAAAACAACAAACAACATACCTGGGCACATACATACATAAAATCTTTTTACTTTTTTGATTGGGGGGGAGGGGGGGCGGCATCTGTCTGGTGCCTCCGAAAAAAAAAAAGAAAACTTGTTTATTTGATTAGATGTATTGTTATGAAGGTGACTGGAGATCTGGGCTCATTGCGGAGTCTTTCCATTACAGATTCGGTCCATACAAATTTAATTTTCGACGCATAACATCCGAAAATGCCGGTTTCAACATAATTTGTATATTTTTTTTTTGTGATCCGTGGTTTTGACATTGTATGAGTTCATAATGCTTCTTCTTTTTGTACAATAAGTAGAAAACGTTGTGAATTTTTAGAATGCAAGTATTCTTTTTTGTGTTCGTTTTATTTTGTTTGCTTTTGTTGTTTTGTTGTTCTTTGATGAATGATTGTCCAAATGTTTGTTATAAACTTAAAATGTAAGAAGACGTTTACCTTATTTCGTAAGTGGGCGTATGAGTACAACATTCCTGTAAGACTTTGTAATACAGGTACCGGGATGTTATAATAATTCGTTACCAATGATAGGTACAATAAAGGTAGCTCACTTGTAACATTTTTAAAATCTGAATAAATAGACAAAATAAAAGAATTTTATTATCTTGAAATTAAGCCTCAAATCAAATAGAGTTCAAACTTTTTGTCTTTATGTTGATATTAAATGATAGGTAGTTCAGAATGGTCGAAGAAAATATTTGTTTTATTATATTCAGCATTTATAATATAAAGTAATACATCGTTTAATATTTAACTGATTTTAATACAATTATCACCTAGTGAATGGTAAGCATAGCGGAACTAATAAACACGGCAAAATAATACTTTTTCCTTTAGACGTTATCAGTCGCGGATGCATGAATTTCGATACAATGCGTTGGTTTGTCTGCCACGAAAATGTTACTAAACATTCTTCCGGATATTCAATAATTTGTTAAAGTTAAGAAGATTTTATTGAACGCATTCTCATGATTTCAGCACATTGTTCCACTTCCTTTACAGTGTGTATTATATTATCTTATTACAGTCATGTTGGTCATGCGAGCACATTTGCTGAGATTACATTAAATATCAATTGTTGCCCTAACATTTTTAATAATTCTTACTTAAGGCTATGTAATCAAACTCTAGCAAATTAAACTAATTACTGAAAAAGCCGGCACCGAATTTCTACATGATTTATGACATGTACTGAAAGTGAATATTAACAGTCATACACAGATGCACTGAACATAAAGACGTATAAAGATTTTTTAAAAAAACATTTATTAAATGACCGTTGATAAAGAGGTGTGTGTGTGTGTGATTTGGATTTTTAACATAGTTTTTATAATGTTTCGGTCATATTGCTACGATGTATGCACAGACACAGGTATTTGCACATGATCAAGACAAGTGGATTTAACCGGTAAGATGTTCAGCAGTACAGTGCCTCAACGACCACGCTAGGTCAAGAGAATGAAGATGATGATTATGATGATGATGACTGATTTTGCTATCTATAGACTACTGTGTTCATTGCATTTTGATCCAATCAATAATGAATATCACAACTATATGTTAATGTAAAAAAATCGATCTTCTTTCTGCTTTATTTTAACAAATACCGAAATAGAAATAATACATCTCTTTTTACAACTTTGTGTTGTAAATTTTAACAGTATAACTGTATAAAGAATTTGTTATATATATTTTTGAAATGAAAGTTTCAATATGTTATCTCTGAAGCAAACTTTTATCTTGAATACGGATGAACTTTGCCTCTAAACAATCCAACAAGTTAATTTAGATATACGAGTGCATAACGAAAAACCGTCTGAAGCGCTTAGTGTATTGTGTCTAGATTATGTTGTAACAGTGGAATGATATGGCTTTCAAATCATGACAAGAGATGAATCAATCGCATATAACAACAGTTCAAAATTAATCGATCAAGAAAATGTTGTAAATATTTCTGTAACCACCGTTAGTAGCAACATCGGTGATTTAAGTGATAATAAAGTGCTAACAAGCATTGAAAACATAGATGTGATTTGAATTTTTAACGTTGCTTAATGTTTCAGTCACATTACTACGATATCTGCAGCGTGGCAGTTTAATAGTGATGTGTAACACTGAAGCATCATGTCGCAGACATGTATCATGATGTCACACCCAGTCACATTATCCCGACACTAGGCCAACCAGTCCTAACACTAACCTGTTATTGCTGAATGCCTGGTGAGGCAGCTGTTAGTACAATTTTTGTAATTCTTTGGTGCGACTTGGCCGGGGTTCCATCCCACGACCTTCCGCATCCAAGGCGAACACGTTAACCATTAGGCCATCGGAGCGATCGAAAATATAGATAAAAACCAACGTGATGGATTGAGATGTCACAATTTCCTCTCAAGATAACTATATCGCAGGAACATAATCATTACTAGCCGGTAGATCCGCTGACTAGAGAATGGACATTATTGTAAGTGAAATTCCGGCCATGAACTCATTTCCTTAAGGGATAAAAAAAAAAATGTGCATGTTGTGCTTAGCAATTCAGAAAACACAGAAAGAACGTCTGTAAAACAGACTGATCACTATTTGGACGGTTGCGGTGCATGGAATTATAGTAGAATGGCCGTTGTGTTAAAACAAAATGTTATGATAAAAGCCGAACAGACCGACCAACAAACTCGTGCACGTTATATTGAAGGATCATGCAGTAAACGTTGAGACTAACGAGAAAGATTCCTTTTTTTTTGGGGGGGGGGGGGGCCACCAGACTAATATCCCCCCCCCCCCTCATTAAAAAAAAATGTAAAAAGTTTTTGTGTGTATGTGCTCCCCCCGATATGTAGTTTATGGTGGGTTTTTTCTTCCTCTTTAAGTTCCCTTAAATGTAGTTTTTCCCACTGGGATTATCTAAATATTTTGAAAGGAATATTTTTATTCTTTTTCCTTAGTGTTACTATAAAAGGGTTTTCCGAGGTGGGATTTATTTACCCTTCTTCGGATCCACTTTCTTAATAATTTTGGTTTGACCATGGCTAGTAGTCTCCTATATCCTGTGTTTGCTATTAATGTTGATGCTATTTGTCTGTATGCTATATATGTATATATACATTTAATAGATTCAAAAGCTTTGAGGCAGGTCGTTCACAGCCAGAGAAGACTGTTAAAGTCATATTTACCAGGTACTACACAGCATTAAAACCCCAACCATCTTATAGAAAGCGGGTCACGTGTGTTGACGTTTTTTCAACAGAGATGTTTCCATTGTTCAGTATACTGGATAGTACGATACATTGGAATACCAACACGGTAATGCCAAAATGTGCACATAAATATACGAACAAACCAATTCCAAAACTCTTCAAATGATTCGAAAAGAGGTTAAACATTTTCAAACAACCAGTGAATTATATGGAGAAAGTACCAATCCTTCAAAGAATGAATCAATAAATATATATAACTCTGTTGAAGAGTTAGCAAATGCTGTATAAATTAACAACATGATTGCTAGATTATGATTTGCCAAGCAAGTGGATCCAGGTAAAGAATTTCTGAGCTGTTACGTTGTTTGCATCAAAAAACAGTGCTAATTCGTATTGGTCATGTTAATTAATATTTTGAACAGGCTATTTTAGCACGATTAAATGTGCACATTCTGAACGCTTATTCAAACAACAGAACGTGCAAGATTTGTTAATGTGATCACAGATCAGACGTGTAGTGCTTTTATTTGTCATATCAGAACTAACTAATGAAATCATACACGTAATTAAATTTAAACATCAAAATGACGATTAAATATATTAAAGGAGCCACCATATTGAAGCAAAAAAGTATGGGTCTGAAAATCAAGGGCATAACTAAACTAAATGACCTAGAATACTGACAACTGAACTCCAACAATGTTTCAACAATATAAAGCTGCCGACAAAATTTGCTTCAACTCCCATTAAAACTAGTCCTCTCAATAAGAAAGTACTTAAATACCCATCTCTACCCAACCCCATGCAAAAATAGAACATGTAAATCGTCAAGGAATGGAAACGATAGTCTAAGAGCACTAAATTATCTGTGTTAAATTAGTACATGCACTATAATTAGTATATATCCAGTTTAGTTAGTACTTTACAATAAATTAGTATATGTAGTGTTCAATTAGTACCAGTAACATAATAAGCATAGATAGTGCTTAATCAGTATTTGTAATTGGTATATATATTGTTTAACGAGTATTTGTAATAGAATCAGTATCAGTTTAATTAATACTTGTAATAGTATATATATATATATATATATATATATATATATATATATATATATATATATATATATATATATTAGTAAATGTAATGTAATTATTATATATAGTGCTTAATTAGTACTTGTAATCTAATTAGAGTATTTGGTGCTTAATTAGTACTTGTAATTATATGGTGTTTAATTAGTAATTGTAATGTAATTAGTAAATGTACAGTGTTTAATTAGTACTAGTAATATAATTGTATCTAGTGTGTAATTAGTACTATTAATGTAAATAATATATACATTGTTTGTACTTGCACTTGAAGCACTAGTTTGTATTTTGGTCTTGTTCCTTGGCTCTAAAATTTGTGGACAAATTGAGATTTGTTTTCAGGGTCTTTGTATTGCAACAGGGAAGTTGCTGTCTGGATTTACATTTTAACAGGGATATTTGCTATCTAGAAATACAGGTAAGTTTGCAATCTGGATTTACATTTTAAAAGGGAAGTTTGCTATCTGGATTTACATTTTAAAAGGGAAGTTTGCTATCTGGATTTATATTTTAAAAGGGAAGTTTGAAATCTGGATTTACATATTTAAAAGGAAGTTTTCTACCTGGATTTACATTTTAACAGTAAAGTTTACTACCTGGATTTACATTTTAACAGGTATGTTTTCTACCTGCATTTACATTTTAACAGGGAAGTTTACTACTTGCATTTACAGTTTGAAAGGGAAGTTTACTACCTGGATTTACATTTTAACAGGGACATTTGCTACCTGGATTTACATTTTAAAAAGGAAGTTGCTACCTGCATTTACATTTTAACAGGGAAGTTTACTACCTGGATTTACATTTTAACAGGGAAGTTTACTACCTGGATTTACATTTTAACAGGGAAGTTTGCTACCTTCATTCACATTTTAACAGGGAAGTTTGCTACCTGGATTTACATTTTAACAGGAATGTTTGCTACCTTCATTTACGTTTTAACAGAGACGTTTACTACCTGCATCTGCATTTTAAAAGGGAAGTTTGCTACCTGGATTTACATTTTAACAGAGAAGTTTACTACCCGGTTTTACATTTTAACAGGAAAGTTTGCTACCTTCATTTACATTTTAATAGAGACGTTTACTACCTGCATTTGCATTTTAAAAGGGAAATTTGCTACCTGGATTCACATTTATTTACGGTTTACGAATCAAAACTGTGGTTAAAATTTAAATCACTGAGAATTGCAGAAAAAAAACTAGGTTCCATTTTTCAGAATACATATTTTTTTTACAACATATTTGTTTTACAGCAGTTTTAGTTGTGTGTGATGTTCCTTACTGATCTTTCTCTCTATCCTTATTAAATTCAAGACAAAATTTAGACAGTGAAACTAACAGCTGCCAGTTGTTTTATGCATATAAATGGGACTATAAAATGATTCACAATTTATTCAAGAAGGGAAATATAAAACAACACATGTAAAAGATATTATTTTATTACACTAATCAAGCTGAAATTACCTGCTAAGCTTTTATAACATCAGGAAGTTGTAAATGGGTTGTGGCTTTTGCATCGCATGTGCATCATTTTTCATTCAGAGGTGTTTAAATCTGGATCAAATCAACAATGAATCCACAAAAAGTTGTTACCACAACAAAAGTAAATCAAAAATCTGATGGAGAGACAAATGCTAAGGGAGTAACATGAAAAGGACACAACGAAATATCCATACATAAAGGAAACACAGTATGTAAATTACTAGAAATGCCTTATAATATACATGGATTTCTGCCTTGTACTATATAAAATCATGCAAAAAGAAAAAAATCATTAACAGTTCACAAATGATCATAAGCATAAGAAATAAATTAAAAGCTTTAGAAATATCTGAGATTCTCATTAGAATGGCAATGTATGGTTTGGAATGAAATCTGAAGTAGATATGAAAACAAAATGTATACAACACGTATATATATATATATATTCATTCCAATTATAACTACTTTGAATAATGTGAAATTGATCTAGCATTAAATCATTCATGTGTACATACAGCTAGGTTGAAAAAAATCGAACGGCTAAATTATCTGCCAAAACATCCACAGAAAAATAAAACAAAATCGTACTCACTAAATTTGTGAAAGTATCTACTTAAGTACCAGCAGTGATTACAAAAAAGTAACTGACAAAGATTTATGTCGGTATATATACATGTATATAAGACAGATTGGCAAAGAGACAGAGAGGAAGAACTGCCAACTGATACACAGGTAGATACATAGATAAAGAGTAGTCATATTACATGCAGCACACTCACCAGATTAAGCATATATTATCGAGGTAAATACTAATTTCCGTTTGGCAAAACTATAATATTCTGAATATTCCAATGTCAGTATTACAATGTAAGATGACATGTTGCATAAGAAATTCTTATGACTGCACTGTCAGTATACCTTGAGGACTTGCAAAGTACAATATGCAAAATTCTTATGACCACTGTCAGTAAACCTTGCAGACTTGCAAAGTAAGAACTGTTGAACATAAAGTTCCTATGACTATGCTGTCAATAAATCTTTAGTAATTTGGTGGCAAGAAAAATAATATTTATTCCAGTTAAGTTGTCCCCAGCTAGGTAGAATGCAAATACAACTAGTGGACAACACATGTTCATATACTTGTCTTTAAGTCTTTACTGTCACATACATGATCAAACTAACGCTGACCAATGCACCACATGGCTGATGGAAAATGCCTAGATATTTTTAAAATACACGAGACCCTTTTTTATAAGCTAATCTAAACACTGTCTCATTTGTACAATGAATATCTTTCAAGCAGTAAAAAGCCATGTTTTAGGTTAATGACACATGGAAAAATCAAGATGCATGGGTGTCGTCATTAAAGTCACTTCTACTGTTCTTAAAACATCATTGAAGTTGAGGACATCCCCAGAATTGAGACTGTTCCCTCTCTTTAAATAAATTTGGCATTACTGTACCAATAATTCTACCTTTTAACAAATTACTTAAGAAAACAATGAAACTTAACACTTAATTTATAAATGCAATAGTCAATAATAGTACCAATGTATGCCATCATTCATAGCAGTTCTAATGATAGCACAAATTTAAGCCAATAATGTCAATTCTAAGAGCCAATTTATGCCATTGCTTGTGGCAGTTTCAAGGGCCAATTTATGCCAATGTTTATGTAAATTCTAAGGACCAATTTATGCCAAAGTTTATAGCAGTTCCAAGGGCCACGTTATGCCAATGTTTACGTCAATTCTAAGTGTCAATTTATGCCAATGTTAATGGCAGTTCCAAGGGCCAATTTATGCCAATATTTATGGAAATTCTAATTGTCAATTCATGCCAATGTTTATGACAGTTCTATGGGTCAATTTATGCCAATGTTAATCGAGTTCCAAGGACTAATTTATACCAATATTTACTGCAGTTTCAAGGACCAATTTATGGTAAATTTGAAAAAGTTTCAAAGATCAATTTATGACAATGTTTATGGCAGTTCTAAGGGCCAATACAATAAATGGCTGGGTAGTTGTGAGACTTACACACAATCAGGAAGATCAACTGACTGGGTTGTTGTGAGAATTATACACAATCAGCAACATTAATTAACTGGATAGTTGTGAGAATTGTACGTAATCAGCAAGGTTAATTGACTGAGTAGTGGTGAGAATTGCACGCAATTGGCAATGTTAATTGACTGGGTAGTTGTGAGAACTGTATACAATCAGAAAGGTTAATTGACTGGGTAGTTGTGAGAATTGCACGCAATCAGCAAGGTTAATTCAACTGCGTAGTTGAGACTTGTACACAATCACTAATATTAATTAATATTAATAATAATAATGAAGACTTTGTATAGTGTCTAATCTGTAGTGTCTCTAAGCGTTTTACAACATATATAATGATATGACTACAAAAAACAAAAACAAACACCATGAAATTAGGAAACATAAAAAATGCTGAAAATATTTAATGTAGGAAATATTAATAGGTCTTTAAGTTTGTTTCTGCAGTCACAAAAAGTAAGTTTTAAGAGCAATCATGAAAGGGATCTGGTATGCGAAAGAATGTTGTCCATGTGACTTTGTTTTCATAGTGGGAATAATGAGTATACGATTGTCAGAAGAGTGTAAGTATCTTGCTGCTGTGTACACATGGTTGAGTCTAGATAGGTATGTTCGACTGGAGTTCATCAGTGAAATGAAGCACAGATAACAAATTCTGTGTTTGATTTTGGATCAAATGGATGGCCCAGTGTAGGGTACAGAGCACCAGGAAGATGTACACTGATTGTGTTACTCTAAGGATGAACCGAGCAACTGTGTTTGACTGGGTAGTTGTGAGAATCACAAACAATCAGATTAATTGACTGGGTAGTTGCATACAATCAGTAATGTTAATTGACTGGGTAGTTGTGAGATTTGCATACAGTCAGTAAGGTTAATTGACTGGGTAGTTGTGAGGTTTGCATACAGTCAGTAAGGTTAATTGACTGGGTTGTTGTGAGGTTTGCATACAATCAGTAAGGTTAACTGACTGGGTAGTTGTGAGGTTTGCATACAGTCAGTAAGGTTAACTGACTGGGTAGTTGCGAGATTTGCATACAGTCAGTAAGGTTAATTGACTGGGTAGTTGTGAGATTTGCATACAATCAGTAAGGTTAATTGACTGGGTAGTTGCGAGATTTGCATACAGTCAGTAAGGTTAATTGACTGGGTAGTTGCGAGATTTGCATAGTCAGTAAGGTTAATTGACTGGGTAGTTGCGAGATTTGCATACAGTCAGTAAGGTTAATTGACTGGGTAGTTGCGAGATTTGCATACAGTCAGTAAGGTTAATTGACTGGGTAGTTGCGAGATTTGCATACAATCAGTAAGGTTAATTGACTGGGTAGTTGTGAGATTTGCATACAATCAGTAAGGTTAATTGACTGGGTAGTTGCGAGATTTGCATACAGTCAGTAAGGTTAATTGACTGGGTAGTTGCGAGATTTGCATACAGTCAGTAAGGTTAATCGACTGGGTAGTTGTGAGATTTGCATACAATCAGTAAGGTTAATTGACTGGGTAGTTGTGAGATTTGCATACAGTCAGTAAGGTTAACTGACTGGGTAGTTGTGAGATTTGCATACAATCAAATCAGATTAATTGATTAGGTAGTTGCATACAATCAGTAAGGTTAATTGAGTGGGTAGTTTGCGAGATTTGCATACAGTCAGTAATGTTAATTGACTGGGTAGTTGCATACAATCAGATTATGTGACTGGATAGTTGTGAGAACTGTGTCCATAAATCAATGTCTTATATAAATAGCATCATCACTGAAATGCTTGAAATGTAATGCCATCAAGTTTATAAGCATATTGCCATGCAATAATCATGATATCTGTCTATAAATAAGACTTGTCTACATAGGATAACTGTTCAAAAGTGAAACCTGCCTATTCATAACACTTGTCTATACATGATACTTGATTATAAATAAGCTTCTCTATACATGATATCTGTCTATAATTATATTGTCTTTAGAATGATAAATAAATTCTCAATGCAAATATGTCTGGCATATATGGCACACATTGTAAGTCTGACAACATGGTACAAACTGTAAGACTGACAATCTGGGACAAATTGTAAGACTGGCAATCTGGTACAAGTTGTAAGACTGGCAATCTGACACAAGTTGTAAGACTGGCAATCTGGTACAAGTTGTAAGACTGGCAATCTGACACAAGTTTTAAGACTGGCAATCTGGCACAAGTTGTAAGACTGACAATCTGACACAAGTTGTAAGACTGACAATCTGGCACAAATTGTAAGACTGACAATCTGGCACAAGTTGTAAGACTGACAATCTGACACAAGTTGTAAGACTGACAATCTGACACAAGCTGTATGTCTGACAATCTGACGCAAGTTGTAAGACTGACAATCTGACGAAAGTTGTAAGTCTGACAATCTGACACAAGTTGTATGTCTGACAATCTTGTAAGCCTGACAATCTGACAAGCTGTAAGGCTGACAATCTGACACAAGTTGTAAGACTGACATACCTGGCAAAGATTTTAAGCACAGTAACAACAATAATCATATTCTTGAATACTCTGTGACATTTTCTTTCACAAGTGCTATGAATTAGCTAATCTGACCAAAATTTGTCTGGTCGAAATTAGTTATCAGTTCTGGCAATGAGACCAAATTTGTCTGGTCTGAAAAAGTAGGTCTTTATGCATTCTACAATCTTGTCAAGTTCATTTTGCACCTCAGCTTGATCCATGCTGAAATGTTGAAATTTTAAAAATTAGTCTGACAGAATAATTTTCCAAAACTCTACCTTAAGAATAACGTAATAGTTATAGTGACAATTTAAAAGTCACTGACATAAGACAGAAGTTATAACACTCACATAATACAGAAGTTATGACACAGTGACACAAGACAAATGTTATGACACTGATATAAGACACATGTTATGACACTGATATAAGACAGAACTTATGACACTGATACAAGACATATTAGGACACTGACATAAAACATAAGTTATGACACACTGACCTAAGACAGATGTGATGACACTGACCTAAGACAGATGTGATGACACTGACATAAGACATGTTATGACACTGATAAAAGACGCATGTTATGAAACTGACTTAAGACAGATGTTATGACGCTGATACAAGACAGATGTTATGACACTAACATAAGACAAAAGTTATGACAATGACATAAAACAGATGTTATGACACTGACATAAGACATGTTATGACACTGATATAAGACAGACATTATGATACTGAAGCATTCTCAAATCGGAAAACTAAATGAAATATACATGAAAATAACGTAATTTCTTTATAATAAATAAAAAACAAACTTGCTAACCCTAACACTGTTTTGCAAACTCCACATATTGAGGGAGAGACATTATTTAAAGACATTGGATTTGTTTCATCGCTTGAATGGTAGGCATTAAATTGGGATTTGTTTTGTCGCTTGTTGTTGTTGTACGGTTTAATGCCATTTTTCAGCACATGATAGGCTATACATGGCGGCCAGTATTACTGGTGGAGGAAGAACCTGGGAAAACCCCAAGAAAGAACCACCGTCCCATGAGAAGCAAGCTTTCTCACATATGTTTCGTCACTTGAATGGTAGGCATTAAATTGGGATTTGATTCGTTGCTTGAATGGTAGGCATTAAGTAAATTAAAAGAAAACAGAAGTTTTAAACTTGTGAAAATTGAAAATTATTTGATACAAAATCATAAAAATGGAACAAGTTATTTCTATTAAAAAAATAATAAATCAAATTATATTTCATTTTAATTCTAACAGATGCTGTCCCTACAAAAATTCAAAACTGAAAAATTGTAAAGCATTTGAATTGTAAACTAAAGTGTACAAATCTATACAACAACAAATAATTGGACGTGTCAGTGTAGAATTTAATATTTATTGCAAAATGCTATCATATTGATACCTGTTGCAGTGTGATATGCCAGTGTGGAATTCAAAATTTATTGCAAGATGTTATCATAGTTATATAGTGTAAACTTAGCATGATAAATCAATCAGCCCAACAACTGTTGTAATAATTAATACAATTAACCAATTGATAAACCCTGAGGATCAGACCTGAACCTTTGTAATATAATTTGCATATCACTATTCAAGTAGACTCTGAGGATCAGACCTGAATCTTTGTAATACAATTTATAAATCATTTAATTCCTAACCCTCTCTTTGGGTTTGGCCTGTGCTTTGTGCAATAAAATTTATATATCATTTTACTACACCTTTCTCAGGATTAGGCAAGTGTTTTGTGCAATAAAATTTATATAGCATTTTACCAACCCTCTCTTAGGATCAGGCCTGTGCTCTGTGTAATATTTGATCTTTGGCTCTGTTCCACTGGTACGAATTGTAGCTGTGCAGCCATTCTCAAAAGTGAATGTAATCATCTGGCTTGATCTGCTCACTGGTAACACCTGATCAAAAGAACAAGAGGTTTTATGTAAATTATCCCATGATGGAGATATGTCTATAGTCATGAGCACAGCTCCCATAACAAATCCATGATGGAGATATGTCTATAGTCATGAGCACAGCTCCCATAACAAATCCATGATGGAGATATGTCTATAGTCATGAGCACAGCTCCCATAACAAATCCATGATGGAGATATGTCTATAGTCATGAGCACAGCTCCCATAACAAATATGTTAAGTATAATTATAGCTGGTCAACATTCATATGTGATAATCATATGTATTCCGTTTTACAGCAAAAACTTCAAGAATAGATGCCATTAACAAAATTCAATCATAAACTGCATCCAGTTTTAAAGTCCTAACTGACAAAATTCATTTAAAATGTGTGCATCTTAATATTTACCAAGTTTCCGATAAAAAATACAAGGAGCGGTATTCACAATATTACATTGCATTCTGCTCCAGAATAAAAAGAGCATTAACTGCAAGGAAAATAGCAATGGATGTTCAGATGACGTCCACTCAAAAACTGTAGGACTAGATGCATTCATAAGAATCTGTCATACACTGCAACTGGCTGCAAGACAAAAAAGGCATCAACTTGACAAACAATGTGCATACTTAAAAACAATTGCAGAAGCATAGTGGTTTATGATGGATTTAAGAGATGACCATAATATTTACTAACTTTCATGGTAACCCATTGAAAACTGGAGAGTTAAAGCCACTATTGTGTCACTAATGTATTAAGCTACCAGAGAGAATAACTCAAGCATAAACTTCCAAGTGATTTATAAGTAAGTACACCTTAGGATGATGACCATAATATTTACTAACTTTCATGGTGACCCATTGAAAATATTTTTTGCAGGAGTAAAGTAATATGTCGTTAGGTGCATCTTCAGACCATGCATAATATTTACTATGTTTCAAGACAAAAAAAAAATAGTGCATGTCTAGCTGCACTGATAAGATTTGTCATACACTGCATTTAGCTGCACTGATAAGATTTGTCATACACTGCATTTAGCTGCACTGATAAGATTTGTCATACACTGCATTTAGCTGCACTGATAAGATTTGTCATACACTGCATTTAGCTGCACTGATAAGATTTGTCATACACTGCATTTAGCTGCATGAGAAAAGTGCAATAACTCTAACAAAAATTGTGTAAACAAGGTGATCTCCTGATAAGCACAATTTTAGGTGATAATGATGATATTTAAAATGTTTCATGGCAATCCATCCAAAATATCAGGACTAGTTACGCTGATGAGATTGTGTGCACAATCCATCCAAAATATCAGGAATAACTAGTTACACTGATGAGATAGTGTGCACAATCCATCCAAGATATCAGGAATAGTTATGCTGATGAGATTGTGTGCACAATCCATCCAAAATATCGGGACTAGTTATGCTGATGAGATTGTGTGCACAATTCATCCAAAATATCGGGACTAATTATGCTGATTGTGCACAATTCATCCAAAATATCGGGACTAATTATGCTGATGAGATTGTGTGCACAATTCATCCAAAATATCGGGACTAGTTACGCTGCTGATGAGATTGTGTGCACATTTCATCCAAAATATCGGGACCAGCTAGTTATGCTGATGAGATTGTGTGCAAAATCCATCCAAAATATCGGGACTAGTTACGCTGATGAGATTGTGTGCACAATTCATCCAAAATATCGGGACTAGTTACGCTGATGAGATTGTGTGCACAATTCATCCAAAATATCGGGACTAGTTACGCTGATGAGATTGTGTGCACAATCCATGAGATTGTATCATTTATATTTAAGAGTGGCAATGTGGTCTAAAGTACTCTACGTTATGGATCACTGCCATCTCACCTCGGTCTGCATGGGTTTGCAGTCTGAATGATGTATCCAGCTGTAATTCATGTTGGTGTACATGAATGCATCTAATTAGTTTTATGATGTATCCAGCTGTAATTCATGTTGGTGTACATGAATGCATGTAATTAGTTTTATGATGTATCCAGCTGTAATTCATGTTGGTGTACATGAATGCATGTAATTAGTTTTATGATGTATCCAGCTGTAATTCATGTTGGTGTACATGAATGCATGTAATTAGTTTTATGATGTATTCAGCTGTAATTCATGTTGGTGTACATGAATGCATGTAATTAGTTTTATGATGTATCCAGCTGTAATTCATGTTGGTGTACATGAATGCATGTAATTAGTTTTATGATGTATCCAGCTGTAATTCATGTTGGTGTACATGAATGCATGTAATTAGTTTTATGATGTATCCAGCTGTAATTCATGTTGGTGTACATGAATGCATGTAATTAGTTTTATGATGTATTCAGCTGTAATTCATGTTGGTGTACATGAATACATGTAATTAGTATGTATGATGTATACAGTTAGAATTTATGTTGCTGCTAATGAATGCATGTAATTTATATGATATGTGTGAAAAGTCAACCTCTGAATTGATTAGCCTATAAACATCAGTAATTTTGCGTTAAACAGTCTACAACATTGGTTATTGGAGTAAACAAAATGATTCCCATTTCTAAAGATAACGTTTCAGGTAATTTCTAGGATTTTTCCAGGGTGAAATATATTTTTTCAAGGTTCATATATGACCATTACTGAATGGAATCAAAGAACATTTTAGATTATAAAACATGCATTTTCTAAATCTAAATATGGTTCTCTTTCAAGACTCTCCAAAACATCTAAGTCAGAAAAGATGATCAAGTACAAAACCACAAAATGTATCACAAAAAACAAGTTATATTATATTCCTATAAATTGGCATGTAAAGTCATTTCAATGTACAGAATACAAATTCTAACTTTATTTTGCTGACCGGCATTATGTTGCCAAGTGGGAACAACATAATGAACATAAATTAGTTGTTTTTTTCCTTTCAAATCTTTAACTCTAAAGAATTCTGTAGCAATATATATATATATATATATATATATGAAATGTTTACTTTGTATAAGATGCATTATATATATATATATATATATATATATATATATATATATATATATATATATATATATATGAAATGTTTACTTTGTATAAGATGCATTATATATATATATATATATATATATATATATGCATCTTATACAAAGTAAACATTTCCTATTACAATATCGAAATATAAAAAAATAACGCAAAGAAATGGAATCTTGTCTTGTAATGAGAAGAGTTTAACCCTGAATTTGTGGTAGTGAGATTTGTGTACTCACGAAACTAGCATTGCAAATCGCAAGTACTAGGTCACATTTCATCAATGCCCTAGTTTTCTCTTGTTATTCAGCAGATTAAAAACATAGCATCCTGAATACTCACAATTTCTGAGAAAAAAAGTAATTTACATAACGATTCATGCATGTATGACTCGATTTAACATTTAAGTTTGCTAGGCCATCTGTTAAGTGACAACACTTTGTCACCACCATGTTGTGATGCAAGATGTAAAGAAACATACAGATATAGAGCTGACTGTGTAAATACTCTATGAATCTAATCCACTGATTGCTTGGATCGACTCAGCATGCATGTTTATTGCAAGCACACAAATGATCTATACTGCACCCTCCTAATATTCTGGTCAGAACTTGATAAATTTAACTCACTATCAGTTTAGTTACAACTCAATCGAATGATTGTTTCAGACATCAAGCGGTGGCAGAAAACTCATGGGTTTTTGCAGGATTTCATCAATATTTGCAAAATTCAAGGACTTTTCATGGTTGTGAAAAAAATGATAGTTTCTCCCAACTTTTTCCCAATTTACCAGTAGCTTGGGAACCCTGTAAATAGTCTAGGCCAAAGCTATTTGAATTGATCTACACCATTAGCCCTTATTAACTACAACAATACCTACAGTGGGACCCCGCTATAACCCGCCCCGCTATAACCCGAATTCGGATATAACCCGGTCGTGGCATGGCTCCCGAAATTTCGGGTAATTTATTACAGATATTTTTCTCAAAGACCAAAAAAAAAAAAAAAAAAAAATTAAGTATGAAAAAAAATATTAAGAGTTTAAAATTATCATTCTCATATTCGTCTAAACAGTGCGAAAAAGAACGTGTAGAAATGTAATATCAAATTTCTTCTAGTTTTGTGCCAAAATAAACTTCGGAAATACGAACCAATTGCTGGGCCTACTGAGAACTTTGATCTTTGTTTATTGTTGAAAAATTACAGCTCATAAATGTCAATATTATAATTACTGATTCCTGAGTAATGAAGCCATCGTGTCTACTTTGCGTTTGTCTTGAATGCATTCCGAATACAATCGTTGCTCAAATAATCTCTGATATATGTTCTCTTAATTTCATACACAACTAAGCAACAGCCAATGCGGCGGTTGATAAAAGATTGTCACCAGAATGTATAAATCAATTAATTTAAGTACATTGTTTATCATCAAAGTGAACTGCCGAGCTAAACAGTGACATAATTCAGTGGTTAAAATACAGACTGTTCTGCCTGCTGTATTTATTAGAGTACATCAAAAGAACATGACGCAATAACTGGGCGGCAAGTTCAAAGGACTTTGACTAGCAGCTTGGGTGGGAAAATGTGCTGAAATTTACAATGACTGAATTCAGAGACAGAGAGATCCTGAGATGTACATGTAGTTATTACTGTATAAGAATACACTTTAGCTTCCATTATTTAATCTATGGACATGTACTATTTCATCATTCATTACGTACACCTGTTACGTAATTTTTTTTCTTCTTTCTTTTCACTGAATTCAGTCACATAATGATCTGTGACAAAATTATTGAATATTTTACATCCGTGTGTGGATATTTTTGATGGAAATATTTGTATTATGGATTCAATGTATGTTACAAGATTCGCTGGTGAGTACACGGTGTTGATACTCTTTTCATGCAATAGATTATACATGTATACATAAATTAGACACGTGTATGTACCAATGCATGGTTCTCTGAATAAAGTAATATATTATATCTGCAATTTCTGTTACCACAGCAAACGTTTTTTTCATTTAATATATATTGATCAAAAATGGTAATTGTGCCATGCATTTTCGCACCCGTCTTTATGTAAACCCCCCCCCCCCCCCTTAAATCCAAAAATGTGTTGCTTATAACACGGTTCGGTTCATAACCCGGTCGGATTCTATGGCTCCCAACTACCGTGTTATAGCGGGGTCCCACTGTATTTGAGTAAAATAGTAAAAAAACATAGCTATTTGAGTTAACAGTCTAAAACATTAACTATCTGACTTGGTCTACCACATAACTTTTTTAGTAAAACAGTCTACAACATTAACTATTTGAGTGAACAGTGTACAAAACAAGCTATTTGACTTAAATAAACAACATAGCTATTTGAGTGAACAGTGTACAAAACTAGCTATTTGACTTAAATAAACAACATAGCTATTTGAGTTAGTCAATAATATTACCTACTTGAATGATAAAAATATATTAAACCACTACCAACCTGAGATATTTCAAGCAATTTTATATACACTGATATCTTTTTAATACAAAATTATATATTCAATGGAATTTAAGTACAAATCATATAACCAAATATTTGGGGTGGGATGAGTGGGGTGAGAGGATGTTAAAAGTTGTTAATTTTCAATAAAGTAAAGTATTTTTATATTCAAGTTGAAGAACTTTAAAAACAAAAGAAACTATGATAAAATCATGAACTTACTGGTTTATTGCCTGGTTGGCTGTTGTCATGTCCTACAGTCAGATCACGAACATACTTGATCTTGTACGGTCCACAGGTCTGAGGGTACTGAATATAAGCAGAACAATCTCAAATAAACAGATCTGTACGATAAATGACAAAGCCTAAACTATGACACTGGAAACACAGATCTGTATGATAAATGACAAAGTCTAAATTACAGCAACAAACAATCTGTATGACAAATGACAGAGCCTAAACTATGACACTGGAAACACAGATCTGTATGATAAATGACAAAGTCTAAATTACAGCAACAAACAATCTGTATGACAAATGACAGAGCCTAAACTATGACACTGGAAACACAGATCTGTATGATAAATGACAAAGTCTAAATTACAGCAACGAAACAATCTATATGATAAAATGACAAAGCTTAAATTATGACACTGGAAACACAACTCTATGATAAACAACAAAGTCTAAACCATGACACTGGAAACACAGATCTGTATAATAAATGACAAAGTCTAAACTATGACACTGAAAACACAGATCTGTATGATAAATGACAAAGTCTAAATTACAGCAATGAAACAATCTGTATGACAAATGACAGAGCCTAAACTATGACACTGGAAAAACAGATCTGTATGATAAATGACAAAGTCTAAACCATGACACTGGAAACACAGATCTGTATAATAAATGACAAAGTCTAAACTATGACACTGAAAACACAGATCTGTGTGATAAATGACAAAGCCTAAACTATGACACTAGAAACACAGATCTGTATGATAAATGACAAAGCATAAACTATGACACTTGAAACACTGATCTGTATGATAAATGACAAAATCTAAATTACAGCACTGGAAACACAGAATTGTGTGAGAAATAACAATGCCTAAATTACAGCACTGAAAACAGATCTGCATGATAAATGACAAAGCCTAAATTACAGCACTGAAAACAGATCTGTATGATAAATGACAAAGCCTAAATTACAGCACTGAAAACAGATCTGTATGATAAATGACAAAGCCTAAATTACAGCACTGAAAACAGATCTGTATGATAAATGACAAAGCCTAAATTACAGCACTGAAAACAGATCTGTATGATAAAGAACAAAGCCTAAATTACAGCACTGAAAACTGATCTGTATGATAAATGACAAAGCTTAAATTATAGCACTGGAAACACAGATCTGTTCGATAAATGACAAACCCTAAATTACAGAATGAAACAGATCTGTATGATAATGACAAAACCTAATCTATGATGACAAAGTCTAAATTACAGCACTGGAAACACAAAAGTCTAAATTACTGAACTGAAACAGATCTGTATGATAAATGACAAAGCCTAAACTATGTCATAGGAAACAAACACAGATCTGTATGATAAATGATAAATCTTAAACTATGACACTGGAAATGCAGATCTGTATGATAAATGACAAAGCCTAAACTATAGCACTGGAAGCACAGATCTGTATGATAAATAATAATACTTAACCTATGACACTGGAAACACAGATATGTTTGATAAACGACAAAGTATAAATTACAGCACTGAAACAGATCTGTATGATAAATGACAAAGCCTAAATTACAGCACTGAAAACGTAAATCTGTATGATAAATGACAAAGCCTAAATTACAGCACTGAAAACGTAGATCTGTATGATAAATGACAAAGCCTAATTACAGCACCAAATTGGGGCCCCGAGTGGCTAAGTGGTCTAAAGTGCTCTCTGTTATGGATCACTGCCATCTCTCCTCTGTCTTCATGGGTTCGAGTCTCAGATTCGGCAAATATGGATATGTGAGAAAGCTTGCCAGTAGCTTTTCATCGGTCAGTGGTTCTTTCTGGGGATTTTCTCGGGTTCTTCCTCCACCATTAATACTGGCCGCCATGTATAGCCTATTGCATCATGAAAAATGGCGTTAAACCCTACAACAACAACAACAACAACACCAAATTATTAAACGATCTCTATGTTAAATGAACAAATCTACATTACAGGGCTGAAATTAACATCAGTGCTACAAATCTTCAGTGCCAACCAACCATGCTAATCATGAATGTTTGTTTATAATTAAAACACAAAGTTAAAATATATCTACATACCATTCAATAGGAAAACTTTAGAAACTACTGACCATTATTATGAAAAACAGTTGAAACTGTTGATGTTAAATGGTGAAAATTATCTAGGTGTCTAACAAGTATAACACTTATATACACATGGAAAATAAGCAAATATAACCCTCTAGATGTTTCCATAGCAAAAAAAAATGTGATTATGTGTACTAAAGAAAACTTTGAAAACCCAATCATTGCTTTTGAGATTCTATTTTCATTCCAACACAGGAGATTAATCTATTTATATTTTCTTTTATTAGGATTTTAACATAGCTTTAACAATTTTTCAGTCATATCGCTACAATGTTTGCAGTGAGGCAGTTTATAGTGATATCTAGCACTGGAACATCATGCCACAGACATGCAGCATGATATCTCACCCAGTCACATTATCCTGACACCAGGCCAACCAGTCCTAACACTAACCTCTTAATGCTGAGCGCAAGCAAGGCAGCTGTTAGTACCATTTTTGTTAAGTCTTTAGTATGACTCGGCCGGGGATTGAACCAATGATCTCCCGCTTCCAAAGATGCTCTAACCACTAGGCCACCAGAGCGGTTAATCTCTTTATATGTTTATCTTCTCCTCATTGTATCTTCTTGTTGTACCATAACTTGTTCTGATTGTATCTTGCTGTAAATTACCTTGTTCTGATTGTACCTTCTTGCCGTCAATCATTTCTCAAAGTCAACAATCTTTATTTTGTAAATTTTAATGGTAATTGCTAAATTTAAATATATAAACTTTTAAAATAAATGCATCAAAGAAATGTAAAATATCCCATCCACTACTTTAAAAGATAGTAAAGCAGATCTGTTACCCAGATTTGACTGTATGCTGTTTTCAGTTCAGATGAACTGGTGCAATTAGTTAATGTCTAACAGAGTCACTGGACCATGGGATAAAGACATGTGTAAAGACAGACAACTGGCCAGTTGCCAATGCTTTGACTATGAAATCTCCTGAATCTGAAAAAGATTTGTCAGGATTTGTGGTGAATTACCAGTCTCCACCAAGAATCTCTTTAATCTAAAATTTCAATAAGTACAAAATGTGAATTCCTCTTCAAGACCATTGAGGGGACTGTATAAACAAGATCCACAGCCACTCTAAATGACTTCAATCACCACTGTCATTTTTTAGAAACAGGCCAACTCAAGCCTGGCAAAACAGATGGAGTCTGGCTGCCTAAAACATACTTGGCCATAAAATGGTTGCTATTCTTGTTGAGAATTACCTATGTGATTCTTTTTCTGTTGTCAATGTTTTGGTGTGATAGGGGTTTGTACAGACAGCTGATGGAGGCAACTCCTGTGATTTTTTTGTTGTCAATCTTTAGTCATGATGCGATGGGGGTTTGTACAGACAGCTGATGGAGGCAACTCCTGTGATTTTTTTGTTGTCAATGTTTGGACATGATGCGATGGTGGTTTGTACAGACAGCTGATGGAGGCATCTCCTGTGATTTTTTTGTTGTCAATCTTTAGTCATGATGCTATGGGGGTTTGTACAGACAGCTGATGGAGGCAACTCCTGTGATTTTTTTGTTGTCAATGTTTTGACATGATGCGATGGTGGTTTGTACAGACAGCTGATGGAGGCAACTCCTGTGATTTTTTGTTGTCAATCTTTAGTCATGATGCGATAGGGGTTTGTACAGACAGCTGATGGAGGCAACTCCTGTGATTTTTTTGTTGTCAATCTTTAGTTATGATATTATGGGGGTTTGTACAGACAGCTGATGGAGGCAACTCCTGTGATTTTTTTGTTGTCAATGTTTGGACATGATGCGATGGTGGTTTGTACAGACAGCTGATGGAGGCAACTCCTGTGATATTTTTATTGTCAATCTTTAGTCATGATGCGATGGGGGTTTGTACAGACAGCTGATGGAGGCAACTCCTGTGATTTTTTTGTTGTCAATGTTTGGACATGATGTGATGGTGGTTTGTACAGACAGCTGATGGAGACATCTTCTGTGCTTTTTTTTGTTGTCAATCTTTGGTCATGATGCGATTAGGGTTTGTGGAGACAGCTGATGGAGGCAACTCCTGTGATTTTGTTGTTGTCAATGTTTGGTCATGATGCGATAGGGGTTTGTACAGACAGCTGATGGAGGCAACTCCTGTGATTTTTTTGTTGCTAATCTTTAGTCATGATGTGATAGGGGTTTGTACAGACAGCTGATGGAGGCAACTCCTGTGCTGTCTGCTTGCTGACCTCCTCCATTTATCACCTGAACAGAAGGGGGAGCTGAAAGGGAGGCAGTACAGGACCACCACATGATGGGGTTTCATAGAAAAATATTGCAGGATTACCTATCTTGTTATCAAGGCCAGTTTAGAAGGGTCCTTTATGGTTTTTTAAATTGTGTGTTGGGCAGCCCTATTGATTACCCTGGTGATATGACATATCCTGATTACCCTGGTGATATAACATATCTTGATTACCCTGGTGATATGACATATCCCGATGACCCTGGTGATATGACATATCCCAATGACCCTGGTGATATGGAATATCAAATGAAAGGCATGTTCACTTTTGACCTTCTTGGTTAGGTGAAATATTGTCAAAGAAGTCAACATGACTAAAGAAGAAGTTGGTAATGTTCGTGAGAAACTGTGATATGATGTTAAGCACTTTGTTTATTTTATGACGGAATGGAGGAGCCATTCTGAAAGCAGTAGTATCAAATGTCTAGTTGATATATGTCCAAGTAATAAACAGTAGTACAGTGGAACCCCGCTATAACGTGCCCCGCCATAACGTGAATTCGGATATAACATGGTCACGGCATGGCTCCCAAAATTTTGTATATTTATTCGCACGATTTTTTTTCATGAGGTGTTATGCCAAAATAAACATGATGTGGTCTTTGAGGTTGTGTTCAATTAATTATGTCTACAATCGTTGCTCTAACAATAGCCGATGTGTGTTTCTTCTTTAACTGCACACACAACCAAGCAACAGACAATGCGGTGGTTGATAAAAGTTTCTCACAGTTTGATAAATATCAAAAAACGAAGGCCATCAACATGTTTTCTGGGCTTTGCGGTGTTATTAGACACAATCAGTTGACCAGTAAATAACTTTTGCTTCACTAGCAGGAAATTGAGAGGGTATGAAATTGACATGCATTCAGCTTAAAAATAAGTTCTTGGGTTTTACATGTGTATGGGGTTTGCTTATGAAATGATTATTAATTTCCCCCTTCTTTTTTCTAATAAATATTTTACTGTTACGGAAAAGCAAGTTCAAAAACAGAAGTCGTTCAATGCACTTTGCGCAAAAAATGTTTATTATGATTTTGGGGAAGAGATCGTGTATGAATTCTGATATAATACAATATATAAAACGATAAAGTACAAGAAATAGTGTGTAAAATACGGCTTCTGAAATGTATTAATTTCACCAGGTCCTTGAACTGTTATGCCTAAAAAAAACATCGGAAATATAACTTATTATTAATCCAAAAGTAAAGACACATGTTCTTGAACTGCATAAACAACAAAGCAGCTGACAAAGTGGAGGCTGATAAAAGATTCTAACAATTTAATAAACATCAAAAAACGAAAGCCGAAATGTTTTCTGGGATTTAGCGGTGTTATCAGAGGGAATCATTTGACTAGTAAACAGTGTTGGTTTTGTTAGGTGGAAATTGTACATGCGTACAGCTGGAAAAAAACTTTATATCAGTGGCGCGTGACCATTACAGTCTCAGTGCATGCTATGATTTAGTTCTTGGATTTTATGTGTATGGTGCTTGTTAATGAACTCGTCAATACTTTCCTATTTTTTGTATATATATAAAAAATATTTTACCGTTATGGAAAATCAAGTTTACAATTTGTATAGACACCGTTCATAGACCCTGGACCGTAATGAACGTACACTTGCTTTGTCTTTCGTAACCTAATTTTCTGTTAATTTTTCTCATTGAATTCAGACATAATGATTTGTGACAATAATATTGAATAGTTTAAATACGTTTGCAATTTTTGCAATGGAATTAGGTACAGGAATTATGGATTAGCTGCATGCCATGACGGTACTATATCAGACGGTAAGTAAATGGTGTTAATACTCTGTTCATGCTATATATTGGACATTAAATTCAGACACAACGATCTTGGACAAAATTATTGAATATTTTAAATCTGTGCAATCTTCCAATGGAATTGCATGAATTATGGATCAACTGCATGCCATGACAGCATGATAGTAAATGATATTAATACCCCCCTATTCATTATATATCGTCAGTCTGGGTGTTATTGATCCACATGTATTTTCGGGGAAAAAACAATAAAAATTTGTAAAACTATCTAACACAAAGTAACAACCTATAAATATATTATCTGTCCACTTTTTTAAATAAGTCTTATTACTGCATTCCATTTAATATTCGTCCGATAATACTCAGAATTTTTACATTAGACAAGAGTTCATGTATATACACCAATGTGGTGTTTACTGAAAAAAATTAAAATACTGTAAAACCCCGCGATAACGCGGTTCCACTGTATATGATATTTTGTACATGAGTGATGAGAAAGCTGCAGCCAACTGGATCACAAAAAGTACTCTAGTAAACAGGGTCACTATTTTATCTGCCTGATAATTTCTGCAATCTTTGACAATTGTGGTGAACTTTTGAAGGGCATTTGAAAGGCATATGTCCTGTTTCTCCCCACTTATTGCATTTTCTATCATGTATGCATCTCTTGTACTATGTTTTGGTAAAAAAAATCCATACATAAAATATGATCTCTTAATATCTTTTAATTTTGACTTCTCTGTCAATTTTTTAGTGTACAGGGTGTCAGCTATAGTATAAACTTCCTCAACCCAAATTACTTAAATTTTTTAGATGACAAGGTGGAGGGATGACGTTTTTTAAATTCAGATATTTTCTTTAATCTCAAGATAATTCAGTCTATTAAAATAATGTAACGGATATAAAAATGCATAATAAAATGAAATACAATACAAATGAACCTGTAAAATCTGAGTGATTGATACCACATTCGAAATAATGACTTGTAAACAAAATCCAAATATTTGGATAATTTCACAGTGCAGCTGTTGTATACAGTAGGAATATACCACTGAAAATAAATGGTTGATTGTCAAATTTATATGCAATGGATTATTGGACAACTGTTGCACTGGACAGCTGACAAAGACTTGTATCTAACACTTGGCAAACCATTCAGTCTTATGAAAATTTCTGATCTTTAGTGGAATTTTCTTGTCCTACACAGAGCTATGACAAATTCGGTTACTTTGACAAGTCTGCTCATAAAGGTCTTGATTCCCTTACCTTGTCTGTTTCTTCATAGTTGCGTAGTTCATTAAACATCTGCTGTATAATTTCTTGCTGGTAGCAGATGAAGTAGGAATTACTTGACAAATGGAAGCCATATCTATGGGTAAATCACGGATATGCATTAACATTGGTGACAAAAATTAGTATCACACTGTACACACAGATTATCATTTGTTTTTGTTCATATCTTCAAAGTAGTGTCGCACTGTACACAGTGAACATTTTGTAAGTAAATGTTCATATCTTCAAAAATAGTCACACTGTACACAGAGGGCTTTTGTAAGTTTCATGTCTTCAAAAGTAGTCACACTGTACACAGGGCTTTTTGTTCATGTCTTAAAAAGTAGTCACACTGTACACAGAGGGCTTTTGCAAGTGTTTGTCTTCAAAAGTAGTCAGACTGTACACATAAAACAGAAGAATACTGTATCGATACATAGAAGTATACTGTATCATTAAAGAGCGGAATACTGTATCATAAAACAGAGGAATACTGTATCATTAAACAGTGACATACTGTATCATTAAATTGTGGCATATTGTATCATTAAATAGCGGAATACTGTATAATTAAATAGTGACATACTGTATCATTAAATTGAGGAAAATTGTATCATTCAATAGAGGAATACTGTATCACAAAACAGTGGTATACTGTATCATAGAACAGAATACTGTATCATTAATAGTGGCATACTGTGTCATAAAACAAAAGCATACTGAATCATGAAACAGAAGCATATTCTATCATTAAATAGAGGAATACTGTATCATTAAATAGAGGAATACTGTATCATGAAATAGCGGAAAACCATATAATTAAAAGCAGCATACTGAATCATTAAATAGTTGCATACTGTATTATTATTAAACAGAGGCATATTATGTTATAAAAGAATTTTTAAATTTCACATCAAGTATAGAGAATTAAAAATTATATTTATTGTTCATCAGCAAACATATCTCCAAATGATTATCAGTCAAATCTAATTACATGTTAATCAATTTGATTCCAATCATGTTTGTCATCATAATTTATTATGTTATCATGAAAAATAAATCTGCCTAGGGTTTTCTTTCTTGTTAGGCTATAAACAAATGCAATATGAGAATGAAGAAAGACAATTTTTATTTTCTGCCTACTAACGAAGATTAACAAAAGTATCCAAGTTGTGCACATTCACCTTAAGGTAAAAAGTAATTCAGAAATCCAAAATAGATAATTAGGCTCTTTTTTTTAAAAGGGTTAACATCTGTAGCATTAAGGTTAACATCTGATTAATAAGCTTTAACACTGGGTTGGCAGAGTCGATGCATTCGAGAAGTTTCACTGTAACATAAGTTTATTGAGAAATTTGGCACATTTATTATGAACAATCAAACTCAGTGTTTAAAACGGAATATTCCATTGAAATGGTCAGATTTATTAGCTTGTACATTTGTTCCCAATAATATTTCAATAGCCAGTGAATATTCCAGTATGACACACGTTTCAGAAACTAAGCCTCATTGTATTGGTACTTTGAAATATTTGCTGATATATACTGCAATGTAATATGTCCCAGTACTCCATACACTGAAATGTAATATATTCCAGTCCTACATACAATGCCATGTAATATGTCTATGTACTACATAAAATGCAATGTAATATGCTGCAGTCCTACATAATTCAATCTAATATGTCCAGTCCTACATACTGCAATGTAAAATGTCCCAGTCCTACATAATGCAATGTATTATGTCCCAGTCCTACATACAATGCAATGTAATATGTCCCAGTCCTACATAATGCAATGTAATAGGTCCCAGTCCTACATACAATGCAATGAATGTCCCAGTCCTACATAATGCAATGTAATATGTCCCAGTCCTACATACAATGCAATGAATGTCCCAGTCCTACATACAATGCAATGTAATATATCCCAGTCCTACATAATGCAATGTAATAGGTCCCAGTCCTACATACAATGCAATGAATGTCCCAGTCCTACATAATGCAATGTAATATGTCCCAGTCCTACATACAATGCCATGTAATATGTCTATGTACTACATAAAATGCAATGTAATATGCTGCAGTCCTACATAATTCAATCTAATATATCCAGTCCTACATACTGCAATGTAACATGTCCCAGTCCTACATAATGCAATGTATTATGTCCCAGTCCTACATACAATGCAATGTAATATGTCCCAGTCCTACATAATGCAATGTAATATGTCCCAGTCCTACATACAATGCAATGTAATATGTCCCAGTCATACATACAATGCAATGTAATATGTCCCAGTCCTACATAATGCAACATATGTCCCAGTCCTACATAATGCAACATAATATGTCCCAGTCCTACATACAATGCCATGTAATATATCTATGTACTACATAAAATGCAATGTAATATGCTGCAGTCCTACATAATTCAATCTAATATGTCCAGTCCTACATACTGCAATGTAAAATGTCCCAGTCCTACATAATGCAATGTATTATGTCCCAGTCCTACATACAATGCAATGTAATATATCCCAGTCCTACATAATGCAATGTAATAGGTCCCAGTCCTACATACAATGCAATGAATGTCCCAGTCCTACATAATGCAATGTAATATGTCCCAGTCCTACATACAATGCCATGTAATATGTCTATGTACTACATAAAATGCAATGTAATATGCTGCAGTCCTACATAATTCAATCTAATATATCCAGTCCTACATACTGCAATGTAACATGTCCCAGTCCTACATAATGCAATGTATTATGTCCCAGTCCTACATACAATGCAATGTAATATGTCCCAGTCCTACATAATGCAATGTAATATGTCCCAGTCCTACATACAATGCAATGTAATATGTCCCAGTCCTACATACAATGTAATGTAATATGTCCCAGTTCTACATAATGCAACATAATATGTCCCAGTCCTACATAATGCAACATAATATGTCCCAGTCCTACATACAATGCCATGTAATATATCTATGTACTACATAAAATGCAATGTAATATGCTGCAGTCCTACATAATTCAATCTAATATGTCCAGTCTTACATACTGCAATGTAAAATGTCCCAGTCCTACATAATGCAATGTATTATGTCCCAGTCCTACATACAATGCAATGTAATATATCCCAGTCCTACATAATGCAATGTAATAGGTCCCATGTCCTACATACAATGCAATGAATGTCCCAGTCCTACATAATGCAATGTAATATGTCCCAGTCCTACATACAATGCCATGTAATATATCTATATTCTACATAAAATGCAATGTAATATGCTGCAGTCCTACATAATTCAATCGAATATGTCCAGTCCTACATACTGCAATGTGTAAGTGTCCCAGTCCTACATAATGCAATGTATTATGTCCCAGTCCTACATACAATGCAATGTAATATGTCCCAGTCCTACATAAAGCAATGTAATATGTCCCAGTCCTACATACAATGCAATGAATGTCCCAGTCCTACATAATGCAATGTAATATGTCCCAGTCCTACATACAATGCCATGTAATATGTCTATGTACTACATACAATGCAATGTAATATGCTGCAGTCCTACATAATTCAATCTAATATATCCAGTCCTACATACTGCAATGTAATATGTCCCAGTCCTACATAATGCAATGTAATATGTCCCAGTCCTATATACAGTGCAATGTAATATATCCCAGTCCTACATAATTCAATGTAATATGTCCCAGTCCTACATACAATGCAATGTAATATGTCCCAGTCCTACATAATGCAATGTAGTATGTCCCAGTCCTACATACTGCAATGGAATAAGTCCAAGTCCAACTTAAAGTGAAATGTAATATGCCCAAGTCCTATATACAATGCAATGAATGTCCCAGTCATACATACTGCAATGGAATAAGTCCAAGTCCTACATATAATGCAATATAATATGTCCCAGTCCTACATACAATGCGATAAAAAATGTCTAAGTCCTACATACAATGCAATGGAATATGTCCCAGTCCTACATACAATACAATATTGTATGTCCCAGTCCCACATACTGGAATATAATAAGTCCCAGTCCTACATACAATGCAATAAAATGTGTCCCACTCCTGAATATGGTAATTATGATCTGGAAGTATTATGCAGAAAACAAATCTCTTACTCACAATTGTAACATTTGAAATAATTACAAAGATGGAAAGTGTAGTTAATACAAAATATTTTATTTTTTTAACCTGGAGTTATGAATTTTTGTATTATAAAAAAAATTTGCTCTTGTACTGGTCTAACAATGGTTTGAAAAGCTACTTACTCAGTATAAATGTCGTCCAGTTTTTGTGCTAAAGTATTTCCTTGAGCATACACATAGGCTGTCAACTCAGCACAAACTGCTGCAGCACTGATGCCATCCTTGTCCAATACTGCAGTACCACACATGAATCCTGCAAAAATGTAATTACTTATTCATGTCAGCACCATACATGAATCCTGCAAGAATGTAATTACTTATTCATGTCAGTAACATACATGAATCCTGCAAGAATGTAATTACTTATTCATGTCAGTAACATACATGAATCCTGCAAGAATGTAATTACTTATTCATATCAGCACCACACATGAATCCTGCAAGAATGTAATTACTTATTCATGTCAGTAACATACATGAATCCTGCAAAAATGTAATTATTCATGTAGTACTGCAGTAACATACATGAATCCAGCAAGAAAATTAATTATTTATTTACATGCTTGGAAAATAAGACAAGAGTTTTATATTTTAAGGATTTTGAAACAGCATTAAGGTGAACCATGTTTGCTTAAATATATGATGTCCAGTTAGAACGTGACTGCAGTCTAAGCTATGTATTTTGCTTTCTGACAAAGTGACAGAGAAATATCCAAGTATGAAATGCAGTACCATCAGAAATATATCTTGCTGTTGTTGTGATGGTGGTGGTGTTTAATGCCCATTTTCAGCATAATATAGGCTATACATGGTGGCCAATATTAATGGTGGTGGAAGATCCCAGGAAATCCCTGAGAAGAACAACCTAATGGCAAACTATCTCACATACCTTTGTTAGTCAAGCCTGAGATTCAAACCCACACAAAGTTTGTTGAGTTGGCAGTGATCCAGAACAGTGAGCACTTCAGACTACTAAACCACTCAGAAAATATAGAACTAGGTCACAATGATAATGTTTGCAAACAATATTGTCATAATACTATGGAAGCTGATTGTAATCAATGAAAGAATGTTTCCAACTTTTAAGATTAACAATGAAAAATCTTAACACAAAACTGTTATCACCTAACACATGACATCCTCATTCTAACACAAGACATATCCCCATTCAAACACAAGACATATCCCTATTAGAACCTAAGAATGTTACCCCGATCCTAAACAAGATTGTTATCCTCATTCTAAAACCTACAAATGTTTAAATATAGCAGAAAATGTAATTCTCTGTGGCACATCATCAAAGGGAGAATCATGACAACAAAACAGCATTTAAAAGTCCCAACAGACTATACCATATTTACCATATATTTTGGGGCACCATATATGTTTAGTTACCATAAATTAATCTTTGCACTGTATGTTCTAGGACATTTTTCCCCAGTTGTGGGACACCTTTAAAATTGTTTGAAAATTTCATGTCAGAAAATGCACTTTAAGTTTAATTTTATTTTAAGAAAATATTGAACTGTGTACTTGAGATAATGTTTCCACTGCTGCACCACATCATTAACCCAACCCTTCTAGTACACAAATATAATTAATCCTTTGAGTTCATGAACATCTTATAGCTCTCGCACACCAAGAAAACTTATCACTTAGAGCAACACATATCCTGCTGCAAAAACTGCAAGGATTAAATTTAGATTTTTCTATTAGCACCAGTCTTGCAAATTCTCACAATCTTAACCCCCTTCATATTGACCATCTGTCCAGAAATTAGATAAAAATACATTTGAGTTTAATCCATGTTAATGATCGTATTGTTCATGAAACCACCTTTTTCTCTTCTGGCCTAAATGCATTCATTAAATGCTTTTATTTTCTCCTCCATATCTTCTGGGCAATGCTGAGTCATCAATGTTCTCACTGTAGCACTTCAAAAACTGATCCATTGTTTCAATATAATCCAAAATTGTCAGGAGTACTGGTAAAAAGGAACCAAAGCTGGCTTCCCTATATCATCCAACTTTGTGTGTATGTGTGTATGTATATGCTGTTGTTGTTCTAGGGTTTAATGTCATTTTTCAACACACGATAGGCTATACATGACCGCCAGTATTAATGGTGGAGGAAGAATCCGGGGAAAACCCCTGGAAGGAACCAATGACCCACGAGAAGCTACTGGCAAGCTTACTCACATACCCATATTGGTCAAATCTGAGACTTGAGATGGCAGTGATATGTAACAGAGAGTGCTTTAGACCACTCGGGGCCCCTCTTATGCATATTTATATATATATATATACATGTTCAAAGAATGAGTTTATGGTTATCTACCAGGCATGTTTAGTCACCATCCAAGCTTTTATTGTTTGCCATCTGTAATTATAATTTTTATGAACGAGCACTATGTCTGCATTGTAAATAGTATACAGCATTATCTTCTTAAATAACACTTTTTGTAACCCATGACTTTTGCAATCACAGTATTTTTTAATAATGAGTTTTACTGGAGAGATTTTATTAACCTGGATATAATACACTCTTAGTTATTTTTGCAGCTTGAACTGTTTCATGTATCAATGGCAGGTGCCTTTAAAGCAAATGATTGATATTTGTCTCTCTCTCTCCTTGTGACATTGCTGGATCCAGTTTTCTGCCGGATAAAATTACAACCGAACATAATTTATTTCCCAAAGTTCATATTGACGGACAATGTGTCATATGTTATCTAACATAAGATATACACACTACAGTAAGGCTTTATTGGCTACAGTTTGTGAATATATTTATTTCTTTAATAAACTGCTCAAGAGAAACAAAAAAGTGAATAAATGATAACAGAACAAGGTGTTTTCCTCATTTTATTATCAAATCATGTTTTATTGCTCAATTTTAGTGTAGCATCCAGTTGTGTGCGTGTGTGCAAAAAATGAACAAAATTTGTTTTGCTTCCTATGTTTTGGATATATGATCTAGGTTAATAATAAAAAAAAATCACTATAATTTCTGGGGGTACGAAAAAGTTTAATTGATTTATCGTCCCAATATATATGATAAATATTGGTATCAAGGATTCTACATTCACATTTGATATTCGACCAAGTCCCATCTGACTATATCATGCATTTTACATTAACTTATGATACCTGATCAATCAAAAATCATCTTACATTTACAGGTGTGTTCAAACTCATGTTAAAATAGATAGATTTAAAAGATACAGAAATCCTTGCATTTATTTCTTGTTGCATCTTGAGAGAAAGGCTGTATAAACCATTAAGATGCTTCAAAAAAACATGTATATAACATGTACAATTTTTGTATAAAGCATTTTGAATTAGATGGGTTTCAATTTTCATGGAATTTTAGTTGTTAGAAACCACAAATTTAAAGACTCCACAACAAACCACAAATATAAAGACACCTCAACAAACCACAAATATAAAGACATCTCAATAAACCACAAATATAAAGACCTCAACAATTATTTTTGTGGAAACGTTACGATCCAAGGATTTAAGCAGCAATGAAAATATCATTGCTTGCACAAGCCAAGAAATTTGATACCCATGAAAATAACTAAAGTCACAATTTATGATAAAGTACATATTTTACCAGTGGATGGATTTTTTTTTAATTTAGAGGTATCAAAATAAATTAAAAAATAAATCAAGTCATTTGTATTGAACAGTATAATATAAGCTCACTAACTTTGCAAATGTTAAAAGAAAACGTACCTAAATTTAAAATAAACTATTTTAGAATGAAATCACAAAATGTTTTGTCCCTCTAAAAATACCCACTACATTACCTATGGCCTCCTCAAAAGCAAAGATAACAGTTTTTTGCTGCTGTTTAAGCTGATCAGCTTTGTTCCCCATCCACTTGAATCCTGTCAGAGTCTCCTAAAAAACATACAAAAGTAGGTTATCTGTAGGTATAAAAGTCATGTGCTTGGAGTCCAGGGGATATAAGAATATTGAATCTGAGATTACACAGTACAAATCAGGTTTGAAGTCATGGGGATACAAAATGCTGGTTCTGGGCTTATACAGAACACATCCCAAGCTTGGAGTCCTGGGGGTACAAGAATGTTGAGTCTGGGCTTACCCACAACAAATTGTGTGCTTTGAGACCCGGGGCTACAAGAATGCTTAATTTGGGCTTCCATGCAACATATCTTTTGCTCAGAATCCAAGAGCAACCATAATATTGGGTCTGGACTTCAAATCAGATACTCAGGTTGTGAGTGGGTTAGTACTTATTATTATTTAATTCCCATCCATTTATTTTTAAAAAAATGCCAGTTCTACGATTTACACTTCACAAGGGATAATAGTTATTAATGACACAAAGGTAAAGCTTAAGTTAATAGATCCACATCCAACTTCCTTGTTTACCTTGTTTGGGTTATCAAATTTATGTCCTCTAGCTACAATCAGATTTTTAAATTTACTGAACCCTGAGTTACATTTCCTCGTTTTTATTTAGTTCAAACAAGGATACATGACAATGGTATAATCTTTGAATCTAAGATAAATTACAATTACAAAATGCTTATCTTCCACAATGAAAACTGTCACAAGCATATAATTTAAAAACATTCTGCCCATTTAATGCTTCTTGAAAAAAAATATATCTGAATTAATTCTTGATACACCGCTCCCTCGATAACTCATGCCCTGATAACTCACGAACACGCTTATAATGCGGTGTCTGGCGTGGATCACAATTTTTCCCTCAAAAATATATTTTAAAAAATCTTTGAAAATATGCCTATCGTAAAAAAATTATGATAAGAACTGGTAAATTAAACCTTTATACATTTATCGTTTTATCATGAAAAATGGTGATTAATGCCCAAAAGATGATTCAATATTGTGAAATTTGCAAATTCTAAATAAGATATCACATATTATGTTAGGGTTTATTTGTTGATACGCCGTAAATAAACAGTCTGGTAAAATAGCAATCAATGAAACCGTCCGGTAAATGCTAACAGGTGGCAACATATAATGAAATAAACAGCAATTAAATATCTTACTGTGTGAACACCACATTTTAATCCTTTATTTCTGTTTCAATGTAAACATTATAACTGCAACATATTCTTTTCTACGAAAACATGAAGAGTCAATCAACCGTCACATCAAAACCTGTGAGTACTTCAGTGAGAACCTAATTACCTGCCTGCATTGTTTTGATCAACAAACATGGCGAAGTGTTTGTTGCACTAAAATAATCCATTAAAAGAGACTTGTTTTGTTTTATCACTTATGTCTTATGCATTGAATCAAGCAAAAGACGATTTTGCTCGGCGGCAGTGAAATCAGGGTGCAACACAAAAAATTAACTGATTTTTTTCAAAAAGTCTAGTCATTTGTCAAGTGGCAATTTTATTTTATTATCATGTTCTAATTTACAGTTTTAAATTTGTCATTTTACTTCTACTGCAATCAAAAAAAAAATATATCAAACAATAAAACAAGAATGTATCCAGTTTAGCACAAAAATTAGTGATGTAATACACAATGTGCGAATCAGTACACGTGTTAAGCAAACAAAAATCACGTGGAATAATGTTTTTGATTAACTCCTCAATATACGGTAATTTATCTTGAAATTAATGTTACTCTATGAGGAAAAAATAAACTACACCGTTATGAAGAGATATTTATTCACAGTTAATCACAGCACGATTATAAAGTGAGTATTAAAAACTATAAAATCTGCCACCCACCCACTCTTTTGCCTTTGTATCGATCCTTTTATTGTTTTTTTTTTTCTATAGGTCCCTTGATAACTCCAACTTCACTTATAGTGCGGTCGATGTTTTTGGACCTCGATGTGTGCGAGTTATCAAGGGAGTGGTGTAAATGGTAACAATAAAATCATCTTTTTCTGACTTGTTTCAATACTACTTCATCCAAATATTTTAACAGCTAGAGTTCTTTGTAATTTTGTACAAGGTTCTCAGTGATCAGACGGTATAAAAATAATGTATGGCTTCTTTTCCATGCAGCATGAACTTTGCCTAACAAATGTTGGGATAATATGAATCATGTAGTCAAGTCGAACAGAGAATTGCTTGTTTGTTTGTTTGTTTGTTTGATTTGGATTTTTAACGTAGCTGTAACAATTTTTCAGTCATATCGCTATGATGTCTGCAATGAGGCAGTTTGTAGTGATGTCTAGCACTGGGGCATCATGCCGCAGACATACAGCATGATGTCCCACCTAGTCACATTATCCTGACACCAGGCCAACCAGTCCTAACATTAACCTCTTAATGCTGAGCATCAAGCGAGGCAACTGTTAATACCATTTATGTAAGTTTTTGGTATGACTCGGCAGGGGATCGAACCCTTGATCTCCCACTTCCGTGGCAAATACTCTAACCACTAGGCCACTAGAGTGGTTATGAACAAAAGTAATGAATCTCTGACTCTTTTCTAAAAAGAAAATGTTAATCATGTCTCAGACCATATAAACTTGAGCAAATACACATCAAAGTTATAACCTCGTGGCAAATCTGGAGTCATGCACTCACATCAAGTAGCCTTTATGTTCTGTAATTGCCATAAGCTAAAAACAACCTAAAAGGCAAAAGCCTGCTCAAATTTAGTAAACCCAAAAGGTATGAGTTAATGAAATTTCACTGGTACAGTCTAATGAATGCTATTGGTATCATGTTACTGGTACAGTCTAATGAATGGTATTGGTACCATGTTACTGGTACAGTCTAATTAATGGAATTGGTACCATGTTACTGGTACAGTCTAATGAATGGAATTGGTACCATGTTACTGGTACAGTCTAATGAATGGTATTGGTACCATGTTACTGGTACAGTCTAATGAATGGAATTGGTACCATGTTACTGGTACAGTCTAATGAATGGAATTGGTACCATGTTACTGGTACAGTCTATTGAATGGTATTGGTACCATGTTAATGGTACAGTCAAATGAATTGTATTGGTACCATGCTACTGGTAGTCTAATGAATGTTATTTGTACCATGCTACTAGTACAGTCTAATGAATGGTATTGGTACCATGTTACTGGTACAGTGCAATAAAATGACTTTTAGTACAATGTTACTGGTACCATGTTACTGATACAGTATAATGAAGATTACTGGCACAATTTTACTGACTTGGGAAATATAAGCAAATGAAAATATTTAAGAGAAAACCTAAACAGACATTTTTCTCTGATAGAGGAAAGGCAAAAGTAAATGATTGTTTTGCTTTCCCACAAGTTTGGGACTGTCCGTAAACCCAAAATCTTACCTCAAAATGGAAGCCCTCTTTCTGGGCTATCGTGTGCAGGATTTTAGAAGAAACTGTACTGGCTAACATGTACACATCTGAAGCTAAAAGGAAACAATGATACCAGTATGAGTTAATGAAATTTCACTGGTACAGTCTAATGAATGTTATTGGTACCATGTTACTGGTACAGACAAATTCAATGAATGTTATTGGTACCGTGTTACTGGTACAGTTTAAAGCATGTTATTGGTACATTGTTACTGGTACAGTCTAATGAATGTAATTGGCACCATATTACTGGTACAGTCTAATGAATGCTGAATGCTATTGGTACCATGTTACTGGTACAGTCTAATGAATGTTATTGGTACAGTGTTACTGGTACAGTCTAATGAATGGTATTGGTACCATATTACTAGTACAGTCTAATGAATGGTATTGGTACCATGTTACTGGTACAGTCTAATGAATGTTATTGGTACCATGGGTTACGAAATACCCGATATGGCATAGAGGGTACACCATACTCCTCTAATCTATTTTTAAGCTTATCAGTCCTGTTAATTTTGTTATATAATTTGTCTGTTGTTATCCTGTATTTAATGAATTATTATTTTGAAACTCGTAGTTATGACACTGTTACGAAATACGATATGGCATAGAGGGTACACCATACTCCACTAAGTGAGTTGTCCTGTACAGCGAGTCGCACGTGCCGTGCGTATATTGAAGGTTTCGCGCGAATCACTTTTTACAAGTACGGCATACTACTATATAAGTATAGTGCAGGGTCATTTTAAGACGCAGTGGACATTAGAGCAGACCTCTAAACCTTTCATTTGTCGGGAATTAGAGCCAAAAAGTTGGGTGAGTCAAATGCGTTCTTTTTGGTTAATGTTTCAGTTAAATGTTCAGTTTCGTAATAGCATGTTCGTTTTATTATGTATTGCGTTAATTCGTTTTATTATTTGGAAAACTGTCCATTTTTATATTCAGCTCACCGGTCAACGAGTGAATAGATGAGTATTCCAGTCCAATGTTAACCGGTGGAGTGGAGACGGGCAAACATGAACTACTGCCGCACCGAAAGGAAGTGCAGGGTTAACGTCCGTAGTTTTGGTTTATTGACTATTTTATGTAAGACACGAATAGCGTGTTTATAGTCAATTGAACCCTATGTTTTGATTTATTGACTATTTTGTGTGAGACACGAATAGTGTGTTTAGTCAATTGAATGCTATGTTTTGTTTTATCGACCATTTTGTGTGTGACACGAATAGCGTGTTATAGTCAATTGAACCCTATGTTTTGATTTATTGACTATTTTGTGCGAGACACGAATAGCGTGTTTAGTCAATTGAATGCTATGTTTTGTTTTGTTGACTATTTTGGGTGTGACACGAATAGCGTGTTTATAGTCAATTGAACCCTATGTTTTGATTTATTGACTATCTTGTGTGAGATACGAATATCGTGTCTATAGTCAATGTAATGCTATGTTTTGTATATTGGGTACAGACATATAGTACAGTAGTGGATGACTACAGGCATATAGTACAGTAGTGGATGACTACAGACATATAGTACAGTAGTGGATGACTACAGACATATAGTACAGTAGTGGATGACTACAGACATTTAGTACGGTAGTGGATTCATTTGTGTATTGTGGGCTCATTATATATATATATATATATATATATATATATATATATATATATATATATATATATATACATATATATATTATACCTATCATGTTGATTTTTAATATAATTTTTATTTAACCGAACGTGTTTGTTATTTCTTTAAAACCCTGCCTAGTCTCAAAGGGTCGGCTCGACAACGTTACACCATGTTACTGGTACAGACAAATTCAATGAATGTTGTTGGTACCGTGTTACTGGTACAGTTTAATGAATGTTATTGGTACCATGTTACTGGTACAGTCAAATTCAAATGAATGTTATTGGTATGTTACTGGTAAAGTGCAATAAAATGATTTTAGTACAATGTACAGAAACACCTCGAACATTCGCATTTCTGGATTTGCGATTTCGCGGATTCGCCAAATTTTCAATAGATCCTAGCTGTAACTCCTTAAGTATGTTGTGCAGTCATTTTCATTATTTTCAACGTACAGTACTGCACAGCTAATTCATCATCATCATTATCTTCAAAGGTGATTACCCATACTACTGTTTTTTTTTATTAAATATTTTTAATGTGCATATGTATTTTTGTTCTCTCTCTCTCTCTCTCTCTATTTCTTTCTCGTAGTTAGCGCGCACACGTATTTTTACAACTTATTATTTCTCTGTACATCTTTACGTAATTTGAAATTGATTGAATACCAGTACCCTCTACGTACATGTTTTCTATATTTTATTGATTTGTACCTTCATTATATGACTTCTGTGACATATGAAGTTTACCTAGTCTACCTTCCTGATAATGACAAAGAAAACGTCAGTCATTAAGTTTACAGTCCCATTCGTTACTTGGTTTTACCTTACTGTGAGTGCAAAAGAAAACAGCAGCCAATGAATTAGTATAGGGGTAATATTAGTATACCAAACTGTAAATGCACCAGTGTGGCAAATACCCATTAGTATAGATAATGTACTCTATTTTTACGCCCACCATTTATTTCTTTTTTAAGTGTAATGTATTAAGCTAACTTTTAAATGAAATTCAAGTGCTTTGGGTGCATGATTTGGGTCATATTTAGGGGTTAAACTTTAGAAATAAGCATTTTTAGCATTTTTAGTGACTCGTACCAAACATTCGTGATTCCTCCTGATGTGGAACCTAATCTCACGAATGTTCGAGGTATTACTGTAATGAAATATTACTGGTACTGTGTTACTGGTACAGTCAAATGAATGGAATTGGTTCCATGTTACTAGTACAGTCAAATGAATGGTACTGGTATCATGTTACTGGTACAGTCTAATGAATGTTATTGGTACCGTGTTACTGGTACAGTCTAATGAATGGTATTGGTACCATGTTACTGGTACAGTCTAATGAATGTTATTGGTACCATGTTACTATTACAGTCTAATGAATGATATTGGTACCATGTTTCTGGTACAGTCTAATGAATAGTATTGGTACCATGTTACTGGTACAGTCTAATGAATGGTATTGGTACCATGTTACTAGTACAGTCAAACAAATGTTATTGGTACCGTGTTACTGGTACAGACTAATGAATAGTATTGGTACCATGTTTCTGGTACAGTCTAATGAATAGTATTGGTACCATGTTACTGGTACAGTCTAATGAATGGTATTGGTACCATGTTACTAGTACAGTCAAACAAATGTTATTGGTACCGTGTTACTGGTACAGTCTAATGAATGTTATTGGTACCATGTTACTGGTGCAGTCTAATGAATGGTGGTATTGGTATCATGTTACTGGTACAGTCTAATGAATGGTATTGGTATCATGTTACTGGTACAGTCTAATGAATGGTATTGGTATCATGTTACTGGTACAGTTCAATAAAATGATTTTTAGTACAATGTAATGAAATATTACTGGTACTCTGTTACTAGTACAGTTTAATTATTATTACTGGTATAGGATAATAAAATTTTTAATAAGTGCCTATACTACTGTTATAATCAAATAAAAAGATTACAAATGAAATATTACTCTTACAATGCTACTGGTACAGTCTAATGAAATGTTAGGTGTACAGTCTTATGAAATATTATGGTAGTTTAATGAAATATTACTGGTACAATGATACTGGTACAGTCTAATGAAATGTTATGTGTACAGTTTTATGAAATATTATGGTAGTTTAATGAAATATTACTGGTACAGTTTAATGAAATATTAATGATACCATGTTATAGGTTAGGTCTAGTGAAATATTACTGGTACAGTTTAATGAAATATTACTGGTACAGTATAATGAAATATTAATGATACCATGTTACAGTGGTTCAAGTCCTACTTAGTCAACAGGACACAAATTATATCTGCAAATGGAATACACTCCAGTCCAGTTGACGTATGTTGTGGTGTTCCACAGGGATCTGTTCTCTTCATTCTGTATACTCAGCCACTCTCAAATGTCATAGATCATCACCCAGTGTCGCACCAATTGTATGCTGATGACACCCAAATATACAAGTCGAGCCACCCAACTGAAGTTGATGCTACCATCCATGGAGTAGAGAAGTTCATTTCTGATGTGAAATCATGGATGACATGTAACAAGCTGCAGATGAATGATGATAAAACTGAGGCTATTCTGATCACAACACAAAGACTTTCTCATTCACATCCTTTACCTCAGACAATATCAGCAACACCAACATTAAATTCTCACAGTCAGTACGGAACCTAGGCGTTACTTTAGACAATACTCTCACATTGCACCAACATGTCGTGAACATATGCAAGGCTGCATATCTTGAATTGAGACGCATTAGTTCCATTCGTAAATATCTTTCAGTTGATGCCACTAAAACACTTGTGTGTTCATTAGTACTTTCAAGACTGGACTATTGTAACTCAATTATGTCTGGTTCGTCACAATATTTGCTCCAGAAACTTCAAAAAGTTCAAAATACAGCTGCACGGATCATCTTTAGAGTACCTCGATCAGAGCACACCTCACCACTGCTCTGTACCCTACAATGGCCATCAATTCGATACAGAATCAAACACAAAATTTGTTCTCTGTGCTATGTTTCAATGACAGACTCCAGTCCAACATACCTATCCAGCCTCACCCATGTGTATACACACCAGCTAGATCCTTATGCTCTTCTTCTGATAATCATCTACTCCTTGTTCCCAAGGTGAAAACAAAGTCATATGGATGGACAACATTCGTTTGCACACCAGGGCCCGGCGACATGGAACGAATTGCCCATTGAAATTAGACACAAAGACACAGTGGTCCCTTTTAAGAGTGCTCTTAAGACTCACCTGTTTCGACTGCTGGGACAATCTTAGTGTCCTAATCAAGTTTTGTATCTTATATGTTTTCAGCAAGTTTTTATATTTTCCAATTTAATTGTTTTTGTCATTTGTTGTTCTGAAGTGTAGTCATATCATTATTGATGGTGTAAAGTGCTTAGAGCTTTGAAAGATTAGGCGCTATACAAAGTCCTCATTATTATTATTATTATTATTACTGGTACAGTCTAATGAAATATTACTGGTACAGTTTAATGAAATAGTAACGATACCATGTTACTGGTACAGTCTAATGAAATATTACTGGCACAGTGTAATGAAATGCTAATGGTTGTTGTTATAGGGTTTCACACTATTTTTCAGCACAAGAAAGGCTATACATGGCGGCCAGTATTAATGGTGAAGTAAGAACAAGAAAACCCCCAGAAAGAACCACTGACCCACGAGAAGCTACCAGCAAGCTTTCACACATACCCACACTGGCAGAATCTGACACTTGAACCCATGCAGACAGAGGTGAGATGGCAGTGATCAATAACAGAGCACTTAAGATTACTTGGCCACTCAGGGCCCCCAAAATACATTGGAATTGTCTGTAATCTATTACTTTTTGAGTAATGCTAATGGTAAAGTTTAATGAAATATTACTGGTACCATGTTTCTGGTATAATTGATTGATATACCATGTTACTCGAACAGTCTAATGAAAAAAAATGTTATGGGTAATGTTTAATGAAATATTACTGGTACCATGTTCCTGGTACAGTCTAATGAAATGTTACTGGTACCATGTTCCTGGTACAGTCTAATGAAATGTTACTGGCACAGTCTAATGAAATATTACTGGTAACATGTTAATGGTACAGTCTAATAAAATATTACTGGTACCATGCTACTGGTACAGTCTAATGAAATGTTACTGGTAGTCTAATGAAATATTACTGGTCCCATGTTGTTGGTACAATTTAATAAAATATTACTGGTACCATGTTTCTGGTACAGTGTAATGAAATATCACTGGTACCATGTTACTTTTACAGTGTAATGAAATATTATTGGTACAGTCTAATTAAATATGCCTGTTTCCATGTTACTGATACAGTCTAAAAAATATTACTGGCACCATGTTAATCATACAGTCGAATGAAATATTACTGGTACCATATTAATGGTACAATCTAATAGAAATGTTGCTGGCACATCCTTAAAAAATGAAGCAGTGTTGTTGGTATAAACAAAAATGCTGCTCTTAAAACCTAATTAAATGATACAGTGTTGCTCTTAAAACCTAATTAAATGATACAGTGTTGCTCTTAAAACCTAATTAAAAAATGATACGGTGTTGCTTTTAAAACCTAATTAAAAAATGATACAGTGTTGCTCTTAAAATCTAATTAAAAATGATACAGTGTTGCTCATAAAACCTAATTAAATGATACAATGTTGCACTCAAAACCTAATTAAATGATTGATTGTTGCTCTTAAACCTAATTAAATGATATAATGTTGTCCTTAAAACCTAATTAAATGATATAATGTTGCTCTTAAACCTAATTAAATGATAGATTGTTGCTTTCAAAACCTAATTAAGTGATATAATGTTGCCCTTAAAACCTAATTAAATGATACAACATTGCTCTTAAAACCAACATAATTAAATGATACAATGTTGCTAGAAACGCCTAATAAAATCTTACTGGTATAGCCGAATGAAATGAGAAAGTATTAGTATATAACGACACGAAACTATGTTACTGGCATAGCTTAATGAAATGAAAGTTATTGGCAAAGCCTAATTAAATGAAACACACACACAGTTTCTTTTCAATAGTGTATACTGGTAACACTTACCATTTATTTCATTTAACATTTATCATCATGAGAGATAACATTAGTGGGAATGTGTTTCATTTAATTTAACATTTATCATAATAAGAGGTAACATTAGTGGGAATGTGTTTCATTTAATTTAAAATATATCATCATGAGAGGTAACATTAGTGGGAATGTGTTTTTTTTCATTTAACATTTATCATCATGAGAGGTAACTTTAGTGGGAATGTGTTTCATTTCATTTAACATTTATCATCATAAGAGGTAACATAAGTGGGAAGTTGTTTCATTTAATTTAAAATATATCATCATGAGAGGTAACATTAGTGGGAATGTGTTTTTTTCATTTAACATATATCATCATGAGAGGTAACATTAGTGGGAATGTATGTTTTATTTTCATTTAACATTTATCATCATGAGAGGTAACATTAGTGGGAATGTGTCTTTCATTTAACATATATCATCATGAGAGGTAACATTAGTGGGAATGTGTGTTTCATTTAACATTTATCATCATGAGAGGTAACATTAGTGGGAATGTGTGTTTCATTTAACATTTATCATCATGAGAGGTAACATTAGTGGGAATGTGTGTTTTATTTTCATTTAACATTTATCATCATGAGAGGTAACATTAGTGGGAATGTGTCTTTCATTTAACATATATCATCATGAGAGGTAACATTAGTGGAAATGTGTGTTTCATTAAACATTTATCATCATGAGAGGTAACATTAGTGGAAATGTGTGTTTTATTTCATTTAACATTTATCATCATGAGAGGTAACTTTAGTGGGAATGTGTTCTTTTTCTTTTAACATTTATCATCATGAGAGGTAACATTAGTGGAAATGTGTGTTTCATTTAACATTTATCATCATGAGAGGTAACATTAGTGGGAATGTGTGTTTCGTTTAACATTTATCATCATGAGAGGTAACATTAGTGTGAATGTGTTTTATTTTCATTTAACATTTATCATCATGAGAGGTAACATTAGTGGGAATGTGTGTTTCATTAAACATTTATCATCATGAGAGGTAACATTAGTGGAAATGTGTGTTTTATTTCATTTAACATTTATCATCATGAGAGGTAACTTTAGTGGGAATGTGTTCTTTTTCTTTTAACATTTATCATCATGAGAGGTAACATTAGTGGAAATGTGTGTTTCATTTAACATTTATCATCATGAGAGGTAACATTAGTGGGAATGTGTGTTTTATTTCATTTAACATTTATCATCATGAGAGGTAACTTTAGTGGGAACGTGTTCTTTTTCTTTTAACATTTATCATCATGAGAGGTAAGAGGTTGGTGTTAGGACTGGTCGGCCTGGTGTCAGGATAATGTGATTGGGTGGGACATCATGCTACATGTCTGCGGCATGATGCCCCTGTGCTACTCATCATTATAAACTGTCTAAATTTAGACATCATAGTGATATGACTGAATTTTTTTTAAAGCTATGTTAAAAATCCTAATCACTTACTCGCTCACTTATTTCAAGACAGAGTTTCGACTGCAGGGACAACCTTTGCGACCTAATCATGTGTTGTATCTTATATGTTTTCAGGATGTTTTTGTTTTCCAATTTCATTCTTTTTGTCATTTGTTTTTCTATAGTGTAGTCATATCATTATAGATGGTGTAAAGCGCTTAAAGCTTTGAAAGATTAGGCGCTATACAAAGTCCTCATTATTATTATTATTATTATTATTATTTAGTTTATTGCTACTACCCTTATTTCAAGACAGTGTTTACAAATTTAGTGATGCAATTATTACAGTCAAGATTGAATCCAAAGTTCTCGAGTTACCTGCCATGTTTTCATTCTTTAAAATACTGAATAATTAGAATTTGAATTAACCTGGAATGTTAGGATTCTTCTTATGGAATGTATACCATGACCACCATCCAAGCAGAGCACCAATCTCATTGCCTGTAAAAATCTTCCACTGTCCACTGAAAGAAAAACAAAATATACTCTAAATCCTCTGATATTGCTGACCTGGTTGGACATCGCAGCATTTCTTGCCTTAGAGCAAAGGCTAAATTAGATGCATATGATAAGGCTAAACATTTGTAGAAAGGGTATTCCGAATTTATGGAGAATGTAATTTTACAAACTTAACAAGGTCACCAAAACTTTTATAGAAAGGGTATTCCGAATTTATGGAGAATGTAATTTTACAAACTTAACAAGGTCACCAAACTTTTATAGAAAGGGTATTCCGAATTTATGAAGAATGTAATTTTACAAACTTAACAAGGTCACCAAAACTTTTATAGAAAAGGGTATTCCGAATTTATGGAGAATGTAATTTTACAAACTTAACAAGGTCACCAAAACTTTTATAGAAAGGGTATTCCGAATTTATGGAGAATGTAATTTTACAAACTTAACAAGGTCAACAAAACTTTTATAGAAAGGGTATTCCGAATTTATGGAGAATGTAATTTTACAAACTTAACAAGGTCACCAAAACTTTTATAGAAAGGGTATTCCGAATTTATGGAGAATGTAATTTTACAAACTTAACAAGGTCACCAAAACTCATAGAAAGGGTATTCCGAATTTATGGAGAATTTAATTTTAGAAACTCAACAAGGTCACCAAAACTTTTCTAAAAAGGGTATTGTGAATTTATGGGGAATGTAATTGAACAAACCTGACAAGCTCACTAAAACAGATTTTGAAGGGATATTATTCTTTAATTAGTTTTAAAAAAGATCAATAAGTTCAAATAAATATTCGCATAAGGTATTTTTTCATTTTTGTCCTTTCAGACAATTCTAATATTACAAATTGGCATCGAAATTCTTAATGATTTAGCTGACAATCAGAGACTTTTGATACGATTTAAAATTATACAATGAAAAGATAGATGTAAAATGTTTTCAAAAATAATGTTTAATGTCCTTATCTTATGGAATGATGCCATTAACAACCAATTAGTACTGGCTAATTTTGATCTGCAGAAGATAATGGTAATCAAATTTCAAAAAACAATATCACTGAAAAGATGAAACCCAAAGCAACATTCTGTGAAGCAGGTATTAAATACTAACGTAAGTAGGGAGGACAAAACATATATTTTTATCTTGTCATTTTAAATTAATTCATAGAATAATCTGGACTAAACATGTTAAAAAAATGATACATTGTCTGAAACAGTGAAAATGAAACTACATAAGGTTTATTCAATGACTGTGACAATAATTAACATTTTTGCATTCTTATGTAGATCTCTTTGATACCAGTCTAATCATATCATACTTATAATTGATAGTAATATTATTACGATTATATATTTTAATTATTCTCATGCTGATTTTGATTAAATATTACAGTTATGCTTGCAAATTCAACATATGTAATCTTCTATTTACGCAGAAACAATCACACTGAAAATATACACTGCTAGAATATGCAAATAAGATCAGTTTCTTCAAAATATGGAGCACAATCATGAATAAACAACTTGTGTAAGAAATACTTTATCTTTGTCACTATTTGTGTCTGATTTGTCTAAAGTTTGGGGATACCAATCCTTATCTATTAGCTGAAAAGTTTGCCATAAGTATTAATAAGTCTTGCCTTGAAGACTTTTCTGCCAAAGCCAGCCTGTCAGCATCAGGATCATTTGCCAAAATTACTCGACTGTCATGCTCATCAGCTGTCTTCATGGCAAGGATCTGGAAGGAAAGTGAGCAAATATGTCTTACAAATGTGTTTATTTAGGAAGAAAGAACATTTTTAAAAATAAATTTTGGTTTTCCATGAATACTTACCCAATCATATTAGCCTGCTACCTCATGAATCCATCCGTAGTAAAAAACAAAAATATTTGTACTGTCTAGCTTTAGATAGACAAGAGGGCAGTAACTCTTGCCCATCACCACTCCTTGACACCACCAAGTGTTGCCAGCTTTTCTTTAGCTGAACGAGACATTAACATAGATGTTCACATGGCTGGGTGGTTTGGAGGTTTATAAGTAATGTAAAGAGGTATGTATTCTCTGAGAAACATAATTTACATTAAAAATTTGCCTTCTCTTTCAAATAGGTTTCACAATCACATTATGTTGAAAGAAAATAGGAGAAGCAGATGCTGAACATCTAATCTCTACATCTAGTAAACTTCTGGAAATGAATGGATGGATTCCCCATATGAAAGATAACCTGTTCTCCTAATGGCCTAAGATACACAGCCCGATATCCCTTGATCTTATATATATATATATATATATATATATATATATATATATATATATATATATATACACACACACACACACACACATGCATGGTGAAGAAGATGAAGTTGAAATCTTATCACCTACCAAAATTTTCAATGACGAATCCAGAGAAGCTAATGGGCTATGTTGATTGGTCTTGTTGGGTCTGGTGTTATCTGTGCTGATGTGCAGCTACTCTGATCTGGTGAGATGTCAGAGTATACCAACCCCCTTCAGTCAGAAATAAAGGACGTGAAGCATGATATCCTGTTTTATGTCTCACAGAGATTGCTAGAAACTTGGGAGTAGTAAACTACGTGAGAAGGGACAATGCTTGTGTTGTGCCACAACTTGTCTCTGTATGTCTCAAGTAGTGCTTGAGAGTGCAGACAGAATCTTGTATATCTGCCTCCAGACTTGTCTATGGGAAAAAAACAAGAGGACAAATGACAACTCATCGGTTACTTGTGGACAGCAACTGATTCTTGACAACTAGGCCTGGTTGTGTAATGAGGAATACTGAATGATCCACACCAAACAGAAGATTGTTTGGGTTAACTAAAAAGGCATGTAGCTCAGTGATAATAGATGTGACAGCTAAAGCTATCAGAAAACATGTACTGTATGATAGGAACATTAGTGAAGCATGTGTGAGATATTCACACTTACTTGAGTTGAGCCAAATTAGAATCCAAGACAAATTACATTTTGGAAATAATAATAATGGATTTTGGTTGCTGGAAATCAAATTGTCTAACATATCTAAGAGATTTTCATGCCCAATGTCACATCTGTTATGATGTCGGAATGTGTCCGAGATCATTGATCCCAGAGGGTGAGAACAGAATCTTACATTATAATAATAATAATAATAATAATAATAATAATAATAATAATAATATTAATAATAATAATAATAATAATAATAATGAGGACTTTGTAAAGTGCCTAATCTCTAAAAGCTCTAAGCACTTTACAATGTTAGACAACACCTAAAAAATAAAAAAACATTAATGATATGATCACCAAAAACTCACCATGAAATTAGAAAACATAAAACATGATGAAAATAGATAAGGCAGGAAACATTATTAGGTCTTTAAGTTTGTTCTTTTAGTCAAAATAGGTTAGTTTTAAGAGCACTCTTGAATTAGATCACTGTGTCTTTCTGTCTAACTTCAGTGGGCAGTTCGTTCAAAAACAAAAATGTATCCTATCTGTTGATAAACATGACATGCAATTTATCCTATCTGTTGATAAACATAAATGTATCCTATCTATTTCTTAAACACAAAATGTATCGTATCTGTTGATGAAACAAATTTATCCTATCTGTTTTTGAAACACAAAATTTATCCTATGTGTTGATGAAACATGAATTTATCCCATTGGTTGATAAACCTGAATTTATCCCATCGGTTGATAAACTTGACATGCTATTTATCCTATCTGTTGATAAAAATGACATGCCATTTATCCTATCTGTTGATAAACATGGCATGCAATTTATCCTATCTGCTGATAATCAAGACATGCAATTTATCCTATCTGTTGAAAAATTTGACATGCAATTTATCCTATCTGTTGATAAACATGGCATGCTATTTATACTATCTTTTGATAAACATGACATGCTATTTATCCTATCTGTTGATAAACTTGACATGCAATTTATCCTATCTTTTGACAAACAAGACATGTTATTTATAGTATCTCTTGATAAACATGGCATGCTATTTATGCTATCTTTTGATAAACATGGCATGATATTAATACTATCTTCTGATAAACCTGACATGCTATTTATCCTATCTGTTGATAAACATGACATGCTATTTATCCTATCTGTTGATAAACATGACATGCAATTTATACTATCTGTTGATAAACATGGCATGCTATTTATACTATCTTTTGATAAACATGACATGCTATTTATCCTATCTGTTGATAAACTTGACATGCAATTTATCCTATCTTTTGACAAACAAGACATGTTATTTATAGTATCTCTTGATAAACTTGACATGCTATTTATCCTATCTGTTGATAAACATGACATGCTACTTATCCTATTTGTTGATAAACACGACATGCTATTGGTACTATCTTTTGATAAACATGACATGCAATTTATCCTACCTGTTCATAAACATGACATGCTATTTATCCTATCTATTGAAAAATTTGACATGCAATTTATCCTATCGGTTGATAAACATGACATGCAATTTATCCCAAATGTTGATAAACATGACATGCAATTTATACTATCTGTTGATAAACTGGACATGCAATTAATCCTATCGGTTGATAAACATGACATGCAATTTATCCTACCTGATGATGAAACATAAATTTATCCTATATGTTGATAAAACGAATTTATCATATCACTTGATCAACATTAATTTATCCTATCCGTTGATAAACATTACATGCTCTTTATCCTATCTGTTATCAGTTGATAAACTTGACATGCAATTTATCCTATCTGTTGATCAAACATAAATTTATCCTATCTGGTGATAAACATTACATGCTATTTATCCTATCTGTTGATAAACATGGCATGCTATTTATACTATCTTTTGATAAACATGACATGCTATTTATCCTATCTGTTGATAAACTTGACATGCAATTTATCCTATCTTTTGACAAACAAGACATGTTATTTATAGCATCTCTTGATAAACTTGACATGCTATTTATCCTATCTGTTGATAAACATGACATGCTACTTATCCTATTTGTTGATAAACACGACATGCTATTGGTACTATCTTTTGATAAACATGACATGCAATTTATCCTATCTGTTGATCAAACATAAATTTATCCTATCTGGTGATAAACATTACATGCTATTTATCCTATCTGTTGATAAACATGGCATGCTATTTATACTATCTTTTGATAAACATGACATGCTATTTATCCTATCTGTTGATAAACTTGACATGCAATTTATCCTATCTTTTGACAAACAAGACATGTTATTTATAGTATCTCTTGATAAACTTGACATGCTATTTATCCTATCTGTTGATAAACATGACATGCTACTTATCCTATTTGTTGATAAACACGACATGCTATTGGTACTATCTTTTGATAAACATGACATGCAATTTATCCTACCTGTTCATAAACATGACATGCTATTTATCCTATCTATTGAAAAATTTGACATGCAATTTATCCTATCGGTTGATAAACATGACATGCAATTTATACTATCTGTTGATAAACTGGACAATCAATTAATCCTATCGGTTGATAAACATGACATGCAATTTATCCTACCTGATGATGAAACATAAATTTATCCTATATGTTGATAAAACGAATTTATCATATCACTTGATCAACATTAATTTATCCTATCCGTTGATAAACATTACATGCTCTTTATCCTATCTGTTATCAGTTGATAAACTTGACATGCAATTTATCCTATCTGTTGATCAAACATAAATTTATCCTATCTGGTGATAAACATTACATGCTATTTATCCTATCTGTTGATAAACATGGCATGCTATTTATACTATCTTTTGATAAACATGACATGCTATTTATCCTATCTGTTGATAAACTTGACATGCAATTTATCCTATCTTTTGACAAACAAGACATGTTATTTATAGTATCTCTTGATAAACTTGACATGCTATTTATCCTATCTGTTGATAAACATGACATGCTACTTATCCTATTTGTTGATAAACACGACATGCTATTGGTACTATCTTTTGATAAACATGACATGCAATTTATCCTACCTGTTCATAAACATGACATGCTATTTATCCTATCTATTGAAAAATTTGACATGCAATTTATCCTATCGGTTGATAAACATGACATGCAATTTATCCCAAGTGTTGATAAACATGACATGCAATTTATACTATCTGTTGATAAACTGGACATGCAATTAATCCTATCGGTTGATAAACATGACATGCAATTTATCCTACCTGATGATGAAACATAAATTTATCCTATATGTTGATAAAATGAATTTATCATATCACTTGATCAACATTAATTTATCCTATCCGTTGATAAACATTACATGCTCTTTATCCTATCTGTTATCAGTTGATAAACTTGACATGCAATTTATCCTATCTGTTGATCAAACATAAATTTATCCTATCTGGTGATAAACATTACATGCTATTTATCCTATCTGTTGATAAACATGGCATGCTATTTATACTATCTTTTGATAAACATGACATGCTATTTATCCTATCTGTTGATAAACTTGACATGCAATTTATCCTATCTTTTGACAAACATGACATGTTATTTATAGTATCTCTTGATAAACTTGACATGCTATTTATCCTATCAGTTGATAAACATGACATGCTACTTATCCTATCTTTTGATAAACATGACATGCAATTTATCCTACCTGTTCATAAACATGACATGCTATTTATCCTATCTGTTGAAAAATTTGACATGCAATTTATGCTATCAGTTGATAAACATGAAATGCAATTTATCTCATCTGTTGATAAACATGACATGCAATTTATACTATCTGTTGATAAACTGGACATGCAATTAATCCTATCGGTTGATAAACATGACATGCAATTTATCCCAAGTGTTGATAAACATGACATGCAATTTATACTATCTGCTGATAAGCTGGACATAAAACTAATCCTATCGGTTGATAAACATGACATGCAATTTATCACGTTTATTGATAAACATGACATGCAATTTATCCTATCTGTTGCTCAAACATAAATTTATCCTATCCGTTGATAAACATTACATGCTCTTTATCCTATCTGTTATCAGTTGATAAACTTGACATACAATTTATCATGTTTGTTGATAAACATGACATGCAATTTATCCTATCTGTTGATCAAACATAAATTTATCCTATCTGGTGATAAACATTACATGCTATTTATCCTATCTGTTGATAAACATGGCATGCTATTTATACTATCTTTTGATAAACATGACATGCTATTTATCCTATCTGTTGATAAACTTGACATGCAATTTATCCTATCTTTTGACAAACATGACATGTTATTTATAGTATCTCTTGATAAACTTGACATGCTATTTATCCTATCTGTTGATAAACATGACATGCTACTTATCTTATCTATTGATAAACACGACATGCTATTGATACTATCTTTTGATAAACATGACATGCAATTTATCCTACCTGTTCATAAACATGACATGCTATTTATCCTATCTGTTGAAAAATTTGACATGCAATTTATCCTATCGGTTGATAAACATGAAATGCAATTTATCTCATCTGTTGATAAACATGACATGCAATTTATACTATCTGTTGATAAACTGGACATGCAATTAATCCTATCGGTTGATAAACATGACATGCAATTTATCCCAAGTGTTGATAAACATGACATGCAATTTATACTATCTGTTGATAAGCTGGACATAAAACTAATCCTATCGGTTGATAAACATGACATGCAATTTATCCCAAGTGTTGATAAACTTGACATGCAATTTATCACGTTTGTTGATAAACATGACATGCAATTTATCCTATCTGTTGATCAAACATAAATTTATCCTATCCGTTGATAAACATTACATGCTCTTGATCCTATCTGTTATCAGTTGATAAACTTGACATGCAATTTATCACGTTTGTTGATAAACATGACATGCAATTTATCCTATATGTTGATCAAACATAAATTTATCCTATTTGGTGATATCACTTGATCAATATTAATTTATCCTATCCGTTGATAAACATTACATGCTCTTTATCCTATCTGTTATCAGTTGATAAACTTGACATACAATTTATCACTTTTGTTGATAAACATGACATGCAATTTATCCTATCTGTTGATCAAACATAAATTTATCCTATCTGGTGATAAACATTACATGCTATTTATCCTATCTGTTGATAAACATGGCATGCTATTTATACTATCTTTTGATAAACATGACATGCTATTTATCCTATCTGTTGATAAACTTGACATGCAATTTATCCTATCTTTTGACAAACATGACATGTTATTTATAGTATCTCTTGATAAACTTGACATGCTATTTATCCTATCTGTTGATAAACATGACATGCTACTTATCTTCTCTATTGATAAACACGACATGCTATTCATACTATCTTTTGATAAACATGACATGCAATTTATCCTACCTGTTCATAAACATGACATGCTATTTATCCTATCTGTTGAAAAATTTGACATGCAATTTATCCTATCGGTTGATAAACATGAAATGCAATTTATCCCATCTGTTGATAAACATGACATGCAATTTATACTATCTGTTGATAAACTGGACATGCAATTAATCCTATCGGTTGATAAACATGACATGCAATTTATCCTACCTGTTGGTGAAACATAAATTTTTCCTATATGTTGATAAAATGAATTTATCATATCACTTGATCAACATTAATTTATCCTATCCGTTGATAAACATTACGTGCTCTTTATCCTATCTGTTATCAGTTGATAAACTTGACATGCAATTTATCCTATCTGTTGATCAAACATAAATTTATCCTATCTGGTGATAAACATTACATGCTATTTATCCTATCTGTTGATAAACATGGCATGCTATTTATACTATCTTTTGATAAACATGACATGCTATTTATCCTATCTGTTGATAAACTTGACATGCAATTTATCCTATCTTTTGACAAACAAGACATGTTATTTATAGTATCTCTTGATAAACTTGACATGCTATTTATCCTATCTGTTGATAAACATGACATGCTACTTATCCTATTTGTTGATAAACACGACATGCTATTGGTACTATCTTTTGATAAACATGACATGCAATTTATCCTACCTGTTCATAAACATGACATGCTATTTATCCTATCTATTGAAAAATTTGACATGCAATTTATCCTATCGGTTGATAAACATGACATGCAATTTATCCCAAGTGTTGATAAACATGACATGCAATTTATACTATCTGTTGATAAACTGGACATGCAATTAATCCTATCGGTTGATAAACATGACATGCAATTTATCCTACCTGATGATGAAACATAAATTTATCCTATATGTTGATAAAATGAATTTATCATATCACTTGATCAACATTAATTTATCCTATCCGTTGATAAACATTACATGCTCTTTATCCTATCTGTTATCAGTTGATAAACTTGACATGCAATTTATCCTATCTGTTGATCAAACATAAATTTATCCTATCTGGTGATAAACATTACATGCTATTTATCCTATCTGTTGATAAACATGGCATGCTATTTATACTATCTTTTGATAAACATGACATGCTATTTATCCTATCTGTTGATAAACTTGACATGCAATTTATCCTATCTTTTGACAAACATGACATGTTATTTATAGTATCTCTTGATAAACTTGACATGCTATTTATCCTATCTGTTGATAAACATGACATGCTACTTATCCTATTTGTTGATAAACACGACATGCTATTGGTACTATCTTTTGATAAACATGACATGCAATTTATCCTACCTGTTCATAAACATGACATGCTATTTATCCTATCTATTGAAAAATTTGACATGCAATTTATCCTATCGGTTGATAAACATGACATGCAATTTATCCCAAGTGTTGATAAACATGACATGCAATTTATACTATCTGTTGATAAACTGGACATGCAATTAATCCTATCGGTTGATAAACATGACATGCAATTTATCCTACCTGATGATGAAACATAAATTTATCCTATATGTTGATAAAATGAATTTATCATATCACTTGATCAACATTAATTTATCCTATCCGTTGATAAACATTACATGCTCTTTATCCTATCTGTTATCAGTTGATAAACTTGACATGCAATTTATCCTATCTGTTGATCAAACATAAATTTATCCTATCTGGTGATAAACATTACATGCTATTTATCCTATCTGTTGATAAACATGGCATGCTATTTATACTATCTTTTGATAAACATGACATGCTATTTATCCTATCTGTTGATAAACTTGACATGCAATTTATCCTATCTTTTGACAAACATGACATGTTATTTATAGTATCTCTTGATAAACTTGACATGCTATTTATCCTATCAGTTGATAAACATGACATGCTACTTATCCTATCTTTTGATAAACATGACATGCAATTTATCCTACCTGTTCATAAACATGACATGCTATTTATCCTATCTGTTGAAAAATTTGACATGCAATTTATGCTATCAGTTGATAAACATGAAATGCAATTTATCTCATCTGTTGATAAACATGACATGCAATTTATACTATCTGTTGATAAACTGGACATGCAATTAATCCTATCGGTTGATAAACATGACATGCAATTTATCCCAAGTGTTGATAAACATGACATGCAATTTATACTATCTGCTGATAAGCTGGACATAAAACTAATCCTATCGGTTGATAAACATGACATGCAATTTATCACGTTTATTGATAAACATGACATGCAATTTATCCTATCTGTTGCTCAAACATAAATTTATCCTATCCGTTGATAAACATTACATGCTCTTGATCCTATCTGTTATCAGTTGATAAACTTGACATGCAATTTATCACGTTTGTTGATAAACATGACATGCAATTTATCCTATATGTTGATCAAACATAAATTTATCCTATCTGGTGATATCACTTGATCAATATTAATTTATCCTATCCGTTGATAAACATTACATGCTCTTTATCCTATCTGTTATTAGTTGATAAACTTGACATACAATTTATCATGTTTGTTGATAAACATGACATGCAATTTATCCTATCTGTTGATCAAACATAAATTTATCCTATCTGGTGATAAACATTACATGCTATTTATCCTATCTGTTGATAAACATGGCATGCTATTTATACTATCTTTTGATAAACATGACATGCTATTTATCCTATCTGTTGATAAACTTGACATGCAATTTATCCTATCTTTTGACAAACATGACATGTTATTTATAGTATCTCTTGATAAACTTGACATGCTATTTATCCTATCTGTTGATAAACATGACATGCTACTTATCTTATCTATTGATAAACACGACATGCTATTGATACTATCTTTTGATAAACATGACATGCAATTTATCCTACCTGTTCATAAACATGACATGCTATTTATCCTATCTGTTGAAAAATTTGACATGCAATTTATCCTATCGGTTGATAAACATGAAATGCAATTTATCTCATCTGTTGATAAACATGACATGCAATTTATACTATCTGTTGATAAACTGGACATGCAATTAATCCTATCGGTTGATAAACATGACATGCAATTTATCCCAAGTGTTGATAAACATGACATGCAATTTATACTATCTGTTGATAAGCTGGACATAAAACTAATCCTATCGGTTGATAAACATGACATGCAATTTATCCCAAGTGTTGATAAACTTGATATGCAATTTATCACGTTTGTTGATAAACATGACATGCAATTTATCCTATCTGTTGATCAAACATAAATTTATCCTATCCGTTGATAAACATTACATGCTCTTGATCCTATCTGTTATCAGTTGATAAACTTGACATGCAATTTATCACGTTTGTTGATAAACATGACATGCAATTTATCCTATATGTTGATCAAACATAAATTTATCCTATTTGGTGATATCACTTGATCAATATTAATTTATCCTATCCGTTGATAAACATTACATGCTCTTTATCCTATCTGTTATCAGTTGATAAACTTGACATACAATTTATCACTTTTGTTGATAAACATGACATGCAATTTATCCTATCTGTTGATCAAACATAAATTTATCCTATCTGGTGATAAACATTACATGCTATTTATCCTATCTGTTGATAAACATGGCATGCTATTTATCCTATCTGTTGATAAACATGGCATGCAATTTATCCTATCTGCTGATAATCAAGACATGCAATTTATCCTATCTGTTGAAAAATTTGACATGCAATTTATCCTATCTGTTGATAAACATGGCATGCTATTTATACTATCTTTTGATAAACATGACATGCTATTTATCCTATCTGTTGATAAACTTGACATGCAATTTATCCTATCTTTTGACAAACAAGACATGTTATTTATAGTATCTCTTGATAAACATGGCATGCTATTTATGCTATCTTTTGATAAACATGGCATGATATTAATACTATCTTCTGATAAACCTGACATGCTATTTATCCTATCTGTTGATAAACATGACATGCTATTTATCCTATCTGTTGATAAACATGACATGCAATTTATACTATCTGTTGATAAACATGGCATGCTATTTATACTATCTTTTGATAAACATGACATGCTATTTATCCTATCTGTTGATAAACTTGACATGCAATTTATCCTATCTTTTGACAAACAAGACATGTTATTTATAGTATCTCTTGATAAACTTGACATGCTATTTATCCTATCTGTTGATAAACATGACATGCTACTTATCCTATTTGTTGATAAACACGACATGCTATTGGTACTATCTTTTGATAAACATGACATGCAATTTATCCTACCTGTTCATAAACATGACATGCTATTTATCCTATCTATTGAAAAATTTGACATGCAATTTATCCTATCGGTTGATAAACATGACATGCAATTTATCCCAAATGTTGATAAACATGACATGCAATTTATACTATCTGTTGATAAACTGGACATGCAATTAATCCTATCGGTTGATAAACATGACATGCAATTTATCCTACCTGATGATGAAACATAAATTTATCCTATATGTTGATAAAACGAATTTATCATATCACTTGATCAACATTAATTTATCCTATCCGTTGATAAACATTACATGCTCTTTATCCTATCTGTTATCAGTTGATAAACTTGACATGCAATTTATCCTATCTGTTGATCAAACATAAATTTATCCTATCTGGTGATAAACATTACATGCTATTTATCCTATCTGTTGATAAACATGGCATGCTATTTATACTATCTTTTGATAAACATGACATGCTATTTATCCTATCTGTTGATAAACTTGACATGCAATTTATCCTATCTTTTGACAAACAAGACATGTTATTTATAGCATCTCTTGATAAACTTGACATGCTATTTATCCTATCTGTTGATAAACATGACATGCTACTTATCCTATTTGTTGATAAACACGACATGCTATTGGTACTATCTTTTGATAAACATGACATGCAATTTATCCTATCTGTTGATCAAACATAAATTTATCCTATCTGGTGATAAACATTACATGCTATTTATCCTATCTGTTGATAAACATGGCATGCTATTTATACTATCTTTTGATAAACATGACATGCTATTTATCCTATCTGTTGATAAACTTGACATGCAATTTATCCTATCTTTTGACAAACAAGACATGTTATTTATAGTATCTCTTGATAAACTTGACATGCTATTTATCCTATCTGTTGATAAACATGACATGCTACTTATCCTATTTGTTGATAAACACGACATGCTATTGGTACTATCTTTTGATAAACATGACATGCAATTTATCCTACCTGTTCATAAACATGACATGCTATTTATCCTATCTATTGAAAAATTTGACATGCAATTTATCCTATCGGTTGATAAACATGACATGCAATTTATACTATCTGTTGATAAACTGGACATGCAATTAATCCTATCGGTTGATAAACATGACATGCAATTTATCCTACCTGATGATGAAACATAAATTTATCCTATATGTTGATAAAACGAATTTATCATATCACTTGATCAACATTAATTTATCCTATCCGTTGATAAACATTACATGCTCTTTATCCTATCTGTTATCAGTTGATAAACTTGACATGCAATTTATCCTATCTGTTGATCAAACATAAATTTATCCTATCTGGTGATAAACATTACATGCTATTTATCCTATCTGTTGATAAACATGGCATGCTATTTATACTATCTTTTGATAAACATGACATGCTATTTATCCTATCTGTTGATAAACTTGACATGCAATTTATCCTATCTTTTGACAAACAAGACATGTTATTTATAGTATCTCTTGATAAACTTGACATGCTATTTATCCTATCTGTTGATAAACATGACATGCTACTTATCCTATTTGTTGATAAACACGACATGCTATTGGTACTATCTTTTGATAAACATGACATGCAATTTATCCTACCTGTTCATAAACATGACATGCTATTTATCCTATCTATTGAAAAATTTGACATGCAATTTATCCTATCGGTTGATAAACATGACATGCAATTTATCCCAAGTGTTGATAAACATGACATGCAATTTATACTATCTGTTGATAAACTGGACATGCAATTAATCCTATCGGTTGATAAACATGACATGCAATTTATCCTACCTGATGATGAAACATAAATTTATCCTATATGTTGATAAAATGAATTTATCATATCACTTGATCAACATTAATTTATCCTATCCGTTGATAAACATTACATGCTCTTTATCCTATCTGTTATCAGTTGATAAACTTGACATGCAATTTATCCTATCTGTTGATCAAACATAAATTTATCCTATCTGGTGATAAACATTACATGCTATTTATCCTATCTGTTGATAAACATGGCATGCTATTTATACTATCTTTTGATAAACATGACATGCTATTTATCCTATCTGTTGATAAACTTGACATGCAATTTATCCTATCTTTTGACAAACATGACATGTTATTTATAGTATCTCTTGATAAACTTGACATGCTATTTATCCTATCAGTTGATAAACATGACATGCTACTTATCCTATCTTTTGATAAACATGACATGCAATTTATCCTACCTGTTCATAAACATGACATGCTATTTATCCTATCTGTTGAAAAATTTGACATGCAATTTATGCTATCAGTTGATAAACATGAAATGCAATTTATCTCATCTGTTGATAAACATGACATGCAATTTATACTATCTGTTGATAAACTGGACATGCAATTAATCCTATCGGTTGATAAACATGACATGCAATTTATCCCAAGTGTTGATAAACATGACATGCAATTTATACTATCTGCTGATAAGCTGGACATAAAACTAATCCTATCGGTTGATAAACATGACATGCAATTTATCACGTTTATTGATAAACATGACATGCAATTTATCCTATCTGTTGCTCAAACATAAATTTATCCTATCCGTTGATAAACATTACATGCTCTTTATCCTATCTGTTATCAGTTGATAAACTTGACATACAATTTATCATGTTTGTTGATAAACATGACATGCAATTTATCCTATCTGTTGATCAAACATAAATTTATCCTATCTGGTGATAAACATTACATGCTATTTATCCTATCTGTTGATAAACATGGCATGCTATTTATACTATCTTTTGATAAACATGACATGCTATTTATCCTATCTGTTGATAAACTTGACATGCAATTTATCCTATCTTTTGACAAACATGACATGTTATTTATAGTATCTCTTGATAAACTTGACATGCTATTTATCCTATCTGTTGATAAACATGACATGCTACTTATCTTATCTATTGATAAACACGACATGCTATTGATACTATCTTTTGATAAACATGACATGCAATTTATCCTACCTGTTCATAAACATGACATGCTATTTATCCTATCTGTTGAAAAATTTGACATGCAATTTATCCTATCGGTTGATAAACATGAAATGCAATTTATCTCATCTGTTGATAAACATGACATGCAATTTATACTATCTGTTGATAAACTGGACATGCAATTAATCCTATCGGTTGATAAACATGACATGCAATTTATCCCAAGTGTTGATAAACATGACATGCAATTTATACTATCTGTTGATAAGCTGGACATAAAACTAATCCTATCGGTTGATAAACATGACATGCAATTTATCCCAAGTGTTGATAAACTTGACATGCAATTTATCACGTTTGTTGATAAACATGACATGCAATTTATCCTATCTGTTGATCAAACATAAATTTATCCTATCCGTTGATAAACATTACATGCTCTTGATCCTATCTGTTATCAGTTGATAAACTTGACATGCAATTTATCACGTTTGTTGATAAACATGACATGCAATTTATCCTATATGTTGATCAAACATAAATTTATCCTATTTGGTGATATCACTTGATCAATATTAATTTATCCTATCCGTTGATAAACATTACATGCTCTTTATCCTATCTGTTATCAGTTGATAAACTTGACATACAATTTATCACTTTTGTTGATAAACATGACATGCAATTTATCCTATCTGTTGATCAAACATAAATTTATCCTATCTGGTGATAAACATTACATGCTATTTATCCTATCTGTTGATAAACATGGCATGCTATTTATACTATCTTTTGATAAACATGACATGCTATTTATCCTATCTGTTGATAAACTTGACATGCAATTTATCCTATCTTTTGACAAACATGACATGTTATTTATAGTATCTCTTGATAAACTTGACATGCTATTTATCCTATCTGTTGATAAACATGACATGCTACTTATCTTCTCTATTGATAAACACGACATGCTATTCATACTATCTTTTGATAAACATGACATGCAATTTATCCTACCTGTTCATAAACATGACATGCTATTTATCCTATCTGTTGAAAAATTTGACATGCAATTTATCCTATCGGTTGATAAACATGAAATGCAATTTATCCCATCTGTTGATAAACATGACATGCAATTTATACTATCTGTTGATAAACTGGACATGCAATTAATCCTATCGGTTGATAAACATGACATGCAATTTATCCTACCTGTTGGTGAAACATAAATTTTTCCTATATGTTGATAAAATGAATTTATCATATCACTTGATCAACATTAATTTATCCTATCCGTTGATAAACATTACGTGCTCTTTATCCTATCTGTTATCAGTTGATAAACTTGACATGCAATTTATCCTATCTGTTGATCAAACATAAATTTATCCTATCTGGTGATAAACATTACATGCTATTTATCCTATCTGTTGATAAACATGGCATGCTATTTATACTATCTTTTGATAAACATGACATGCTATTTATCCTATCTGTTGATAAACTTGACATGCAATTTATCCTATCTTTTGACAAACAAGACATGTTATTTATAGTATCTCTTGATAAACTTGACATGCTATTTATCCTATCTGTTGATAAACATGACATGCTACTTATCCTATTTGTTGATAAACACGACATGCTATTGGTACTATCTTTTGATAAACATGACATGCAATTTATCCTACCTGTTCATAAACATGACATGCTATTTATCCTATCTATTGAAAAATTTGACATGCAATTTATCCTATCGGTTGATAAACATGACATGCAATTTATCCCAAGTGTTGATAAACATGACATGCAATTTATACTATCTGTTGATAAACTGGACATGCAATTAATCCTATCGGTTGATAAACATGACATGCAATTTATCCTACCTGATGATGAAACATAAATTTATCCTATATGTTGATAAAATGAATTTATCATATCACTTGATCAACATTAATTTATCCTATCCGTTGATAAACATTACATGCTCTTTATCCTATCTGTTATCAGTTGATAAACTTGACATGCAATTTATCCTATCTGTTGATCAAACATAAATTTATCCTATCTGGTGATAAACATTACATGCTATTTATCCTATCTGTTGATAAACATGGCATGCTATTTATACTATCTTTTGATAAACATGACATGCTATTTATCCTATCTGTTGATAAACTTGACATGCAATTTATCCTATCTTTTGACAAACATGACATGTTATTTATAGTATCTCTTGATAAACTTGACATGCTATTTATCCTATCTGTTGATAAACATGACATGCTACTTATCCTATTTGTTGATAAACACGACATGCTATTGGTACTATCTTTTGATAAACATGACATGCAATTTATCCTACCTGTTCATAAACATGACATGCTATTTATCCTATCTATTGAAAAATTTGACATGCAATTTATCCTATCGGTTGATAAACATGACATGCAATTTATCCCAAGTGTTGATAAACATGACATGCAATTTATACTATCTGTTGATAAACTGGACATGCAATTAATCCTATCGGTTGATAAACATGACATGCAATTTATCCTACCTGATGATGAAACATAAATTTATCCTATATGTTGATAAAATGAATTTATCATATCACTTGATCAACATTAATTTATCCTATCCGTTGATAAACATTACATGCTCTTTATCCTATCTGTTATCAGTTGATAAACTTGACATGCAATTTATCCTATCTGTTGATCAAACATAAATTTATCCTATCTGGTGATAAACATTACATGCTATTTATCCTATCTGTTGATAAACATGGCATGCTATTTATACTATCTTTTGATAAACATGACATGCTATTTATCCTATCTGTTGATAAACTTGACATGCAATTTATCCTATCTTTTGACAAACATGACATGTTATTTATAGTATCTCTTGATAAACTTGACATGCTATTTATCCTATCAGTTGATAAACATGACATGCTACTTATCCTATCTATTGATAAACACGACATGCTATTGATACCATCTTTTGATAAACATGACATGCAATTTATCCTACCTGTTCATAAACATGACATGCTATTTATCCTATCTGTTGAAAAATTTGACATGCAATTTATGCTATCAGTTGATAAACATGAAATGCAATTTATCTCATCTGTTGATAAACATGACATGCAATTTATACTATCTGTTGATAAACTGGACATGCAATTAATCCTATCGGTTGATAAACATGACATGCAATTTATCCCAAGTGTTGATAAACATGACATGCAATTTATACTATCTGCTGATAAGCTGGACATAAAACTAATCCTATCGGTTGATAAACATGACATGCAATTTATCACGTTTATTGATAAACATGACATGCAATTTATCCTATCTGTTGCTCAAACATAAATTTATCCTATCCGTTGATAAACATTACATGCTCTTGATCCTATCTGTTATCAGTTGATAAACTTGACATGCAATTTATCACGTTTGTTGATAAACATGACATGCAATTTATCCTATATGTTGATCAAACATAAATTTATCCTATCTGGTGATATCACTTGATCAATATTAATTTATCCTATCCGTTGATAAACATTACATGCTCTTTATCCTATCTGTTATTAGTTGATAAACTTGACATACAATTTATCATGTTTGTTGATAAACATGACATGCAATTTATCCTATCTGTTGATCAAACATAAATTTATCCTATCTGGTGATAAACATTACATGCTATTTATCCTATCTGTTGATAAACATGGCATGCTATTTATACTATCTTTTGATAAACATGACATGCTATTTATCCTATCTGTTGATAAACTTGACATGCAATTTATCCTATCTTTTGACAAACATGACATGTTATTTATAGTATCTCTTGATAAACTTGACATGCTATTTATCCTATCTGTTGATAAACATGACATGCTACTTATCTTATCTATTGATAAACACGACATGCTATTGATACTATCTTTTGATAAACATGACATGCAATTTATCCTACCTGTTCATAAACATGACATGCTATTTATCCTATCTGTTGAAAAATTTGACATGCAATTTATCCTATCGGTTGATAAACATGAAATGCAATTTATCTCATCTGTTGATAAACATGACATGCAATTTATACTATCTGTTGATAAACTGGACATGCAATTAATCCTATCGGTTGATAAACATGACATGCAATTTATCCCAAGTGTTGATAAACATGACATGCAATTTATACTATCTGTTGATAAGCTGGACATAAAACTAATCCTATCGGTTGATAAACATGACATGCAATTTATCCCAAGTGTTGATAAACTTGATATGCAATTTATCACGTTTGTTGATAAACATGACATGCAATTTATCCTATCTGTTGATCAAACATAAATTTATCCTATCCGTTGATAAACATTACATGCTCTTGATCCTATCTGTTATCAGTTGATAAACTTGACATGCAATTTATCACGTTTGTTGATAAACATGACATGCAATTTATCCTATATGTTGATCAAACATAAATTTATCCTATTTGGTGATATCACTTGATCAATATTAATTTATCCTATCCGTTGATAAACATTACATGCTCTTTATCCTATCTGTTATCAGTTGATAAACTTGACATACAATTTATCACTTTTGTTGATAAACATGACATGCAATTTATCCTATCTGTTGATCAAACATAAATTTATCCTATCTGGTGATAAACATTACATGCTATTTATCCTATCTGTTGATAAACATGGCATGCTATTTATACTATCTTTTGATAAACATGACATGCTATTTATCCTATCTGTTGATAAACTTGACATGCAATTTATCCTATCTTTTGACAAACATGACATGTTATTTATAGTATCTCTTGATAAACTTGACATGCTATTTATCTTATCTGTTGATAAACATGACATGCTACTTATCTTCTCTATTGATAAACACGACATGCTATTCATACTATCTTTTGATAAACATGACATGCAATTTATCCTACCTGTTCATAAACATGACATGCTATTTATCCTATCTGTTGAAAAATTTGACATGCAATTTATCCTATCGGTTGATAAACATGAAATGCAATTTATCCCATCTGTTGATAAACATGACATGCAATTTATACTATCTGTTGATAAACTGGACATGCAATTAATCCTATCGGTTGATAAACATGACATGCAATTTATCCTACCTGTTGGTGAAACATAAATTTTTCCTATATGTTGATAAAATGAATTTATCATATCACTTGATCAACATTAATTTATCCTATCCGTTGATAAACATTACATGCTCTTTATTCTATCTGTTATCAGTTGATAAACTTGACATGTAATTTATCCTATCTGTTGATCAAACATAAATTTATCCTATCTGTTGATAAACATGACATGCAATTTATACTATCTGTTGATAAACTGGACATGCACTTTATCCTATCTGTTGATAAACATGACATGCAATTTATCATATTTGCTGATAAACATGACATGCAATTTATCCTATCTGTTGATAAACTTGACATGCAATTTATCCTATCTGTTGATGAAACAAAAATGTATCCTATCTGTTGATGAAACATAAATTTATACTAAACTGTTGATGAAACAAAAATGTATCCTATCTGGTGATAAACATGACATGCAATTTATCCTATCTGGTGATAAACATAAATATATCCTATCTGTTTCTGAAACACAAAATGTATCCTATCTGTTGATGAAACATTAAATTTATCCAATCTTTTGATAAACAGGACATGCAGTTTATCCTATCTGTTGATGAAATATAAATTTATCCTATCTGTTGATGAAATATAAATTTATCCTATCTGTTGATAAACGTAAATGTATCCTATATGTTGATGAAACAAAAATGTATCGTATCGGGTGATAAATATGACATGAAAATTAGCCGATCTGTTGATGAAACATAAATTTATCCTATATGTTGATGAAACATAAATTTATTCTATCTGTTGATGAAACTCAAATTTATCATATCTGTTGATGAAATATAAAATTTATCCTATATGCTGATAAAACGAATTTATCCTATCACTTGATCAACATTAATTTATCCTATCTGTTGATTAACATGGCAAGATATTTATCCTATCTGTTGATAAACATAAAGGTATCCTATCTGTTGATGAAACAAAAATGTATCCTATCTGGTGATAAAACATAAATTTATCCTATATGTTGATGAAACATAAATTTATCTTATCTGTTGATGAAACAAGAATTTATCCACTCTGTTGTTAAACAGGAAATGCAATTTATCCTATCTGTTGATAAACATACAGTTATCCTATCCATTGATAAACATGACATGCAATTTATCCCATCTGTTGATAAACTTGAGACAAAGTTTAACCTATCTGTTGATACACTTGACATATATTTATTCCAATCTCTTGACAAACTTAAGACCTTTTATCCTCTCTGTTGATGTACTTTACATACATTATTTCTGTTGATCTTTATATACATTTTATCTTATCTGCTGATAAATTTAATATACGTTTTATCTAATCCGTTGATAAACTTTACATATATTTTATCCTATCTGTTCATTAAGTTTACAGACATTTTATCCTAACTTTTGATAACTTGACACACATTAATCATATCTGTTTAACTAACTTTGACATACATTTTATCCTCTCTTTTATTTTATTCCATTTATTTTTAAACTTTAAATACATTGTATCCTATCTGTTGATAAATACTGCTTACATGTTATCCTATCTGTTAAAATATTTACATACATTTTATATATATTGATAACTTTACCCATTAATTATATCCTTTTAACAGACTTTACATACTTTATATGGTACATGTTGATAACTTGACATCTGTAACAGGTTGTATGCTGTTAAATACTTACCAATGCCCCTTTCCCCTCCTCTGGATTTGGGTACTTCACTGTGGGGAAGTCGGGATCTGGTTCAATCTTAAATATAAATTTTAAAATGTCACATATGCTGGCTAAAGTCTGCATGCCAAATCTGCTACTAGCTATATTCCAAATCTAAGCTTAATCTAGCTTATGGACAGATGTACAGACATCCTGATATCATAGTGACTGCTAAGTTGAGCTTCTACCAAAGCAGGTATTAAAATAAGTGAAGAGACTCTTGCACTTTAAAATGAGAAAAGTCAAAGAAACATGAAATGTACATCACAGTGACCTACCCTCCCAGATGCATTAGGAAAGCAATTTCTATGAAATTGTACCCATGAAGGTGACCAAACAACAAAACTAAAATCAACTTTTGTGGCTTGGTACTTTAGCCATCAAGATGTATTCACAAATTAAACTTGCAGACTCCATAATTAACAGAATACGAACTGCAGTAATTTAAAAAATTTAAACTAAAGTCAGGGAAGTTTTAAATGTAGGTTACACAGAATTTCTTTTTCAATTTCAGTGAATTGGGTGTATAAACTTGCAACCAAAGCACCAAGTAACAAATAAAACCAGAAACATTACTCCACAGCTTTTAGAAACTAACAACACTGAAGTATAAGCAAAGTAAACATAAATCATTTTCTGAATAAAAAAGTTTTTCTTAGTAAATCATTTGTCTCCAAGAATATTTACTTAAATCATTTTAATATTAGCTAGCCACCTCGTCAATCCAGCCTTCAAGAAAAACAATATATTGTCATTTCTGTCTAAACATCATGCTGACAAAGGGACAAAACTCTTACTCATTACCTCCTCCTGACCACTTCAAGTAGATGCCAGTTTTAAACAAAGCAATACACTAAATTAGATGGTCACAATTGCAAGGAGACTGGGATAGTTCTATTAGTTCTATCGTAACATGATCAGGTAAAGTTCTAAGAGAAACAAAGAAAGTTTGCTTTCTACTATGAATACATTTCCAAGCCTGTTCATTTCCAGCAGTCTATTTTATGTTACCAAATCTTGCATGCGTCATTAGGACCATGGGGCCATCTGATCTGAACATGAACAGCTTGTTGCGTCAGTAATAACCCAGATAGTTTGGTTTCTGCATCCATGCAGCAAAAATAATGATGATATGACACTGATGGCAGCCTGCTTACTGTGAAAATATATCTGGCATTATGGAGGTCTTAGATTTTATTATAAAAAATGGCAAATATATTTTACGACCTTGGATGATTACAAATGAATTTTGAAAAAGGATTATTTTCCATGTCAACATTAACAGAAGCCTTGACAATATATGGCTGATTTACTGTAGATGACAGATGACCCTCAGAAGTCAATAACACATGGTGAATTTCTCCAATTGATGTCCATCTGTTCAAAAATCTGCTCCGAGTGTTGTCTACTTTCTCAAGCAAGGAGTTATGCTCATTCCGCCTTCCATGTCTTCATACAGCATGCCATATGGCAGCAATAATTATTGCTATACAAGACTGGAGAAATGGACAAACTGTTTGGCAGCACGAACAGTGTAAGGTAACTGTAACAGTGAAAATACCTGTAAATGGGTTGGCTTGAGGAATGTACCTATTGACAGCAGGGACAGTATACGATATCTATAACTGGGTTGACTGGAGAAATGGATGGACTGGTTGGCAGCTAGGACAGTAAATATACATATAACTGGGTTAGCTGAATAAATAGATGGACTGGTTAGCCGCTGGGACAGTATGAAATACCTATAACTGGGTTTGCTGAAGAAATTGATGGACTGGTTTGCAGCTGAACAGTACAAGATACCTATAACTGGCTAAGCTGAAGAAATGGATGGACTGGTTGGCAGCTGGAACAGTACAAGATAGTTATAACTGGGTTAGCTGAAGAAATGGATGGACTGGTTGGCAGCTGAAACAGTACAAGATACCTATAACTGGCTAAGCTGAAGAAATAGATGGACTGGTTGGCAGCTGGGACAGTACAAGATAGCTATAACTGGATTAGCTGAAGAAATGGATGGACTGGTTGGCAGCTGGGACAGTATATGTATGATAACTGGCAAAGTTGTATTTTTAACTCCGTTCATATGTTCATATTATCTTCATGACATGAAAGACATGCACCAGTAGATAGCTGTGACAAAAACAGGAAAATCATTAAAAGCTAAATTTCTGTATGTAGCATACTTTATAATCAAACACAAACAAGATGTGGGTTATGTTCATTGTTACAGCTATGTGGAGAATCTTCAGAGAATGTGAGGGGGCAATGACAGGGTCCCTCTTTATGCTTGCCACTGATTCTGAAAGGGATGTCTCCAAACATCCTGGTCGAGCAATTTGGACTCGTTTATTTTCCATACTCAAACAGACACTGCTTGAACTATAATACAAACACTTATTTTGAATTATAAAACAAACACTTGGTACATGTATCCAAAATGATATACAAAAAAGTGCAAAACAAATATGGTCAAATTAGGTAAAATATTCACCAAAATAAGACAAAATTAACACCAAGGAATAAATTAATCTCAGTGTCCACTATGAAATTCAATAAAACAGGTAAATATCACCAACACATCCAAAAGGTCTGTGAAACAATCCAAATGACTGCATAAAAAAGGAATAAATTCATCCAAAATACACAAATGATATCAGCACTAAAACAAATTAAATCACCAATAACTGTAGACAGATGATTGAAATAAATGTTGACAGATTCTGGACTTAACTGGAGCTGCATACCCAAGTAAAATGCTTATATTTGCAAATATCCAGCATACAGGTGACCACCTTGCAGGGGTAAGGAGTGGTTATTTTTGTAAGAGTTACTTCCCTTTGTCTATATAATGTATAGACTGAGAAGATAAAAAGATATTTTCATCTTTTTTGAAAGCCAGGTATAGTGAGGCAGTGGAGTTTTTTCTTCATAACGTTATTGTGAATATATTTGATGGAGAAAATTATAGCTGCAGTAAATTTTATTGTGGCTCTGATAAGAGCAAAAAGTAGTTGTCAAGTTTTAGGTTAAAGAATATCTGATGAAGTCTGGCAAAAACAGACTTGCTTGTTTCTGTCCAGGTAATGATGGTGGTATACCAGACACATGTAATAAACTCACCTGTTCTTTCACAGGTATTGGAGGTGGGAATCCAAACATCTGTAACGACTTCACAGCATATGGATAACCAACGCCATGCATAGCAGTGTAAGTGAACTTCACTGATGAATTTGCATTCTGCTCTCTGACAAAAAGACATGCAAATATAAAGGTCTTCAAAGTTGTGAAATTTTATCAACAGAGAAGATATAACTTTCAATGTTATTTAACGTTTTCAACAATTTATATACCACTAATTTACTACTGCTAGTATAAAAACACAGATTAAATTGCCAAACGTTTTTAGGGATATTCCAAAGATCCAGTTGCAATACACTGAGTTTGCTTATCTTACAAGAAAATATGTAAAAAAACTAAGTACAATGAAACCTATCATGGAATAAAACCAAGTACAATCAAACGTATCACTGGAATCAAAAATAAGTACACTCAAATGTATCATTGGAATAAAAATAAGTACAATCAAACATATCTCTAGAATAAAAATGAGTACAATCAAACTTATCACTGGCGGCCACTCCTGGGAAATGGCAAAGCTGGCCATTTTAAAATTGGTTTTTGAACAAATAACAAAACATCATTATTGTTATAATGAATATTAGTATTTTTATTGTTACATTATTAAGATTGTATATACTGTGAACAAAAATCAAAAATTGCAGATGTATGTTGTTTTGATATAAATTTATGTTCCACACAAGATTACTGTATCCTGCTTTACTTTAATCAATTAAAAATAATTAAAATTTAAAATTTAAAACTATACATTGATCTTAGTTTGTTATAAAAGCAAAATCTGGATTAGTCAGTTGCCTAAGTTCAAAAGACAGTCTGAATATGTGAGAATCATATGATGAACAAAAACTCGAAATAAGCCATATATGGCTATTCCTTGTGATCCATGAATTCAAACATCACCTGCATATCCAGGCACATTTTGAATACTTAATGACCCTAAGTTTTGAATATTTAATGACCCCAAGTTTTGAATACTTAATGACCCCAAGTTTTGAATACTTAATGTCCCTAAGTTTTGAATACTTAAAGACCCCAAGTTTTGAATACTTAATGACCCCAAGTTTTGAATACTTAATGACCCCAAGTTTTGAATACTTAATGACCCCAAGTTTTGAATACTAAATGACTCCACATTTTGAATACTTAATTACCACGACCCTAATGAAAAGGGATCCAAGTCATATCTCTTCTCAAAGATGAACCTTTTCTTCAGAGAAGCTTTAATTCATAGGCAAATAGATGACAATATACCCATCCTACTGGCACAGAAGGTGACTTACATTTCTGATATATGTTCACACAATCTAGAAAACAAATTACTTGAACCATCTACCCTGATGATAAAAACTGCCTTGCTTTCGAATTTGACATATTGACTTTGAAGTACAAGCAAAATAAGAAATATGGGCACATCAATTCAGATATTTATTGTTTGAGTTAAAGGATGTGAATGAGTAAGTCTTTGTGATGTCTCAGTTTATCATAATTCATCAGCAGCTTGTTACATGTTATCCATGATTTCTCATCATAAATGCACCTCTCTACTCCTTGGATGGTAGCAGCAACTTCAGATGGGTGGCTAGATTGGTATATTTGGGTGTCATCAGCATACAATTGGTGAGACACTGGACGATGATCTATGACACTTGAGAGCAGCTGAGTGTATAGAAGGACAAGAACAGGTCCAAGACCAGACCCCCTGTGGAACAACACAACAATGATCAACTGGGCTGGTGTATATTCTATTTGCAGATACAATTTGTGTCCTGTTGACTAAATAGGACTTGTACCACAGTAAGGCTGTATTGTGAATGCCAAATACATGCTGGTTAAGTAATATATCATGGTCTATTGTGTCAAATGCTGCAGACAAATCAAGGTGGGTGACCTTATGCAATATAAGACCATGTGGGGATGGAGAATGGGAATCTGTCATAGAACCTTATGCAATATAAGACTCTGTGGGGATGGAGAATGGGAATCTGTCATAGAACCTTATGCAATATAAGACCCTGTGGGGATGGAGAATGGGAATCTGTCATAGAACCTTATGCAAAATAAGACCCTGTGGGGATGGAGAATGGGAATCTGTCATAGAACCTTATGCAATACAAGGTCTCAATGGAATGGTGCATGGGAATCGGTCAGAGAACATTATGCAATACAAGGCCCTGTGGGGATGGGACATGAGAATTTATCATAGAACCTTATGCATTGAAAGGCTCTGTGGGGATGGAGTATGGGAATCAGTCATATACCCTTATGCAAAATAAGGCCCTGTGGGGATGGTGCATTGGGATCTGTCATATAACCTTATGCAATACAAGGCCCCAAAAGAATGGAGCATGGGAATTTGTCATATAACCTTGTGCAATACAAGGCCCTCTGGGGATGGAACATGGGAATCTGCATAGAGCCTTATGCAACATAAGGCCCCAGTGGAATGAAGCATGGGAATATGTCATAGAATCTTATGCAATATAAGGCCCTATAATGATGGTGCATGGGAATCTGTCAAAGAACCTAATGCAATACAAGGCCCTGAATGGATGGTGCATGGGAAGCCGTCATATAACCTAATGCAATACAAGGCCCTGTAGGGATGGTGCATGGGAAGCTGTCATATAACCTAATGCAATACAAGGCCCTGTAGGGATGGTGCATGGGAAGCTGTCATAGAACCTTATGCAATATAAAACCCTGTAGGGATGGGACTAAATTTGCTATGTTATACATAGGCATCTGTGTATATACCTAGCTATGTAAATGGTTTGTACTAGAAAAAGTGATATCTATATTTTCCAGTGTTTATGAAAAACAAGAACAAGATAGCAGACCCTCTAAAGCTGTGTCCATTACCGGAAGTAACATAGATGTACTACATCCTTGTTGTAAGCCTCAAAAATCTTATCATAAGGGTCCATACACAGCGGGCTGGTCTTTAAAACACTGGTGTCCCATGATGTTTTCCAGGGCTCAAGGTTTTCTGATATGCATTTGGAGATTTCCTTGTCTACTGGAGAAGTTATCTGTATAAAAAATGGAGAAAAAGTAGAATTGAACAAATAAAGCATGACCCATTGTTCTTATATATGTACATTGTACTAGGACATTTCTATTTCTATACTTAATTATAATTGCAAGGAAAATGTTTTATATTTATAATTTTGAAAAGTTCTATCATACTAAGTACACAGATCTAGGCCAGGGGCCCCGAGTGGCAGAGTGGTCTAAAGCACTCACCGTTGCGGATCACTGCCATCATCTCTGTGGGTTCAAGTCTCAGATTCGGCCAATGTGGGTATGTGAGAAAGCTTGCCAGTAGCTTCTCGTGGGTCAGTGGTTCTTTCCAGAGGTTTACCCTGGTTCTACCTCCACCATAAATACTGCCCGCCATGCATAGCCTATTGTGTGCTGAAAAATGGTGTTAAACCATTCAACAACAGATCGAGACCATAACAAGGAGTAACACATATAATGAGTGATGATTCAATGGATCATTCATGAGTACATAGAGATCTTTGTCACTGTTGTATATAGATCTCCTTTTCTTTGCATGATGTGACATTGTGACATATTGGTGTTGTAGCTGATACTAGCTGTAAAATTACCCAGTGTATGAAAGAACCTCCAAACACAGTCACTAGTGGATAACCATGTATTGAAATTTCAAGTTCACAGTTTCTTGGAAAATTTATGTTTTCTGTCTAGGAAACATGGCAAGTGTTGGTATCAGTAGTACAAAGAAAAGGAAAATCTATTTGTGAAATAACATGTGGACAGATAAATAATTCCCGCTGATTGATGAATGTACATATTTTATTCAACTCCATCCCACAATGGGGATGTTTAGCAGTTAGAAGAAAAATATGTTTGACCTAACACATTTTACGTAGTTCTTGAGAGAGTTTAGGAATTTGCAACCAGTGATATATATATATATATATATATATATATATATATATATATATATATATATATATATATATATATATATACTGTGTGTTTTCCATTCAGGTGATATAACACTATCAGCAGATCTGTGTATGCCTGTAATAACCCAAGAGATATAACAATATCTGCAGATCTGTGTATACCTATAACCATCCAAATGATATAAAATATCAGATCTGTGAATACCTAATCATCCAAGTGATATAACAATATCAACACGAGATCTGTGTATGATTATAACCATCCAAGTGATATAACACTATCAGCAGATCTGTGTATGTCTATAACCATCCAAGTGATATAAAATATCAGATCTGTGAATACCTAATCATCCAAGTGATATAACAATATCAACACGAGATCTGTGTATGATTATAACCATCCAAGTGATATAACACTATCAGCAGATCTGTGTATGTCTATAACCATCCAAGTGATATAACACTATCAGCAGATCTGTGTATGATTATAACCATCCAAGTGATATAACAATATCAGCACGATAAACGTCTTGAAAAAAAAAACAGGCAAGGTTTTGATGAGCATTAATCATCTTGTGAGAGAAAGGTTGTGACAAAGACATAGAGGCACAAACAATCTTGTTAAATGAGATGGGCTGTCATAGAGACATAGAGGCATTAACAATCTTGTTAAATGAGATGGGCTGTCATAGAGACATAGAGGCATTAACAATCTTGTTAAATGAGATGGGCTGTCATAGAGACATAGAGGCATTACCAATCTTCTTAAGTGAGATGGGCTGTCATAGAGACATACAGTCACTAACAATTTTTTTAGTTAGATTGGCTGTCATAGACTCTAGAGACATACTGGCACTAACAATCTTCTTAAGTGTGATGGGCTGTCATAGAGACATACAGTCACTAACAATCTTTTTGAGTGAGATTGGCTGTCATGGAGAGATACAGGCACTAACAATATTCTTGTATGAGATGGGCTGTCATAGAGACATACAAATGTCTTGAGTTTGATGGTCAGTCATATAGACATAAACAAACATCTTGAGTGAGATGGGTTGTCATATGGACATAGATACACTAACAATCATCATGAGTGAAATGGTCTGTCATATATTCATAAACAATCTACTTCAGTGATATAGGCTGACATATAGACACCAACATTCTTTTTGAGTGAGATGGGATGACATATAGACACCAACACTCTTCTTGAGTGAGACTGGCTGACATATAGACACCAAAAAAAAATCATCATGAGTGAGATGGTCTATCATAAAGACATAATCATCTTGAGCGAGATGGGTTGTCATATAGACACCAACAATCTTCTCGAGTGAGATGGGCTGTCATAGAGACAGACAGGCACAAATTTCTTGAGTGAGATGGACTGACATATAGACACCAACAATCAGCATGAGTGAGATGGTCCATCATAAAGACATAAACAATCATCTTGAGAGATGGGTTGGTTGTCATACAGACATACAGGCACATGTATATGCATGCTTTTATTCCAAGTCAAGTATTTTTTTTATATATCATCAACTCTCTTCCAAAGTTCAATGAAAGGAACTATCCACCACTTAATTCACAGCAAATATCTAAGGTTTATGATGGATTGCTCACATATTATAGTTAGGTCTAATGTTCTCAAGCCACTATCAGCATATATTACACTGACCCCTGGCACACTTGGCTATCTGATTGGATGCAACTAAAAGAAACTGAGCCAAACAGTCTGACTGGATGATGCTAAAAGAAACTGAGCCAATCAGTCGGACTGGATGCTGCCAAAAGAAACTTAGCCAATTAGTCGGACTGGATGCATAAAAAGAAACTGTGTTCAAATACACTCTGTGGACAAGTTACACTTACCTAGAGTCGATGTAGTTCAAAGAGAATTGACAACCCTTGACTGATTAGGATGTCAAGTTATGATGCTTTACTACCTTGCTAGCAAGTATTATCCAGTCATTACTCATCTTTGATCTAATCTGTTCTGACAAAGTGTCTTGAATATCAACCTGAATCTTTGTAAAAAGCCAAAATTGAATGATATATAAATATATAAATGAGAATCACTTGATGTTTCATATTTGTACACAATCTTCTACCTTGGTTCACGCTTTCAACACTATTAGCTATAACATACCAAGGAAATATGACTTTTCTTGTTTTCAAACCTACGATCTCTGACTTTAGTCGGATACTCCACAAACTGAGTTACCATGGTTCCCCACGATAGATGTAAATATTTTGACTTTGACAATGTAACTTACCTCTATTGTTGCTGGCTGATTGTTACCTATCCTGTTAATTCAGAACCATTTGAATTTCTTTCCAAAAGTTCATTTCATGCAAATCTTATGGTGGAAAGAGAGAGAAGAATCTATAGTCAATCACAGTTTTGGCTAAATCACTTTGATTTATGATAGGAAAATATCCCTGCAAAATGTAATAAACATAATCATGCATCACATGATGATGTCTTTTTGCATGTGGTGTAACTTGCAATTAATTGTGCTGTTCAATAGGCAACTGTAGGCATAAAACAGTGCAAACAGCCAAGCTCACCATCATCCTCTGTCAGTCAAAATCTCAATTACACAAAGAATATTACACACCACATTCTCAACTAACAACTTGGAACATAATGAGCATGGAAAATATGTGAAATCTGTGCCAATTATTTTGGATGCTGCACAGCCTTGCTCATTAAGACAGTTGATCATCTTTGCCAAGTTTATCTAATAACTACAGTTGTGAAGAAGGAAACGGTGTGATCTGACACAGCAATCATGGCAAACTTTGTATTTAATTACAGCGTTTGTACAGTACACTTGGAACTTAATTACCTCCACTAAAGTCTCAGAAGTGTGATCCGATACAGCGAAGGTAAACTTTGTATTTAATTACAACGTTTGTGCAGTACACTTAGAACTTAATTACATACACTACAGTCTCAGAAGTGTGATGCGATACAGCAAAGGTAAACTAAGGCATTCCTGTAAAGATAGTCTGGTTCTCAGACCAACTCAAATTAATCTAATTTAAAACATGGATATAATAGTCTGGTACTCAAACCAACTCAACTGAATATAATATGAAACCTGGATCCAGTTGTCTGGTTCTCAGACCAACTCCACTGAATATAATATGAAATCTGAATAAATATCAAACCCAGTCAAGCCAGTATCTAACTTTCTACTGCAATCATTTTTGTTAGGTTTTGCTAATTTTTCTAAAAGTTAATTATTTATGTCATTTCAGTTAGACTGGGGATATCTGACTGAGTCACATAGATGCATCACTCATATCTGAGTGGGGCAGAAATAATAATTTTGTTGTTCCATTGGTGAAAAAACCCTGCATATATTGAATTTTGTGAGAGAAGTTAATTGCCTACATGCATACACAAAAAAGACACACTCATTGGATTTGCCTGCTTGCAGCTATTATCTGATACTTATCACAAAATAAATAAAACAGTCTTGTGTCTGCAAGAAACTTACCTGTGCTCCATTTGTCCAGTACACCTGTAAAACACAGAAAAATTCTTCTTTTAATTAATTTTTGACAGCCATGAAACAAATTCTGGGATTGAATAAATACTTTGAAAAAGAAATGGCGCTGTTAGAAGACAGCAAAGCTTACTTGCATTTACTTAAACATAAATGGTATACACTGTTTATAATAACACTTTCTCATAATAACAGTCAGTGTCATTATTGGCTATGATACTGGGTATATTTGTTTGTGCACACACTCTCAGTGTCATCATATTCTATGATACTGGGTATATTTGATTATGCCCACACTGTCAGTGTCATCATTTTCTATGATACTGGGTATATTTTTTTTATGCCCACACTGTCAGTGTCATCATTTTCTATGATACTGGGTATATTTTTTTTATGCCCACACTGTCAGTGTCATCATTTTCTATGATACTGGGTATATTTGTTTATGCCCACACTGACAGTGTCATCATTTTCTATGATACTGGGTATATTTTTTATGCCCACACTGTCAGTGTCATCATTTTCTATGATACTGGGTATATTTGTTTATGAAACATTGTCAGTTTCATCAATTTCTATGATACTGGGTATATTTTTTATGCCAACACTGTCAGTGTCATCATATTCTATGATACTGGGTATATTTAATTATGCCCACATTGTCAGTGTCACTAACTGGTTTTTCTACTGGAGACATAGTATAAACTGTCCAGGCAAAAAAAATGATATTATCACACACATACACCTAAATTTAATATTTGTCCAAAATGAATTACAGGTTCATCCACACAAGCATCAAATTCTTAGCAAACATGTAAACTCATCAATTCAGGAGTACTGCACGATCGCTGTGGCAGTGATAAGCAAACAAAGGCTTTCTTCCTTGACAACTACTGTTTCTGAAAATGGCAATAATTTAATCTGGAGATTATTTAGGAGTTACCATGGTACTGAGTGTTCAAAACTGTACACTGCATATTGTAAGCAAATTGGGTGGGCAGGGAGCTGTAAACTGCGACCTCATTGCACATATTTAAGCTACTTTTGTTCAGAACTATGTACCAATAGTAATTGGTAGTGCTTCTAGTACAAGTAAAAAATCAAATCAGTTCTATCAGTAGCAAACATACATATACAATAGCAAACACACATGTATGCAATACACTTTACAGGTAGCAAACATACATATACAATAGCAAACACACATGTATGCAATACACTTTACAGGTAGCAAACATACATATACAATAGCAAACACACATGCATGCAAAATACTTTACAGGTAGCAAACATACATATACAATAGCAAACACACATGTATGCAATACACTTTACATATAGCAAACATACATATACAATAGCAAACACACATGCATGCAAAATACTTTACAGGTAACAATCATACATATACAATAGCAAACACACATGCATGCAATACACTTTACAGATAGCAAACATACATATACAATAGCAAACACACATGTATGCAATACACTTTACATATAGCAAACATACATATACAATAGCAAACACACATGCATGCAAAATACTTTACAGGTAGCAAACATACATATACAATAGCAAACACACATGTATGCAATACACTTTACATATAGCAAACATACATATACAATAGCAAACACACATGCATGCAAAATACTTTACAGGTAGCAATCATACATATACAATAGCAAACACACATGCATGCAATACACTTTACAGATAGCAAACATACATATACAATAGCAAACACACATGCATGCAATCCACTTTACAGGTAGCAAACATACATATACAATAGCAAAAACATTTGTATGTGATACACAGTTCGACAGCCTTATTCTTTCTGTATGTGGAGAAGCTACATCTATGCCGGTGGTTCTTAACTAATGGGTTGCAACCCAAAACAGGGTCACCATGCTGTTTTGAATGGGTCACCGAGATGAATCTTAAAATTTGAAAATTCCTACCCACATGTTTTTTTTAGAATTTGGTAGGTCACAAGGCTAACACCACAAACCTAATTTGCATCGGTGCCCAAACCAGTTAGAAACTGCTGATCTAAGTTTTGCAATCATTTGACCATGCAACCCCTTACATCTAGAAAAGGGGATAGCAGCAACCAAGTGAGGTAGGAGTCCATAGATCATAGTAAAAAACTAGCTGGAAATGAAGACTGTATGAAGAAAGAATATACAATGAGGCTGCTACCTATATGTAAAACACTGTTTGTACATTCTGTATATGTTTTGTATTGTCCTATATCTGACCTAAACACTGTTTGTACACTCTGTATATGATTATTGTCCCAACTACATCTGACCTAAACATTATAGAGCAGCTACTGAAATCCTCAACATTAACAAACAGAAACTGAAAACATCAACATTAACAAACAGCAACTGAAAACCTCAACATTAACGAACAGCAACTGAAAACCTCTACATTAACGAACAGCTACTGAAATCCTCAATACTAAAGAACAGCAACTGAAAACCTCAACATTAACAAACAGCTACTGAAATCCTCAATATTAAAGAACAGCAATTGAAAACCTAAACATTAACAAGCAGCAACTGAAAACCTCAACGTTAACGAAGAGCTACTGAACTCCTCAACATTAACAAACAGCAACTGAAAACCTCAACATTAATGAACAGCTACCGAAATCCTCAATATTAATGTACAGCAAAGATCAGTAACTGAAAACCTTACTGTTAAAGGAACATTAACTGAAAACCTTCATAATAAAGAATAGTGATTGAAAATCTTATATGTGACTTATTTTATTATCATACTAATAATGTTAACTTTATTACATAAATTTGGTTCTCTGCCAAAAATATCAAATGAAAAAAAATCAAACCGTAATCAGGATGAACAGCATATTTTAAGTCCAATAATGACATTAGCTACCTTAATAATAACAACATTCATAACAATATGATCCTTATTACACAATTAGATAATGACATTAGCTACCTTAATAATAACAACATTCATAACAATATGATCCTTATTTAAAAAACACAATTAGATAAAAGACAGTCTTCTTTGATCCAATGTATTGAGTATGAGTAACACATTTAATCAACACCATCAGGAAATGCTATAAAATATATATATAAAGGGTGACTCTTTAGTCAAAGACTATTCTCACTCAAGGCCCTCTTATGACGAGTATAACACTGCACATTTTATGAAGATAGCAATAATTACTGTTTATTTTAAGATCACTGTTTAGTATTAAAATATTAAATTCCATTATCTATTAGAAACACATAAATGCTCATGATATCACTTCTTAAATACTCTTAATATTTTCAGCCGATTTTACATGTAATGGAAGCTTGTTTTCAATTACTCTGTTCTTGGTTTTGGTACCAGAAGGTTTCCATGTGATATTGATCTCAACTGGTATTGTGTCGAAAAATGCCAAAATAAGTCCTGAAGATACTCTGGTGCAGTTCCATGTAGACATTTATATAAAAGAACTGCCTTGTGAAATATATTCTGTCTTATATTGTGAACCATTTGAGTTCTGTAAATAATGCTTTTGATGGATGATCAACAGATGCATCTAAAATTACATGTGCTGCTCGTTTCTGAAGTTCATATATCCTGTCAAGCTCAGATTTAGCACAGTTTTCCCATACATTTGAACAATAATCCATTGTTGGAAGATTATATGACTTGTATTATAGATTGTGCATTTCCATAGGTAAATATTTCTTGATTCTGCTGAGTAGGGCAACTTTTGAAATTTTCTTGTGGATGATTATTTATTGGAAGAGACAGCTCTGGATTTTCAGACTTGTGTAGCTTTTGTGTCGTCCCCAAAATCATATATTTTGTTTTACCTTCATTAATTACCATCCTACTTTGTAGTGCCAAATTTTGGACTCTAATAACTCTAATAAGGTCAGAGTTAAATCTTGTTTTGATAACTTCAGTATCAGAACTAGATGTATACAAAGTTCCATCGTCTGCAACAAATCTGTATTTGTGGATTCATCATTTAATGGTATATATATATATATATATATATATATATATAGTGTTGTTCCGATTATCGATTATAATATAATCGATCATCAGTTGGTTGAGCAAATCAATAAGATAATCGATTGTGAAACTCCATAATCGATTGTGTGTAAAGGGAGACTACTTTTATGTGTATGCAAAGCACAAAGGTTAGTAAAACTCCAGTCACTAAACTTGACCTGAAATTTATTATTCCCTTCACAACTACAAATAAAAAAAACTTATGATTCATAATTAGGAATATATAGTTATTATTACATGGTCAAATTGTTCAATTGTCGAGTTAATAAATTTAAACACATTTTGTTGATTTGTTTCAGTTAAATTGCAACATATTTTGTAGTATTTATAAACACTGACAAAGAAGAAAATCATGTCCTTCTATACTTTAAATTATAGACACATCACATATGAATGAAAGAATTTCGGGGGATTGTTGCAGTATTTCAGTTACATATGACTGATCAGCCATAAAACGTTGCGTTCATTTAACAAAGTTGTAGAACAAAAGTAACACACAATGTAATATTATTATCAAGTTAAAGAATACGTCATTAAAAGAGATTACTCCTGTACATTTATAAACATATTGAACTCTTGATCAAAGATATAACTAACAAAAATTTTAATTTGCTCTTAGTAACCGATTATAATTGATGATCAGTTGGTTAAGGGGAACCGATTATCGATTATGAATTTCTGACCGATTCCCATCACTATATATATATATATATATATATATATATATATATATATATATATACAGATATGTATATATAGATATATACTCTGATATAAAAGTAAACAGAAAGAAGGTAAGATAATGGAGTCAAAGAACAGCATTTCCTTTCTGTATTTATATTAAAATTCTTGCCAGTGGTATGCAGCTTTAACAGATAATAGCAAAAAGTTCCAGGACTGAAGTCACTTTCTGGGGGCCATTAGAATAATCTGGATTTTAGCAACATAAATGTTATTTTATGCCTTGGCTCTCACGTGATACAGTTTGTTCTTAAACACTTTGACAAGATTTTGAAGATCCCAGATACCATTTTTCAAGCACTAACAGTATCAACACAATAACAATAACATAACAACACCAACAATAATAATATTAATAATGATTTTAAAACATTTATGTGCCTAGGAATTTAAATTGCCTATGAATGAGTTTCAATTATGTGTGTGCATGCGTGTGTGTAATTGGGATTTTTAACATAGGTTTAATAATGTTTCAGTCATATCGCTACCATATCTGCAGTGTGGCATAGTGATGTCAAGCAATGGAGCATCATGCCACAGACATGTAGCATCATGTCTCACTCAGTCACATTATCCTGACAGCAGGCCAACCAGTCCTAACACTAACATCTTAATGCTAAGCACCAAGCTATTAATACCAATTTTATAAGTCTTTTGTATGATGCAGCCAGGGTTCGATCCTGTGACTTCATGCATCCAAGGCAGACACTCTAACCACCAGGTCATCAGAGCAGTTTTTCTACAATTTTGTGGCCGAGTGGTCTAAAGTGTTCTCCGTTATGGATCACTGCCAACTCACCTCTGTCTGCGTGGGTACAAGTCTCAGATTTGGCCAATGCTGGTATGTGAGAAAGATTGCTAGTAGCTTATCATGGCTTGGTGGTTCTTTCCGGGGTTTTCCAAGGTTCTTCCTCCATCATTAATACTGGCCACCTTGTATATTCTATCGTGTGCTGAAAAATGGTGTTAAACCCTACAACAACAACAAAATGTAACATTTTTGGTACTTTTTAGTAGATCCTTGACTGAAACTGTGTTATAAAGGGTTTGTGATTTATCAGTGTCCTACAAGCTGAATACCTTGGAACTTCAACTAATCAGCCATGCATATTATACTTTATATATGATATGCAGTATATTCACTGTGGCTGATTTTTTAAAACCAATACTTATAATTTTTCTTTTTTTATTTCAATTTCTTTTTAGTTTTTGTTCTCACAAAAATGGGCATCATGGCAAAATAGCCATTGTACTATGTGTGATACCATCTGTCTATTATAATTATTATTATCATCATTATTATTACAATGTGGGTATGTGAGAAAGTTTGCTGCTAGCGTCTCATGGGTCAGTGGTTCTTTCCGGGGTTCTTCCTCCACCATTAATGCTGGCCACCATGTGTGATGAAAAATGGCATTAAACCCTTCAACAACAACAACCTGTCATCCCTGTACCATATATACAAATGTTAATTACCAACATTAAATTAAAAGGAATGAAAAAAACATACCAAACAGCATATGTGCCCCAAAACTAATTTAGAATAAATTGTAATTTGGTAAATAGTGTTATGCCTTGTGAGTTGACCTTGAGGAAATAAGGTAGGTTATAAACTCGATGGGGGGGGGGGTGAATAGTTGTCATATGTAGGGTAGCTTGAGGCTGCAGATTTTGAACTGTAAAACTGAACTTTTACACATTTTAAGAAACATTAGTAACAACAAAATAGGGCTTTGTTTATTTGCCAATCAACTGCTTGTGCTTACATAATGCACACTGCAAAATATGGTTTCATTAAAGTATGTCAGAGCATCAGTACTTCTTACAAGATAATTGCAATGACAAGGATAAAACTGTTAATTCATCATGCTGACTTTCTTGCTTCTTAAGCCTAACCTGTAGTTATTGTTTAGTTTGACCACAGTTGACCTGAATATCATATGGGGGATTTCAAGTGGGAAAATAAGGTACACCACAGGAAGAAACAGTGCATCTTTTTAGAATTTAATGTGAATTAGACCTAGAAGGTTATTCAATATTTAGTGGAAATTACACTTAAAAAATACAGTGAAAAAAGGCCAGAATGTAGGTACCTATCTTCCTATTCTTTTATTCAATCTCCCTACCTGGCTTTTGAAAAGATGCCAGGTGTGCTTGTGATACACCTAAGTAATGAACAGATGCCATAACGTGGAGCATTGTGGTACACCTAGGTAATGAATAACAGATGCCCTAAAGTGGAGCACTGTGGTACACCTAAGTAATGAATAACAGATGCCATAACGTGGAGCCTTGTAGTACACCAAGGTAATGAATAACAGATGCCCTAATGTTGAGCAGTGTGGTACACCTAAGTAATGAATAATAGATGCCCTAAAGTGGAGCATTGTGGTACACCTAGGTAATGAATAACAGATGCCTCAAGTGGAGCATTGCGGTACACCTATGTAATGAATAACAGATGCCCTAATGTGGAGCACTGTGGTACACCTAGGTAATGAATAAAGGATGCCCTAACATGTTGCATTGTGGTACACCTAGGTAATGAATAACAGATGCCCTAAAGTGGAACCTTGAAGTACATCTACATAATGAATAACAGCTGCCAACATGTGGAACCTTCAGGGACACCTAGATAATGAATAACATATGTGCTAAAATGGAGCCTTGAGGTACACTTAGGTAATGAATAACAGATGCCTAAAATGGAGCCTTACCTCCAGTAATGGGTAACAATCATTTATGTAACTATTCTAAAGGCAGTAATACATGTTTAAAGCACATTCTCTCTCACATAGTTGTAGTAGAGTTTAACGTCATTTTTCAGACTAAGGTAGGCTATACTTGGCAGCCAGTATAAATGGTGCAGGAATAATCCGGGAAAACCCATGAAAGAACCACCAACCCAATTGAAGCTACTGGCAAGTTTTAGCACATGCCCATATTGGCTGAACCCAAGACTCGAACCCACACTAGCAGAGGTGAGATTTTAGTCATCCATAATGGTAAGCACTTTAGACCACTTGAGATCCCTGACACTCATGTAAAGAAGATCAAATAGATACATGTAAAGACCACTTGAGATCCCAGACGCCCATATAAAGATGACAATCAAATAGATACATATAAAGACCACTCGAGATCCCCAACGCTCATGTAAGGATGATGATCAAGTAGATACATATAACATCCACTTGAGATCCCCGATGCTGATGTAAAGATGATCAAATCGATACATATAAAAACCACTCGAGATCACCGATACTCATGTAAAGATGATGATCAAATTGATACATATAAAGACCACTCGAGATCACTGACGCTCATATAAAGATGATGATCAAATTGATACATATAAAGACTACTCGAAATCCCCAATGCTCATGTAAAGATGATGATCAAATGAATAAATATAAAGCTTCTTCTTCAAAAATGCAGACATTGTTGTAATTTTGGGGTTAGGCTGATCATATTTTACAATCTTTTGCACCAATCTTATAAATATGGTATATGCTTGCTACCTTTTTGCTATGTCTGGAGAAAAAAAAGCTGCTTTAATATTCAAGATGACAAGTGAGTAATCTTGATATTCTGTGGACTTACAATATCAATATTTTGGATCCAATTGAACCTAATCATGTTATTCTGTGGATTTATAGTTTCAATATTTTGGGTCAAATTGAATCTAATCATGTTATTCCATTGGTTGATAGCTTCGATATTTTGCATCCAATTTAATCCAATCTTGATAGTCTTGTGGGTTCTTGATAGTCTGTGGGTTGATATTTTCAGTATTTTGGGTGCAATTGAATTTAACATTAGTTTGGATGTGTTATGTGTATGTAAAAGGACAATTATGTCTTTCATATTAGCTTTTCACAGAAAGAAAACTGTCCATACAATAACTTTATTATTTATACACTCTATTTTATCATTTGGAGAGTTAAAGGCCCCACTGTCAAAGTTAAACACAAGATCAAAGTATACAGTTCCCTTTTAAAGGAAATATTGTCAAATTTAACTTTAAATCATAAGTGTACATTACTCATATTGTCCATTTTAAATTTTGTAAAGATTAGACTGTCATATTTAACTTGAGATCAGTGTGCATTTCTCTTTATAAATGTCATGTCAAGTTTAACTTGAGAGATCAAAGTGTACCTTTCCCTTCATGAAGGTCATATTAAACCTGTGATCAAAGTGTACATCTCTCTTTGTAAAGATATCAGAGGTCTCAATAGGATTTTGAAACTAGGAGTCCAGGACTCCCATTTTGGTAATAATTGGAGTCCCACCAGCAAAAGTTGCAGTCCCATCCCAGACAATGTTGAACTTTGCAGATTAGATGAACTGATGGTTGCCATTGCGTTTAATTTCCACATTCTTTATAACACTAACATGTATAACTGTGTTGGCATGTATAGCTGTGTTGGCGTATTCGGTGTGTCTGGTAATTCTGCACAAGGATTTCTGTAAACAATGGATCACATGTTGTTTTGGTTAAAAATTCAATTTTTGGCTGAAATGCCAGAAAGAGTCCAAAGTAATAATGTATTTCGTTTCCATAACCTGATGCATAAACATTACAAATTTCGAAAGCTATGCGCAGAATAGGCTGCCATATCTTGAGTCGTGGAATTATAGAGGTGATATCCCATTTGTCCAAATGAATATAATATTCTGGTGATAATTGCAGCTTTTCAAATAGTAAGCATTGCAGAATTTTATTTTCATCAATTGATCGGTATGGGTTATGCGCCAAAATTGTTGACTTTAGATGCACAGAATAGCCTGATAGTGGTGTAACTCTTGTTAGTCCTTCAGGGTGAGACTGATTTTAGTCAATCCAAGGAATGGTCGTATTCCGAACACTAAGCTAGGCATCACACTTTCTTACACGTGGCTACTATTCCATCCAAACTGTAAGTTCTAGAAATTTTAGCACTCTTCTGAATCTCTTTACAATCTTTTTTAAGTCTGCCATTTAACCCCAAATACCAGATTTGCAAAGAACGTTTTGTCCAACTCTTGATATGTCTTGATTTCGAGGTCGCATGCACTATTTATTTGGCTACTATCAGAAATGAACACAATAATGGAAGCTAAAGTTCTGGTGTACTCGTATAATATTATAATAACCACATGTACATCTCTGAATCTTCCTATCTCTGAATTCAGTCGTCATAAATTTCAGCACATTTTACATCCCAAGCTGCTAGTCAAAGTCTTTGAATTTGCCACCCAACTATTGCAACATGTTCTTTTGATGTACTTTTATAAATACAGCAGACACATCTGGGGGCTATTTTAACCACTGATTTCTGTCATTGTAAATATCAGCACAGCTAAAATGATCAAGTAATCAACATATTCTCACTCAGTAGGTTGTTGAAGCAGGGATGGCAAATTTTTTAATTTGCTGCCCAGCTACTTGCATGCCTATGGAGGACTCCTACACAGGTGATTTTCTGTGTCCCAGACTAAATATTTGCACCCAAATACACGTAATTAAGCATTTCCGAGACCTCTGGATATATTGTCAAATTTAACTTGTGATCAAAGTGTACATCTCTCTTTGTAAAGATCATATTCTCAAATTTCCCTTGTGATCAAAGTGTACATTTATCTTTGTAAAGATATATTGTCAAATTTAACTTGAGATCAAAGTGTACATCTATCTTTGTAAAGATATATTGTCAAATTTAACTTGAGATCAAAGTGTACATCTATCTTTGTAAAGATATATTGTCAAATTTAACTTGAGATCAAAGTGTACATCTATCTTTGTAAAGATATACTGTCAAATTTAACTTGTGATCAAAGTGTACATCTATCTTTGTAAAGATATATTGTCAAATTTAACTTGAGATCAAAGTGTACATCTATTTTTGTAAAGATATACTGTCAAATTTAACTTGAGATCAAAGTGTACATCTATCTTTGTAAAGATATACTGTCAAATTTAACTTGAGATCAAAGTGTACATCTATCTTTGTAAGGATATACTGTCAAATTTAACTTGAGATCAAAGTGTACATCTATCTTTGTAAAGATATATTGTCAAATTTAACTTTAGATCAAAGTGTACATCTATCTTTGTAAAGATATATTGTGAAATTTAACTTGAGATCAATGTGTGCATCTATCTTTGTAAAGATATACTGTCAAATTTAACTTGAGATCAAAGTGTACATCTTTGCAAAGATATACTGTCAAATTTAACTTGAGATCAAAGTGTACATCTATCTTTGTAAAGATATACTGTCAAATTTAACTTGAGATCAAAGTGTACATCTTTGTAAAGATATACTGTTAAATTTAACTTGAGATCAAAGTGTACATCTATCTTTGTAAAGATATATTGTCAAATTTAACTTTAGATCAAAGTGTACATCTATCTTTGTAAAGATATATTGTGAAATTTAACTTGAGATCAATGTGTGCATCTATCTTTGTAAAGATATACTGTCAAATTTAACTTGAAATCAAAGTGTACATCTTTGTAAAGATATACTGTCAAATTTAACTTGAGATCAAAGTGTACATCTATCTTTGTAAAGATATACTGTCAAATTTAACTTGAGATCAAAGTGTACATCTATCTTTGTAAAGATATATTGTCAAATTTAACTTTCTCGAAGCACAATCACTGAAATGCTTGGCAGTATTTCTCAAAACACAATTAATGATATACTTGATAGTGTTTCTTCAAGCACATTCAATGAGATACTCAGCCCTATGTCTAAAAACTAAACAGTTACTTTGTTTAACTCTTGATGATATTTGTCTTGTGATATGACTCTGTGTTTATAAACTAAGTAACAGAAAGAAAGCAAAAATCAACAAGTTTTGTGAAACTTAACAAACAATTTAATTATGAAAGTAATAAATGAAACATATGAGAAGAATCTACAGTGTAATGAAGTGAATCCAAACTAATCTTTATAAAGATCTATGTGGGTCCTAAATAAATGATAAGTTCCTTAAAAATTAAAAAAATGGAATTGTACTGGTCCTCTAAGAACTGTGACGTTGTCAAAATGGTATTGTCCAGATTTCCTTTCAATAAGTTATAATATTTTGGTCCAAATAATGGGCACTTTCTGTTTCATTGAAAAGTCCACAAATATGGTTTTCCTCTCGCATATTATCTAAGTACAATACACAACATGTCTGCAGACCTACAACAGGAACACAAGAAGTATTAACAATTCCAAAATCAAAATGAAACTGACTGCTCAGTCCTCTCTATAAATACACTGTTTATTATGACTATTTCTCAACAGACCCCACATGACAGAATATGCTACCCATTTAATGTCAAACTGGCCTATTCATGTGACCTAGCCCAGCCAATGGGAAGTTACAAAATTATTCTAGAAATGTCAAAACCCTATCAGCCACTAAGAAATTAAGTCAGAAGCACCATTTAAGTCATATAATTAAGATTAATTATTAATAACTGACAATAGATATGTATCTATTTATAGCTCCAACAAATACTCAGCATCTTAATTCAATCTTCATTTTTATCTGGTACTATTTAAAGTATGCATACAAAAATGGCTGTCTAGCTCCCTCTTTCCTGAGGTACTGGCAGAAATTGAAAATAAGTTTAAAATAGGATATTTGTAAATTAAGGATGCTATTAGGGGAAACTATACAGCTGAGTTTTCAAATAATGATTATTTATTTTCAAACAAACTAATGAGCATAGTGGTGTAAATTTAATGTTATTTCTCCATTATAAACTAAAAGCACATCAACCTAATTGGTATACAGCAAGTGTAACATATAATGAGGAAACCCTGATAAGATGCAAAGATCAATCAATCTAATGAAGTTGATCTCCATCAATCATCATACAAAGATGTGAAAATAGGTGTCTTTACCTTGTATCCATTATCATCCTTGGGGTTGTGTGATGCTGTAATCATCACGCCACAAATACATCCCAGATGTAACACTGTGTATGGCTGAAAGGTAGAACATAAATAACCAAAATAAACCATAGATATATAGCAAATCAAATCTCTAAAATGTTGAAACTTTCAGTTGAAATCCAAGGACAGTTTGTCCAGAGTACATGATATACCAGTTGAAGTCAATGAATGGTCTAGTCTAGTGCAGCGGATATACAAGGCACAGTACAGTCTAGTGTACAGGATATACAAGGCACAGTACAGTCTAGTGTACAGGATATACAAGGCACAGTACAGTCTAGTGTACAGGATATACAAGGCACAGTCTAGTCTCTTCTAGTATAAAGGATAAAAATAATGTAAATCAGTAATATGTTCAATAAATTAATTAAATTTGACAATTTTTAGTAAATTGTTTAATCATGCAAATCTGATGCACCTGTCATTACTGTATTAAATTTATATTTGCACTAAAGCTACCAACAGCAGTCAAGTGCATATATGGTATAAAATCTACCAAAAAAGACCCCAGGAATGTGGTTTGAAGATTGTAATGCACAGATCTGACTATTATGCATACCAAAAAAATACCCCAGGAATGTGGTTTGAGTGACTGTACTGCACAGATCTGACTATTATGCACACAAAAAAGACCCAAGGAATGTGGTTTGAGTGACTGTACTGCACAGATCTGACTATTATGCACACAAAAAAGACCCAAGGAATGTGGTTTGAGTGACTGTACTGCACAGATCTGACTATTATGCACACAAAAAAGACCCTAGGAATGTGGTTTGAGTGACTGTACTGCACAGATCTGACTATTATGCATACAAAAAAAAAGACCCCAGGAATGTGGTTTGAAGATCGTACTGCACTGATCTGACTATTATGAATACAAAAAAAAGACCCCAGGAATAGTAGCTGGAGTGATCGAAATGCACAAACCTGACTATTATGCATACAAAAAGAGACCCCAGGAATGTGGTTTGAGTGATCGTAATGCATAGACCTGACTATTATGCATACAAAAAAAAAAAAGACCCCAGGAATGTGGTTTGAGTGATCGTAATGCACAGACCTCACTATTATGAATACAAAAAAAAAAAAAGACCCCAGGAATGTGGTTTGAGTGACTGTACTGCACAGATCTGACTATTATGCATATAAAAGACCCAAGGAATCTGGTTTGAGTGATCGTAATGCACAGATCTGACTATTGTACATACACACAAAAGACCCCAGGAATGTGGTTTGAGTGACTGTACTGCACAGATCTGACTATTATGCACACAAAAAAGACTCAAGGAATGTGGTTTGAGTGACTGTACTGCACAGATCTGACTATTATGCATACAAAAAGAAAGACCCCAGGAATGCGGTTTGAGTGATCGTAATGCACAGACCTGACTATTATGCATACAAAAAAAGACCCTAGGAATGTGGTTTGAGTGATCGTAATGCACAGATCCATTATGCATACAAAAAAAAGACCCCAGGAATGTGGTTTCAGGGTTCATAATGCACAGACCTGACTATTATGCATACAAAAAAAAGACCCCAGGAATGTGGTTTGAGTGACTGTACTGCACAGATCTGACTATTATGCATATAAAAGACCCAAGGAACCTGGTTTGAATGATTGTAATGCACAGATCTGACTATTGTACATACATAAAAAAAAGACCCCAGGAATGTGGTTTGAGTGACTGTACTGCACAGATCTGACTATTATGCACACAAAAAAGACCCCAGGAATGTGGTTTGAGTGACTGTACTGCACAGATCTGACTATTATGCATACAAAAAAAAAAGACCCCAGGAATGTGGTTTGAGTGATCGTAATGCACAAAACTGACTATTATGCATACAAAAAAAAACCTAGGAATGTGGTTTGAGTGATCGTAATACACAGATCTATTATGCATACAAAAAAAAAAGAACCCAGGAATGTGGCTTGAGTGATCGTAATGCACAGATCCGACTATTATGCATGCAAAAAAAGACACTAGGAATGTGACTTGAATGATCGTAATGCACAGATCTGACTATTATGCATACCAAAAAATACCCCAGGAATGTGGTTCGAGTGATCGTAATGCACAGATCTGACTATTATGCATACAACAAACAAAAAAAAACAGGAATGAGGCTTGAGTGATTGTACTGCACAGATTTGACTATTATACATACAAAAAAAGACCCCAGGAATGTGGTTTGAGTGATCGCAATGCACAAACCTGACTATTATGCATACAAAAAAAGACCCCAGGAATGGTTTGAAGATCGTACTGCACTGATCTGACTATTATGCATACAAAAAAAAAGACCCCATGAATATGGCTTGAGTGATCGCAATGCACAAACCTGACTATTATGCATACAAAAAAAGACCCAAGGAATGTGGTTTGAGTGATCGTAATGCACAGACCTGACTATTATGCATACAAAAAAAAAAAAGACCCCAGGAATGTGGTTTGAGTGATCGTAATGCACAGACCCGACTATTATGAATACAAAAAAAAGACCCCAGGAATGTGGTTTGAGTGACTGTACTGCACAGATCTGACTATTATGCATACAAAAAAAGACCCCAAGAATGTGGTTTGAGTGATCGTAATGCACAGATCTGACTATTATGCATACCAAAAAAAAGACCCCAGGAATGTGGTTTGAGTGACTGTACTGCACAGATCTGACTATTATGCATAAAACAAAGACCCAAGGAATGTGGTTTGAGTGACTGTACTGCACAGATCTGACTATTATGCATACAAAAAAAAGACCCAAAGAATGTGGTTTGAGTGATCGTAATGCACAAACCTGACTATTATGCATACAAAAAAAGACCCTAGGAATGTGGTTTGAGTAATCGTAATGCATAGAGCTATTATGCATACACAAAAAAAAAGAACCCAGGAATGAGGCTTGAGTGATCATAATGCACAGACCTGACTATTATGCATACAAAAAAAGACCCCAGGAATGTGGCTTGAGTGATCGCAATGCACAGACCTGACTATTATGCATAGAAAAAAAGACCCCAGGAATGTGGCTTGAGTGACTGTACTGCACAGATCTGACTATTATGCATACAAAAAAAAGACCCAAGGAATGTGGTTCGAGTGATCATAATGCACAGATCTGACTATTATGCATACAAAAAAAAGACCCCATGAATGTGGTTTGAGTGACTGTACTGCACAGATCTGACTATTATGCATACAAAAAAAGACCCCAGAAATGTGGTTTGAGTGATCGTAATGCACCGATCTGACTATTATGCATACAAAAAAAGACCCCAGGAATGTGGTTTGAGTGATCGTAATGCACAGACCTGACTATTATGCATACAAAAAAAGACCCCAGGAATGTGGCTTGAGTGACTGTACTGCACAGATCTGACTATTATGAATACAAAAAAAAAGACCCCAGGAATGTGGTTTGAGTGATCGTAATGCACAGACCTAATTATTTTGCATAGAAAAAAATACCCCAGGAATGTGGCTTGAGTGATCGCAATGCACAGACCTGATTATTTTGCATAGAAAAAAATACCCCAGGAATGTGGCTTGAGTGACTGTACTGCACAGATCTGACTATTATGAATACAAAAAAAGACCCCAGGAATGTGGTTTGAGTGATTGTAATGCACAGACCTGACTATTATGCATACAAAAAAAGACCCCAGGAATGTGGCTTGAGTGATCACAATGCACAGACCTGATTATTTTGCAAAGAAAAAAAGACCCCAGGAATGTGGCTTGAGTGACTGTACTGCACAGATCTGACTATTATGAATACAAAAAAAAGACCCCAGGAATGTGGTTTGAGTGATCGTAATGCACAGACCTGACTATTATGCATACAAAAAAAAAAAGACCTCAGAAAAGACCTCAGGAATGTGGTTTGAGTGATCGTAATGCACAGACCTGACTATTATGAATACAAAAAAAAGACCCCAGGAATGTGGTTTGAGTGACTGTACTGCACAGATCTGACTATTATGCATACAAAAACAAGACCCCAGGAATGTGGTTTGAGTGATCGTAATGCACAGACCTCACTATTATGAATACAAAAAAAGACCCCAGGAATGTGGTTTGAGTGACACTGTACTGCACAGATCTGACTATTATGCGTACAAAAAAAAGTCCCAAGGAATGTGGTTTGAGTGATCGTAATGCACAGATTTGACTATTGTACATACAACAACAAAAAAAAAACCAGGAATGTGGTTTGAGTGACTGTACTGCACAGATCTGACTATTATGCACACAAAAAAAAGACCCCAGGAATGTGGTTTGAGTGACTGTACTGCACAGATCTGACTGTTATGCATACAAAAAAAGACCCCAGGAATGTGGTTTGAGTGATCGTAATGCTCCGATCTGACTATTATGCATACAAAAAAAGACCCTAGGAATGTGGTTTGAGTGTTCGTAAAGCACAGATCTATTATGCATAGAAAAAAAAAAAGAACCCAGGAATGTGGCTTGAGTGATCGTAATGCACAGGCCTGACTATTATGCATACAAAAAAAAGACCCCAGGAATGTGACTGTGAGTGATCGCAATGCACAGACCTGACTATTATGAATACAAAAAAAGACCCCAGGAATGTGGTTTGAGTGACACTGTACTGCACAGATCTGACTATTATGCATACAAAAAAAAAGACCCAAGGAATGTGGTTTGAGTGATCGTAATGCACAGATTTGACTATTGTACATACAACAACAAAAAAAAAACAGGAATGTGGTTTGAGTGACTGTACTGCACAGATCTGACTATTATGCACAAAAAAAAAGACCCCAGGAATGTGGTTTGAGTGACTGTACTGCACAGATCTGACTATTATGCATACAAAAAAAAGACCCCAGGAATGTGGTTTGAGTGATCGTAATGCACAGACCTGACTATTATGTATACAAAAAAATACCCCAGCAATGTGGTTTGAGTGATCGTAATGCACAGACCTGACTATTATGAATACGAAAAAAGACCCCAGGAATGTGGTTTGAGTGACTGTACTGCACAGATCTGACTATTATGCATACAAAAAAAGAAGACCCCAGGAATGTGGTTTGAGTGATTGTAATGCACAGATCTGACTATTGTACATACCAAAAAAAAAGACCCCAGGAATGTGGTTTGAGTGATTGTACTGCACAGATCTGACTATTATGCACACAACGATGATATACAGGAGATTATAACCCATGACATGATGAATAAACGACAGAAGTTTATAATATCCTCAACCTGCCACTCATGCCCTTAACATGAATTGTAATGCTTATCTAATAAAATTATGAGAAATTAATTAAATTGCCATAAGTTATAGTGAAATAGGAATTTTGTAATATTTTTAGTTACTGGTCCTTATCTAGGTCAAAGCTCTTTAAACCACTTTAATTTTTTTTCCCCCACAAGGATTTTTGGCACTTGTTGGTAACATTCACAGGTTTGTGTATGGGATCTTGTGTGTGTCTGTATGATGTGAGAAGAAAGAAGGGTAGTGTACTACCATCTGGATCAGAAAACAAAGACATTATTTTCAAACTGCTATACATGTCTAAGATGCCTGTTGATGTGACAAATATAGTCAATGGTACAACACAGTGCAGGCACAATGTGGTTAAGGTGTGAATACTATATGTGCATGTTCTATTACAGCATCAAAACTTGCATGGTAAATAACCAATGACAAGTATTGTAATTATATTATGTACAACTTAATGCATATAAGTCCAGTCCCTTAAGTGCAAATTTCTAGTCACTATCACCAGTATGTTGCTTATCAGTTATTTGTTAAATCCTAATTCCTGTGTGCCATTCAATTCTCTAGAGGGAAATAGTAGTAAGCCTATTATTTTCAAAGCATAATTTGGAAATTTTTGTATTTGTAGAAGAGTCCACCAAAACAAAAACTATCAATGTGAACAACAACTCAAATGACAATGTTGGAGAACTAAAATTATTATTCCATGACTACATATTTACCATTAGGTATGACTATGTATGGTGACGTCATGGAATCTAGAATTATTACTCCATGACTACATATTTACCATTAGGTATGACTATGCATGGTGACGTCATGGAATCTAGAATTATTATTCCATGACTACATATTTACCATTAGGTATGACTATGTATGGTGACATCATGGAATCTAGAATTATCATTCCATGACTACATATTTACCATTAGGTATGACTATGTATGGTGACATCATGGAATCTATAATTATTATTCCATGACTACATATTTACCATTAGGTATGACTATGTATGGTGACATCATGGAATCTAGAATTATTATTCCATGACTACATATTTACCATTAGGTATGACTATGTATGGTGACATCATGGAATCTATAATTATTATTCCATGACGACATATTTACCATTAGGTATGACTATGTATGGTGACGTCATGGAATCTAGAATTATTATTCCATGACGACATATTTACCATTAGGTATGACTGTATGGTGACATCATGGAATCTAGAATTATTATTCCATGACTACATATTTACCATTAGGTATGACTATGTATGGTGACGTCATGGAATCTAGAATTATTATTCCATGACTACATATTTACCATTAGGTATGACTATGTATGGTGACGTCATGGAATCTAGAATTATTATTCCATGACGACTATGTATGGTGACGTCATGGAATCTAGAATTATTATTCCATGACTACATATTTACCATTAGGTATGACTATGTATGGTGACGTCATGGAATCTAGAATTATTATTCCATGACTACATATTTACCATTAGGCACGACTGTATGGCCATGGAATCTATAAGTATTATTCCATGACTACATATTTACCATTAGGCGTGACTATGCATGGTAATGGAATCTAGAATTGTTATTCCATGACTACATATTTACCGTTAAGTGTGACTATGTATGGCCATGTATGAGTAATTCAACACTGAAAATGGTATAGTTTTTCACATTGATTTAATATAGGCAGGGTGAATGAAAATTTCCCACCAGTCTATTTAACTCCATGCATGAGTTCTTTCGTGTTACACCATTGACCAAGACATTGCAAGTCAGAATCAAATTTATGGAAAATTATAAATTGTTTTAATAATTCAAGATACATCAATGCTTAGGTTAGTTGTACATGAAAATGAAAGTCAATCTGATGATGTAATGTGTAATTATAATTATTATGCAAACATAATTTTTGGAGACATTATTTGTTTTAAAGAGCTTCTGAGCCTTCTTGAGTTGTCATTAGGAACAAGAGAGGCTGATGCAAATTAAAAAAACAAACATAATCAACACTTACTACAAACATCAAATGATTCAAGTGCAACAGCTTAAAATCAATGGCATGCTTAAAATATCAATGAAATACTGATTTATAAAACAAATTCACTGGTTGATGCATATAGTATTTTGAAAAGATTTACAAGCATACCTAAAGAATGATGTAATTCAATTAAATTGCTAATTTGTTCCAATAAATATCTGTCAAAGATGCACAACCAGCACAGGAATTTAAACAGTGAAGAATACAACATATGCATAACAAAGAATACAACAACTTAAACATAGCAAAGAATACAACATTGTAAACATAGCAAAGAATACAACATTGAAAACATAGCAAAGAATACAACAATGTAAACATAACAAAGGATACAACAACATAAACATAGCAAAGAATACAACATAAACATAGTGTAGAACAAAACAACATAAACAGCAAAGAATACAACAATGTAAACATAGCAAAGAATACAACATAAACATAGCAAAGAATACAACAATGTAAACATAACAAAGGATACAACAACATAAACATAGCAAAGAATACAACGTAAACATAGTGTAGAACAAAACAACATAAACAGCAAAGAATACAACAATGTAAACATAGCAAAGAATACAACATAAACATAGCAAAGAATACAACAATGTAAACATAACAAAGGATACAACAACATAAACATAGCAAAGAATACAACAATGTAAACATAACAAAGGATACATCAACATAAACATAGCAAAGAATACAACGTAAACATAGTGTAGAACACAACAACATAAACATAGCAAAGAATTCAACAATGTAAACATAACAAAGGATACAACAATGTTAACATAGCAAAGAATACAACATTGTAAACATAGCAAAGAATACAACAACATAAACATAGCAAAGAATACAACAATGTAAACACCATGAAGAATATAATGTAAACAGAGGATACAACAATGTAAACATAGCAAAGAATACAAGAAAAAGTGTGAAAATTAAATGTTTAATTCTTTGCAAAAACACTTCAAACCAATGACAGTAAATATGTCAGTAGTGACAGTGTATATGAGGAAATCAATTAGAAAGATACTCTTAGTATTAAGATAATCAGAAGATAAGATTTCTTTATTTCAGACTACAAAGTCCATATCTCTAAATTAAAATATAGTTTTAAAAAAAAAACACCATAAAGATAGCAAACTAATTAACTAAGTAATCATGGTCACTAATCTTAGTGTTAAGATAATCATGGTAATCAAGCTCACTAATCCATGGGATAGGTTTTATAAATCCCTTTTATAGTCAAGAGAAGGAAAAGCCAGTCAACAAACAATACAAAGTACATATATGATTTCATGTATTGAATAGAAAGGTTCTGCAGTACAACATCAACTTAAGATATAGTTTATACAAGTTTGAATGAACTCTGGGGCAAAGTAGGTTATTGAATGTGATACTGAGTTGCCAGTTAATATGAAGCATTTGTAACCAAAGGACCTCTATCACATTTCAATGCAGATGACAATAATTGTACTCAGATTTGTAGAAAACAAAATGACATTAGTCCATTCCTTATGTTTACTTGCGGAAATTTGCCTTAAAATATATCCCACACTGTATGAATATCAAAGTCCCATAAATTAAATGGTCAGACACATGCAGTTACAACTGATCTAGTTCAAAGTTATTAGTAAGGTGACTTTCATTATTGCTTAACGATTAAGCATTTCAGTATAAATTCAGTGTTTTCTGGGTTTTTTAAAAAAAAATATTTAAAAAAATCAGTTTTCCTTAAAAACTACAAATTCTCAGATGATTACTTTCCTTGGTACCAATAAAATACATGTTATGTTGTTCAAGAGAAGCTGAAAGGTGTGCTTCTCATCAACTCATTGTACATGTTTGTCAAATTTCTTTGAATAAAAAACCTAAGAAGCAGATCATCCTTTTCTAAATACACATGTATTGAATATACAAAACTGTTTTGAAATTATTTTTATTGTCCAAATATATAATCACCATAAAGGTGTCTTCAAATGGTATTTGACTGGACATTACTTTTAACACAGATAGTCTTCATTCACTTGATGTTTAAATGTCAATCAATAATGTCCACCAGCCCCACTGTGATGGAGTTGCTGCATGCCTGCTAAGACATGATGGTGACCTGTAAGTATTTACCCCTCAATCTGTGACGTGTTATCACAAAGAAAGCATGAAAGTTAATAAGTTTATGAAGTGCAAATTTTTTAATACAAAATTAAATGAGCTGTACTGTAGGTATAGAACTGTAATAGGTTTTCATAGGATTAACATGTCACATAAGTGAGCTGTACTGTAGGTATGGGCATGTGATAAGTTTTCATAGGATTAACATGTCACATAAGTGAGCTGTAATGTAGGTATAGGAATTTGTAAGAACCGTTCAAAATCTTAACATGTTACATGATGGGCAAGTGACTTAAACTTAGCATGTCACATGATGGGTAAGAGAATTAAATTTAACATGTCACATGATGGGTAAGAGACCTAAGCTTAACATGTCACATGATGGGTAAGAGACAATTTTAACATGTCACATGGTGGGAAAGTGACTTAAACTTAGCATGTCACATGATGGGTAAGAGACTTGAACTTAACATGTCACATTATGGGTAAGAGACTTCAACTTAACATGTCGCATGATGGGAAAGAGACTTAAACAAGAGTTTAAAAACTTGTATGAAATTATACATATATAGCAACATGAGCATTTCAAAACATAAACAGCAAACTAAGCATTTCAAAAAACAGAACAATAGGCATTTCATAACATAGAATAATCATTTCAAAACAGACAACAAACTAAGCATTTCAGAACATAGACAACAAACAAAGCATTTCAGAATATAGACAACAAACTAAGCATTTCAGAACATAGACAACAAACTAAGCATTTCAGAACATAGACAGAAGAATAAACATTTGAGAATGTATAGAGCAAAATAAGTATTATGTGCACACATTACAATCTCCATAGCTTGAACAAAGGGACATAACTATACAGCTCGAACAAAGGGAAATAACTACAGTTATCAATGCAAATGATCTGTAGCTGAAGTCACAAACATTTAATTCTATTATAAACACTTGGTGAAGCTTGAAAATCAAGTTTGAGCGATCCAGGGTATCTGAGTTGACAATAATGACATTAAATGCAACATCAAATCTGTTTTACACTGTAAACTTTTTTTTCTACTCAAAGTTAAAAGCAATGGAAACAGATCAGACAATTACTACTTACAACGTATGGTGTTGGACACATTTTGGAAAACAGGTACACACGTATACCTTGGTTGACAAAGATTCCTGCAGTCAGCAAAGCAAATCTGAAACATGAAGCCAACAGAAAGGTCAAGACAAATTACACATGACAGAAGAAGAAATCTTTGTAATATATTTACAATCACAGTGAATTCATTTATCTTCCTCATTAAGCTGAGAAGTACACTTTGTCTGTATATTAATACCAGGAAACAAAATGAATGTTAGACAAGAGAATATGTCCATGTATTATTTAACTCTGTTAGGTATTTCTGAATTTAGGTATTTCTGAATCAATGGCAAATTTGTCAAGGATTTCTTCCATTTCTGAGCAACATGTATTTCTGAACCAATGGCAAATTTGACACGGATTTCTTCCATTTCTGAGCAACATGTATTTCTGAACCAATAGCAAATTTGACATGGATTTCTTCCATGTTGTGTGGGAACTATTACTCTGATATTAAAGGATTCATTTCTAATTTGATATTTGAGAAAAATAATGAAAACTGAAAACTAAAAAACAACAGTGAACTCACAGATTTTCTTAACATTCAGTGTTTCTCCATGTTCACCTTAATTCAAAGTATTTCCCCAAATTCATCTTGATTCACTGGATTTCTCATTTCACCTTAATTCAAAGTATTTACCAATATCCAAATTTATCTAAATTCACAGGATTTCCTAAGTTCACCTTAATTCAAAGCATTTCCCCATATTCATCTTGATTCACAGGATGTCTTATGTTCACCTTAATTCAAAGTATTTCCCCATATTCTGAGTAAGGGAGGTCCCTGAAATGCATTGGAATTGTCTGTAATCTATTATCTTTCTGAGTAAGGCAGATCTTTACAATTCAATGGAATAGTCTGTAATCTATTATCTTTCTGAGTAAGGGAGATCCCTGAAATGCATTGGAATTGTCTGCAATCAATTATCTTACTCTATTATCTTTATGAGTAAGGGAGAGCATTGAAACCTTAGCACTTTATATGTACATGTTTTAGTTTTTGTAGAAAAGAACTTACTGTTAATATGTACATGACACTATTACTGTGACAATATAAAAAAGTGGTGATATCTCAAAACAACATTTTAATTTAGGCTCACATTATTATCTTATTTTGTAAAACACTGCATAATCCTGTTTGATCTGTATAACAATATGTTCTATCCTGTACAGTCTACTGAAAATGCACAACATTTTCCCTCATCTACCTTCTATTTTAGATGTACAACATTTGTCCCCCTTTACATTCTATTGGAGGTGTACAACATTATCTATCCTCTGCATTCTATTTTAGATGAACGTTTTCCCTCCTTTATATTCTATTTTAGATTTACAACATTATCCCTCCTCTACCTTCTATTTTAGATTTACAACATTTTCCATCCTCTATATTCTATTTTGAAGTGTACAACAATATTCTCCCACCTCTAGATTCTAGTGATGGTGTACAACATTATTTTACCCCCTCTACATTCTATTTGAATTGTACAACATTTTCCCTCCAATACATTCTAGTGATGGTGAACAACATTTTCCCTCCTCTACATTCTAGTGATGGTGTACAGCATTTTCTATACCCTACCCATAGAAAATATTTTAAAAATATGCCTAGACATTGGAAATTGTTCAAAGTAAATACCATTATACATACAGGAATATTTGATACAACATGAGATAACATCTGCATAAAACACTATCAAGGTCTTAAAATCACAAACACTGAGGTAACCCAGCACTCTTCTTGTGTGCTTAATAATACTTATAAGTTATGGTTAAAAATAAAGTTTTCATTATTTATATTTTAGAGATTCACTATTAATTTATTGAACTTCTCATTTTGCAGGATTTTTAATGTCATGACATCATCAAGCTAGAAAACACAAAATTCATAGAGGGCCCCCCGAGTGGCCGAGTGGTCTAAAGCACTTTCCATTATGGATCATTGCCATCTCACCTCTGTTTATGTGGGTTCGAGTCTAAGATTCGGCTAATGTAGTTACATGAGAAAGTTTGCCAGTTGCTTCTCATGGGTCGGTGGTTCTTTCCAGGGATTTTCCTGGGTTTTTCCTCCACCAATAATACTGGCCGCCATGTATAACCTATCATGTGCTTAAAAATGGTGTTAAACTCTACAACAACAGCAAAATTCATAAATAGCCATCACTTCACTGTCACTGTTTATTAAATGTGTAACCAATTTGAAGAGTGATGGTTTCAGGAATCCATTAAAATTGGATGTTTTATTTTTCAATCCACAATGAGGTGATAAAACTAAAATAATTTTTTTCATGCACTCGGATAAAAATGTTGGGTTTTATAAATTTGTCATAACATTCTGCGAAAGTTTAAATGCAGATAATGCAAAAAATATATAAACATTACCTTTAGTGAAGAAATATATAAACACTATAAACAATGCAGAAATATAAAAAAATTAAATACAATGCAGGAAATACATACACATTGATATACATAATATCAAACTGCCATTCATATTAGTTATGTCGAGTTATACCTATTACTTTTGTGTCTTCCATCAAATCCTATAACTATGGGTTTCTGACCTCCAGTAGACAACACATATTTACATAAGCCCTGCAAAGATTAAGCTGAAATTAGAACACAGATCACAGAGTTCTTCTCCAACACCCAAGACTCAATAAAATGGTAATTACAGTGAAAACCCACAAAATCCCAAACCCTTGGGACCAAATGTAATTTTTGGTTTTAGAGATTTTCAATTTAAAGAGGAAAAATATACCCTTTTTTACTGAAGCAGATAAATATACACATCATATTTGATTATAGATTAACTTTACAAATCCCCAAAATATGTTTTTCAAGGATTTGTAAGTAAGATAATTTTGTTAGTGTGCATGTGTGAAATAGGAAAAGCAATTATTCGACAAGGGAGGGAGAAGATGTACTTATGAAACTGTCTGTATTATGCAAAAGATGAAGCTGTTTTAAGTATTTGACATTATAGAGGTTGTAAAGTACTTAGAGCTTCTTAAGTTTAGGTGCTATACAAAGTTATCATTATTATTATTATTATTATTAGTATTATTATCATTATTATTTTTATTATTATTATTATAATTATTATTATTATTATTATTTTATTGAAAAATCAGCTGAACATTGATTGCTTTTCCTGAATACTGTTTCAATGGTTTCTACTGGCAATTTAAGAAATCTGGCATAGTTATTAAAGCTTGGGTATTTAATCTGTTAAACAAGCATTCTGTTGAATAGAGCATGAGTGATTAGATAATAAGCATATAATCTGTCTAACTTGGCTTATCTTTAAGTGTCTAGTTAATAGCAGTTTACCTTAAAAGCAGGAAAAGACTTCAGATTAACTTACTGTTTGCCTTAATATATGCTGTGGTAAGAATTGAGTACTAATTTTACATCAAATGCCCTTGGAAAATTGCAAGGTCAGTAACTCACTGCTCAGCCTACAACAGTAATTACTAATTGTAAATAATTTGGCCAATTAGCACATGACCACTGGCTATTTCTGCAAAATAAATATAAAGTTTTTGGGAATTTATCAGCTAAAAAACATCCATATATCTGAAATCAGTTTAGATTTTTTTAGGGTTTACTTAGTGGAAACTAATATTTGCAACAAAAAAATTGTTTTGCTTTTCTTGGGGGACATTTTGGTGTACAAGAAAAAAACTGATATTAAAAAAAGAAACATTTTGGGACCAAATAGAAATTTTTATCTCATGAGGATTTTGGTATACAAAGGTTTCAGTTTTGAAGGGTTTCATTATATAATGACACAAATGACTTTAACATGTGCAAATGTGAGAAGAGTAAAGATTTAATACAATGATTACAGTTGAGTTGGTCTGTAAATAGACTTAGACTTATCTTGTAAGACCACTACCATGAAAGACATGTCTGGAAAAAAAACAGTTTTAATTATAAAGAGTTCTAACATGTAATAGCACTTCACAAATTTGACTTGTACATACAAACATTACTGTCAGTTCTACCTTGGTGGCTGTATTACTGTGTGAATATTGCATGTGCAGACTGTACATCAATGTTAGAATTTTACCCAGGAGGCCTGTATTAAAGTGTAAATTTGACATGTACAGACAATAATGCTATGCGAGACATTTACCTGGGAGACTTATTTTATTGTGTGAATTTTACTTTTGCAGACATTAATTCAATGAGAGACCTTTAACTGGGAGACCTAGATTACTGTGTGAATTTTACTTTTGCAGACATTAATTCAATGAGGGACTTTTAACTGGGAGGCCTGTATTACTGTGTGAATTTTACTTGTGCAGACTGTAATTCAATCAGACCTTTACCTGGGAGGCCTGTATTACTGTGAGATCATTCATCATGGAAAATCCAGCTGCCATTCTAGCTCTTAGTCCTGCAATTAAAGTAAACAAGGCTTCATTCTCTTTTCATTCAAAGTCCTGAAAACTATCACAAAATATGTTTGGCGCCAAATAATTATTAAAATTTTCAAGGTGAAATTTACTTTTATAATGGTAATTTATGAGAAGGGGCTGTACTAAAAATGTAACTGTAACACTCTCTATATGTAAATTTCAGCATTTTTCCAAAATGCTTTAAGTTAACAGAATTTTCCTGCATCAAGATTTCATGCAACCATTTCCTGGGCCTTTTGATTAGCTATAATATTTGGAGGATGAGTTGCCAAAGTAGGCAAGGGGTTTAAGAAAACTCCCCAAATGGGGATACATTTTTTTAAAAAATTAACTGGGTGTAAAGTAACAGCAGCCAGGTAGATCACCCACCTTAATAAGATAAGCCCTACATCTATATTCTAAATCTAATAGTGGTAAGATATCTGAATTTTATCAATTGATATAATGTGTAGCAATATATTTGCTTAACCTCAGATGAGTTCTTTGCACTATCTAGTGTTGACAATTCCTGTTTAATTTTGATATGAATTTTAAAAATAAAATAACATGATCTACTATAACAAACATTGGTCAATGAAATCAACCAATTCATCCTTCTGACCTGCTGTTCCAAATTCAATTCTACTGAGTAAACGTAATTGCAGCTCCTCCACCTGCTTTTTTTCCACCAACTGTAGCAACTCATTCCGTGATTCCTCATTCTGAAAATTGAGATAAAAAGTCTTTCTGAAACAATGCAGACTGAGAAAACAAAGCATATATGCATAAAGCTACATTAAAAATGTAAAAACAAAACTTTAATTCCAACTGCAAACTGAACTATCTTTGTGTGCTACATACAGGCATATACACTTTCAAGAGTTGACCATAATTGGGTTTTCTTTGTCATTTCTCATTTTATTCTTGAAAGTTAAAGCATGCATGGTTATTTATGCAGTTTCAAAGAGTGTAACATGCAAAAGATTAATTGCTGGTGAGCCATGTTTCCAGACCTGCCAACACTGATGAGTCTGTCTCAGTAAGGCAGTTGATTTTTTTTCCATAAGATGACCCGTTTTCAGTAAGGTATAACAAAATATAAATAACTGCTATTGTAAAACTCGAAAAGGTAATTCAGTGCTGTACAATGAACCGCAGGCTGATTTCAAAAAGCCCGCCAGAGCTTGAGCATGTTTATGTGCATTTATGTCTTTAAAAAATCCATGGCCTACTTTTATAGTATATCTTCTTAACCAGGAAAACAATTGTGAATAAACTGTTTTAGTCATTGCTTTTAAGTCAGCTTCAAGAATAATTTTTCAGTGGTTCATGGTGTCAAAATCGTTGGACAGGATTGATATAATTAAATGTTTGACGCATTATGTTCAACTAAAAAGAGTTTAAAGTATGCAGCTCAATGGCTTGTTGCTATCTCTCAACTGTACATAATTCTTGGAAATTCTTTTTCATTTTACATGATGACGTCAATCATATCTCCCACCACATGACATACTCAAATTAGCATGTGATGTCCAATAAATGTAACTGTGTCCTTTTCAGTTTTTATTCACAAGAATCTGAAAACACCTTTTTATTCTTCTGTCTTTTTTAGAAGCTTATTTTCCCTTTTATCTTAAACATGCATCTCTTTCTGGATGCCATTTTTAAACATTCTATAATCAACAGTATGATCATGCCGAAGCTTCACAGTTTAAAGCATCTGGTTTGCTTCTGTAAAGTTAGTCTGGTTCCCCAACTAATTTCTCTTCTCTTTAAGATGAAACCCGGATCCAAATAAAACACAGATGAACCAATTATTAAGATTTTTCGGCAATGATCATTTTTCTTAGTTTTTGTTAGTATGCTGTAAGTTTTTATTTTAAGGGCAATTTTCATAAGACTTATGGCAAAATCATAAGAGTTGGCAGGTCTGTGTTTCCGTTTAATGTTTTCCACTATTACAAACTAAAGAACTGTTAAGTAGGAACCAATGCTTTTTTACCAGATATCTGCTTAAGCCTTGGTCAAACCATGCAGATTGTTCCTTGTGAAATTTGTTAGCAGCAGTGCTATCAGCCTTTCAATACCACTATTTCAGTACATCTCAGTGGTTAGAGGTTTGTGTGCTGGTCTCACAATCAGAACGTTGTGGATTCAAATATTATGACTGGAGAAGTCTGGCTCAGTAACTATGGTGTCCCTATCAAGCCATGGACATTTGACCCCGTTTCAGTTTCCAATATGTAAAACCTAGGGGCTAATTACAGAGGGTCAGGAAACAATTTCTAAATAAATATTGGTATAAACCAGGAAAATAATGTGTCTCTGGTGATGAAACAATCCTAAGGCTCATTTTGGCCACAGATTTGTTTTCCTAAGACACCACATTAAGCTCTGAAACTATATAAATTGAGTAGGAATTGGCTTTTTCTTTTTAAAGAACTGAAACAATATAAATTGAGTAAGAACTTTTTTCTCTTTCAAAATAACTGAAACTAGATAAATTGAATAGGAATTTATTTTTGTTTTAAAGAAATGAAACCATTCAAATTAAGCAGGAATCGCTTTTTCTTTTTAAAAACTGAAACTATATAAATTGAATAGGAATTGCTTTTTTGTTTTAAAGAACTGAAACTAGATCAATTTAGTAGGAACTGCTTTTTGTTTTAAAGAACTGAGACTAAATAAATTGAGTAGGAATCACTTTTTTTTTTAAAGAACTGAAACTAGATAACATGTGGAGAGATTGCTTTTTTTCTTTAAAAAAAAAATTAAACTAGATAAACTGAGAAGGAATCAAATTTTTTTTTTTACAACTTGTACTATACTGGAAATTACCTCAGGCTCTTACTAATGTGAAAGGATTATGCGAGCTCATTTGGATCTTTGTGTACAACTGGAATGTCATAATACTTCTACACTTTTGTGGGACCACCAATAATAACGAGAGGAAGAACCCCGGAAATCCCCACAAAATACTTCTAACCCACGAGAAGCTACTGGCAAGCTTTCTCACATACCCACATTGGCCAAACCCAAGACTCAAACCCACACTGACAGATATGAGATGGCAATGATCCATAATGGTGAGCACTATCAACCACACAATGCTCCCTTTAAAGAAATGATTGATTGTTTGTTTGTTTGATAGGGATTTTTAACATAGCTTTAACAATTTTCAGTCATATCACTATGATGTCTGCAGTGAGGCAGTTTATAGTGATGTCTAGCACTGGGACATCATGCCGCAGACATGTAGCATCATGTCCCACACAGTCAAATTATCCTGACACCAGGCCAAACACTAAAATCTAAATACTGAGCACCATGCGAGGCAGCTGTTAGTACTATTTTTGTAAGTCTTTGGTATGACTCGGCCGGGGAACAAACCCATGACCTCCTGCTTCTGCGGTGAACACTCTAACCACTAGGCCACAGGAATGTTTTTTTAATGAAATGAATACAAATGTATAATAGTGATGAAAGTGTTTAAATAGCTTTTATTCATTCAAGAGTTGTATCATCCTTTAAAAAGATTTTGGTATTTCAGCTTCCATCATGTTTCAGCGAACTGAAAAGCAGGCCAATGGAACTTGAAAATAGGGTTGTTAATATCGGTTCTTCTGGCAAACCGATTATCAATCGTAGCAACCCGATTTTAAACCGATTATTGTTTTTTATTGGCCTTCATAAAAATATAATCTTATAATGCAAGTTACTGTATGCATTAACGTACATACTTGCAAGTTGACGCAACAGTGTCAACACCAATTAATATATTTTCTACTTAGAGATTTAAATAAACATAATTTATACTGTATGTTTATAAAAAAAATTAATTACTAATAAACAGCACAAATAAAACATAAATTTATGAGTTGCGATCCTGCTGGCAATAAAAAACAGGAAACAGGCATAAAGTCAATAAACAAACCATAGATAAAAATTGTCCATAGATAAAAAAAAAAGTAAGTCAAACTAGTTAATCCAAATTAGTTTACATATCGAACAAGTCCTGGTTCTTATTAAAAAAAAACTAACGACTCTGCATGTTCTGAAAGGAGCCAGTTACGTTGATCGCTTATCAAATGTCCAGTGGCTGAAAATAATCTCTCTGATTGTACTGACATCGCCGGAATTCACAAGAATTTCCTGCCAAGATTGGCTGTTTTCGGAAACAGTTTCTCATTATGTTTCCACCACTCCAGTGCTGTTTCCATTTAAGTCGTTTCCATGGCAATTTGATATAATGTTCAAAGTCACAGTCATTCAATGCCTGCTGTGATGCACTATCACCCAGCAGAAACATAACTGACGCATGATATGGTCGAGATCGTTTTGTTGGCGGTTCAGAGCTGGTTGCATCACCACTAGTTGAAGGCTGTTCAAGGTCAGCTGGCATCTGAGTAGATGGCAGACATTATCATACGCCAGTTTCTTGAAGTTGTCATCAAATCCGGGAAGATGTTTGTACATTGGATCGTGGATTGATGCAACAACGCATTCATTTGTTGCTGTTTCGTCGCGTTCCATGCCAAACCGTTGTGAAATATTCTTAGCAACGTCAGTCTTGAATTCTCCCAAAGTCTTACAATCTTCTTCTTTAAGGATTAGATGATTCTTGATGAGACCCCATAACATCGGAAAAATACAAGAGGCTGAAGGTTGGCTTTCGGCTGAAAAGACGGAGGTCATGATCTGCAACGCCTTCAAGACCAGGAGTAGTTCGCTAATCAGTTCCCAATATTCCTCCTTCATATCCAGTGTTTTGGCATCATTCATTTTTGTCACGCTTCTGTCACTAAGAACCGCCACAACAGGCCATCTGAGTTGTGAGAGCCTTTCAAACATGTCAAAGACGCTGTTCCAGCGGGTCTTGCAGTACTGAATCAGTTTGAGTGGTGTCTTGTCCTTGTCCATGGACACCTGTCGTTTCATAAGCTCACCCTCCACCATTGGGCTATGTGAGAAATGTCCAACTAAACATGATGCAACGGATACACACTTGGAAATTTGATGATTCGTGACAGCATTGGTGCCCATTGCATGATTAATGCAAAGTTGCAATTTATGTGCCTCACAATGAACATCCAACCATCCATTCACGCTACCGACATCTTTAACATTGGAAGCACCATCATTGACACATGCAACAACTTTACCTTTCATAGCCCATTCTTCAGCCACAGTTCCCAGATGTTCAGCAATGATGGCTTGCGTGTGGTGGTCATTCATTGGAATTGTTGCAAGAATGGGCGCCTTCATAGTCCAGTCTGGATCAATGTAGCTGGCAGTGAAGCTCAGGTATACTTCGTTGGTTACACTGGTCCATATGTCGGTGGTAACGGCAATATCCTTGACATTTTCTTCTAGATGTGTCTGCATTTTCGCCATTAGTGTCTTCTTCATTGTAGTCATTCGTGACATCATCGTCTGACGGCATGGAGGACGAAATTGTGGCTCCACCAAAGCCATCAAATCATGGAAGGAATTGGATTCAACAATCGAAATTGGTAGCATGTTTTCAGCAACAAACTTAGCTACAGCAGCAGTAACTTTTTTTCTTGATGACTATCAGGACAGTTTCTTCGTGTTCCAATAAATGTTGTTAATCGCGGCTGAACATTTGAAGGAGCCGCAAATCCGAGATGTTTGCTACGCAAATGTGCATGCAATCCAGTAGTAGTACCACAGCTCCGACTTATTTGTTGTGAACATAGTTTACAGCGAGCCATGCTTGATAAAAAAATTTCAAAGTTTTCCCATACATCAGATTTATTTATATGACCATCCATATTTGTAAACTTGAAAAGACACAACCAGCAGAGACCAGTCCTCAACAACAGAGACTGTAGCTATTAACAGTCTATTGTTGTCAATTTCGGACATCAAAGAACTTAGCGACCAAGCGGTCGAATAACTATTGACATCCTTCAACAATAAATGTATTCATTTACAAACACGCTGCATGGAGCACTCAAAAATTTTAAACAAACACACCTTCTTATCTGCTGGCCATATTGTATTAAAATGTAAACACTAAACAAATGCATGAATGAATTTTTTTCTGGCATTTTTTAAAATTTTCACTACAAAAATGGTAAAAAATATTGAATTCGATTATCGTTTTGTAAAAACAAAAACCGATAATCGTTTTCAAAACCGATAATCGGATTTCCGATTTTCGTTTAACAACCCTACTTGAAAACATGTCCATTTGCTTGTGTTAGAACTTAAATTTAGAAGGAAAATGACATCTGATAATTGTAAAGTCTGACTAAAACATTATAAGTTTAATCTGTAGAAAAGTGCAGATATGGGATGCCATGTGTGGGATATTACTAAAAATGTGACTTATCACTCCAATGATGTCCTGCATTTATTAATAATTTATTTTCAGTTGGCCAATGAGACATTAGTGTGCATTTAATGCATTGTTCTTGCCTATTAAGCAGGCGCGATCATGATCATGTCTAGCAGTATTTTGGGGAAATAGTGTGGCATTCCTCACCCTAAAGCACACGTTTCGGAAGTCGTAACTTCAGTTTGGTAAACGTAGAAATGCCAATTTTAGCTTGATGAAAAGAAAAATATCTCACGGAAATAGCTGAATGAAATCAAAGGTCATGGGTAGAATCAAGTATTTGGAAGTTACGAACCTTCTCTTTTTATATAGTATGATAGAGAGGGTCCTATGTCACAATGGGTCATGGGGATAATCTAAGGTATATTTATTACTCTACTGGATTTTTTCCCTTCAGATTATTGTTTTTTATTTCACATCGAGCTCGCGTCGAGCACCTGTGCGCTAAAGGTATGATAGTAAGCCAAACTTTGAATACGCAAAGTCGAATGCCTGAGCTAAACATCGGTACTAAATTTATTACGCTCCGCAAAACGAAGCTTGAAATAACTGCGTTTATTCTTAAATGGGTCGCGCGGGAACGGAGAGAAGTTTCCTCCCTTGTTAGTTATGATATAGTAAATACTGGACAGGTCATTATACAACGATACGAGCCCGTGATTGATCAGGCTGGTCAGGATAACATTCGATCCCGAAACCTTGAGTTTGTGAGCCTGGCTGTAACGATTGAAAAACTATCGTTACAGCAAATGCTTATAACCTTGTCCCAATCAAGCCACTGCTTCAGCTTGCTGTCAACTTCAGAATCGACACCGGTCGCTGTCAGTGCCATATCCGACGAAGGTTGGCCGACTGTGACGAAAGATATTTATGTGTAAAGAATATTAGGAACAGTGACGATATATTCCAACTCTACCGGAAAATGGGTTGTCGTAAATCACTGTTTAATTTTATTTTATCTGTAAAGTCGTATTATATTCATAGTGGAGATATGAAAATACCTTTATAAAACCATATAGTCACAGCGACTAGGTATATTTACTTATTGTTTAAAAGCTGATAAATCGTCATTCATTATAATGTGGTCTATGTCATGTAGACGCTGATGAATAGCGGAGAACTCGCCCTGGGAGAACTCGCCCCATGGAGAACTCGCCCTGGGAGATCTCATCCCAGGTGTCAGGAGAAGTCGCCCCACAATGCCTGGAGAAGTCGCCCCAAGGATAATATATAATAATTCTGAGATTTCGCCACATGGTTGTCAAGGCTTTATTTATTGTTTTTCTTCAACTGAGTAACTTATTAAATCTATAAAATTTGCAATTCTTTTCTCCGCGTCGAATGAAAGACAATGACATTGTGCTAATTCTTGTGGACATATGCACCTCTTTGATATAGTATTTTGTACCCGGTAATTGTGATCTTTCCTCTGTGAGCAATATAATACCATTGTATTATGTCTGTATTTTAGTGAAACCATTTCAGTATTTCTAACTCCGGTTTGTTTCTATTGAAAAGAATACTCGCCGATATAATTTATATATTACTAAAAATTAGAGGCCACGATTAAATTCCATTGAAAATAGTTAAATAATAAATCAATTGTTAACAATGAACGGTTGAACAATTTCGCATTTAATTTGTGCTTCTTCAGGTACGAAATGTTTTAAAAGAAACGGACAACGTATTTTGTTAGATGAAAACTGAGGATCTCTATAATTGTATATATATGAAAGTGATGATTATTCATAATACTAGTGTCTCTTATGTCTGCACATCGCATCACTATATGTTACATTTAGACAACGAAAATGTTTTTTTCTTCTTTTCTGTCTATTTATGTACTATTTTAAAAAAATCGTGCAAATTCTTGAGATTTGCTAACCAAAATTTACTTGTACGTTTTATTATAAAAATCCAACCAAATAAATGGTTATTGTTGATGCATACCATTTTTTTTAAAGTACCATATGTTGTGATATTCACTGGTTATAAAATTTCGGCATGAAAGACAATTCGCTTAGAGAGTTATTATTTGTGTTTAAACTGTGTTGAAATTCTAGATAAAAACTGCGGATCTCTATAATTTTATATACGAAAGCGATGATTATTCATAGTAGTTTCTCTTATATTTGCACATCAAGAGCACCGGTGTATGTTACATTTAGATGACGAAAATGTTTTTTTTTTTTTCTTTTCTTTTTCTTTTCTGTTTGTTTAGTACTAATAAAAGAAAATCTGGCAAATTCTTGGATCTTCTTTCAGCGATAATTGATTTAGTTTTGTATAATGTTTTTACGCTGGTAAATTGATAAATTTATTTGATAAATTTAGGAGATTAAAATTTATTAATTGTACGACATATATTAGATAATGAAAGATTCGATTGTATTGTGAAAGGAATTACATCTCTCTCTCTCTCTCTCTCTCTCTCTCTCTCTCTCTCTCTCTCTCTCTCTCTCTCTCTCTCTCTCTCTCTCTCTCTCTCTCTGTACATACTGCTTTGTTTAAAGCCCAAAATTGAGTAATATTACGGGCTTTGTTCAGCGCAGAATCAATTGTATGTGTAGGATAATTTCTGTTTTGTCAATATGTAGTGTTTGACTAATGATCATTTTTAATTACTATACTGTCATCATTCATTATATTATATACAGACTGAATTTCGTCTTAGAAATATTACTATGATATTGCTTTTATGATTACCAGTTAATATCTCTTTTGTGATCGCGTATAAATAAAAATCTAAAAATGAATCACGTAAAAGATGTTTTAATTCTGCCATAAAAAGGTTATTTGGGTTTTTGGGGCGACTTCTCCAGACGTAGTGGGGCGACTTCTCCAACTAATCTGGGACGACTTCTCCAGATACGTTGGGGCGAGTTCTCCCAGGGCGAGTTCTCCATGGGGCGAGTTCTCTGCATACCGACGCTGATTCCTTTCAAAGTATGTTTCGACCAATCTTGTATTATTATAAACATCAATGAGCTTAATGAAATGTCAATGGGGAATTTCGTACCATTGAATTTTTGTTTTTGTTGCACATTACCACCAAAGAAAATCCGGAGTGGAGACCCTAAGGCAGTTGGACGATGTACTACATCTCCTTTTGGCAATTCCTTGGTCTGGAGAGGGATGGGCTCTGCCAGACGACTTTTGTCCAAGACATACTGACCACACTAGGTCAAGAGACTGATGATGATGATGACCACCAACGACGTATGTGGGGACATGGGCCAGCCTTGCCAGTGAATTTGATTGGAGCGAGTATCCGAAAGAACATCCGCTGTACTCCATCAACAACAAAGAAGGTGGATGGCAAGATCAAAGACGAATACTTGGGTAAACCAAACGAAGAGTGTAAGGGACGGCTGCCCAAAATGTACTCGATTTGGAATTGGCTCCAAACGTATTAAAATGACCAAGGTGTTCCACGAGTGACTATACAGAAAGATCGCAGCACGCACTGTACCTGGAATGCTTCCAAGACCATCGTGACTTCGCGCACACGGCAAATATAGTCCGATCCATGAACCAACGCAAGGGTGTATAGCGGTGCATCAAGGCGAGTTTGTCCCCGCTAAATACCAAACGATTGATTCTCCCCGATGACATCAACACTTACTCGTTTGGTTATCGTTCTGTTGTGGCTGCTATTGTTGCGTGTGTGCCAACACCAACCCAGGCGGCAGTTTGTTTCAACGACTTGCGGTTCCTCTCGCACAAATGCCCGGCTGGTAGGACGAGGTCCATCAGATGATGATGGCCCCAATAGGTAACGGGTTTGTTGTATTGACCTATCAATCCGTTCTGAAATGATAAACACGTCGACGGACCATATCAGGTCAGTAACGCGATGTTATGACCCACCTTTCAACTCGCCAGGTACACACATATACCGAACGAGTTTATCTCCGAGAGACTGTAACAGTGAAAGCTGTAAAATCATTTTTGTTTTGTGTAAACGTGGCGGTCTTTTGTCGAATCGAACTGGCGGGTTTTAATCTCGCTGTACGTGTAATTTCATTGTTCAAGGGTGCCCTTACCTATTTCATTTATGGCTACCCATTCACGAGACTGTTCTGGTCTTATCAGCTGTTCTTATGCGTATTGATTAACGAATAACAATTCCGCAAGACTTCGTTCTGGCATCAGCACCTTTGCCGCCTTCTGCTTCCTTACCGTTGTCGAGAATTTTAAACAGAGGCAGAAAGAGGAATTGGAAAAATTTTGCAACAGCAGAAAGAAGGAGAACACATCTTTCTCATTCAACAGTAACAGCTGAAAGAATAAGAGGCGAAAAGAAAACTAAAGAAAGAAGCAGACAACAAAACAAACAAGGTCTAGGAGAGAATGAGAACAGTGAAAGTCAAACAGTCACAATACTCTTAGACTTCTTTAATATGACACAAGTGAAAAAGACCTTCCCATATATATATATATATATATATATATATATATATATATATATATATATATATATATATATATATATATATATATATATATATATACCGGTATATATATATATATATATATATATATATATATATATATATATATATATATATATATATATATATATATATATACCGGTATATATATATATATATATATATATATATATATATATATATATATATATATATATATATATATATATATATACATATATATATATATGGACCATGGCGTATCAAATGTAGTAATTTTACATTTTTCAATCAAGGTGAAACGATTACACAATACACAAAATTGTGTGGAAAGGAGAAGAAAGTAAGAGGCAGAAACGTGACCTATCGCTTAACACAGTAGTTGAAGTTTTGGTTTAAATCCATGCTAACGATTTGAAGATGACATGAGTGCACCAGAATCCAGACCTGGAGAGTCTACGCCAACTCAAAGTCCAACATCAGTAATACATGAAAACTACTACCATTTTCGACAGACGGGTAAACGCTCCTCAAGAAAATCTACTTACACGGCCTACACGTGCTCGGTGAAATTGAAAGATTTCAAGTCAGACGTACCGCTAGAGAAAACAGGGGTTCATGACGATTTGTGGGATTCTTTGTTAACCACACTGAAACGGCAATGTCGAACCAAAGAAGACGATCGCAGAACACTTTCCAGTTATCACGACAGTCTGAAGTCACCCGTTTGGATTGATCTTAGCAGGCCAACATAATTGACACCTTCCAGAGTCATCAACGCGATTCTACACGTTCAGCAGTCTAACGAACAGTTTAATATCACCGATGGAAAAGAGACACTGAACATGCCCCAAGTGTCACTTCCCAAAGGGACCGGACGCAAAAAAGTATTACTTGTGGACGACCTGCGTATCACCAAAACGAGCCTCGTCCAAGCTAACGTTAAACTCTCAGGACAAGATGTATTTAGCCAAGGCTTTCGTGGTTTATGGATGCAAATTTCTGTCTATCTATAAAAGTACGTTAATTTGGGCAAGAGAATAATTAATTAGACAATTTGGGACGGGTGCTTCTTAAATCTCTTTACTGCAATGATATTTTATGTCTGTATGAGGAGAGGAAGTGATTCTTAATTAAGCTTTCGTTTATTTAACCGTCATATAGACTAGATAAGGAAATGATAACGTGGATTGTTATATCGAAACTGCCACAGTTGAGTTTTTCTTAAATCAGCTGATTAGAAATCTATAAGTCAGGCTGACCGCAATTTCGGCACCTAGTTATAACAGGCTGTAAATTAGAGGCCGACCGAAATTTGGTTTCGGCGCCGAAAGTTGGCAAATGGCCTAGTTCAGCATAGTTTCTGTTTCAGCCGAAACCAAAAAAAGTTAGCTTTAGGTTTTCTTTCGGCCTTAAATATATTGACTTTCGGTAAATAGCCGAAGATCAATTTTAACCTTCAGAATGCAACTCTACTGCTGCGTCTTTTACTCTGATTGTCGGCACTAGGCAATTTGATATTTAGCGAAGTCCTCTTACTGCAGGCTCTGACTGATTACTTCTAGATTCGTTTTTAATTAGTATATTACTGCATCATGCCCGAGGCCTATTTAATTAATCTTGTGTTCCGCAATTCGGTTTATCTTTCGAAACCAGAAATTTAGTTTATATCTACAGTAGATATATGTAATCCTGATTGGTAAGCTAAATGAAGAGTGTGTTACCCACATGAAATTTCTAAGTCTTAAATAAGACGTATCGAAAAAAAATCTAATCAGTCTACATGTTTCCTGCAAGGGTGAAAATATAGAAGACTCCGAGAGTAAATTAAGGAGAAATTCTCTGGTAAATTATTTGTAAAAGGTACCGAATGTCTTGAAAGTCGACGGACAATTTGGGCAGTAGAAACGAGGTATTTGGAAGAACAAGGTATTTGCTTCAATGTCTCGTAATTTTTTTTATACCAATATAATGATTTGCTTGAATTTATTTGCTTATATTTGCTACAGCAAACGAAAATGACTTAGCGTCATTTGCAAAAGCCCCCCCCCCCCCCCAAAAAAAGAACGGAGAATATTTCACTAAAACAAAGATTATATCGAATTCTATTACGAAATTTCGAGGGGAAAAAATCCCCACATTACGAAATCGAGAAAAGAGGGAGGAGTCATGTGATCGTTTATATCACGTAACACATACTAACACGACGCTGTCGAGAACCAAACATTTTACGTTAAGAATAAAAAGTTGTTAACTTCTTAATTCACTCGTCCAATCATGTCCTTGACGACAACCTATAATTTTCAAATTAAAATAAAATATGTTTACGTGGTTACCACTATCCTTGAATCAAGGTCAGGATCTAGGTCAACATTACTTGTTTATGTAAGAATAATTAAGGCCAACCAATTTTCTAATTGGAAAAAAACCATCTCTAGTGAATAAATTTACAGTGTGTTAATTTCAAAATATTTCACACACAAAAAAACTGATATAATTTATGCTGTATTTAATTTATTATGTAGTAACATTATTATATTCTATACCTACTACTGTAATATTCATCGCAGTTGCCAATATTTCTGCTACAGAGTTTGCATGAACCTACTGATGTTTAACTTACATTCCATAGACTAAGCATGTTCGTACTGAAATCTGAAACCAAGCGTATACATGTTTCGCTACCAACACATTTAACATAGTCCTACCGTGTGTACCTATCAGTAGTAATAGGGGATACTCTAGCGACAATGGGAATTCCAGTCATAAAGGGCGTGGGAACATCTAGCGACAAGGGGAATTTAACATGGGAAATATTTGGGACTGTCTAGCGACAAGGGGAATTTAACATAGGGACTATTTGGGATTGTCTAGCAACAAGGAGAATTCAACATGGTGGGACTATCTAGAGACAAAGGGAATTTAACATAGGGACCAGGTCCGCACCTAGAAAATTCTGGGCCCCAGGCAGCTGACAGAGTTCGGACCCCTTTCGTGTTTAAAATATGTGCGTATATTTTAAAACGCGGGCCCCTATCTAGCTCGGGCCCCTGACAAGTGCCATGGTTGCCCCCCCCCCCCCCCCCCCCCAAGGTGCGGGCATGTGTGGACTATTTGAGTCTGTCTAGAGACAAGGGAAAGTAGAGAGGTGTGTTGAAAAACGAAGGAAGGCGATCGTTTGTCAGTGATGTTCAATTGATTGTGATGAAAAATGGCACAACGACCGTGTTTACCAAAGACTGAGTATTTGACAGAACCTTTCCGCTACTTCCAGATGATTAACGGCATTACCAAAGACATGAAACACGTGGACGTCGTTCGTGATGGATTGATCTTAGTTAAGTACAATGAAGAACTGGAGTTTGTAGAGGCTGATGAATTTAAAAATGTCATCATTGAAGCCAGCTATGAAATCGTGTGCTGTGTTTTGACACGGCCGGATGCATCTACATCGATTACCTTGGTCACCGTCACCATAACACCGATGTTACTCTTTAGGAGCCTGTACGGACGAGCACCCCGAAGACAAGATTCTAAGTTTTGCTAGCGGAGGTCCTAAAAATTACTTTTACAAACCCCGAGACCAACAAGGAGAAGTGCGTACGGAGTGTAAAGTGAAAGAATTGACTCTAAATCATGGCGCCAGTCAAGTGTAGTCCGAGTTTCCTATGACCCTTTCCACACCATTTTTTTTATATTTGGACATTCATGTTGTGGTGTAGGGTCAGAGCGCATTCCTTATCGAAAAGTTGGTGTCGGCATGTGGTAGCCGTTTACTTGCCGGCCCAGCAAACTTCAACGATCTTTCATCGAGATATACCTGCATGAAATCGATAGGAATATGATTTATTTTCTCAAAAATAGTGAGCATAGCATTCGTTATGTCTTTAATCTACACCCCAAAATAAATGTCCAAATATCAAAAATTGGGTGGCAAGGGTCAGAGGAAACTCGGACAACAGTCAAGTGGTGAACTTTGGGCTGTTGAAAAAACAAACAACTTGTAATCTGGAGAGGATCAAGATTTTAAACTGACCAGCTACGAACCGCAAAAGATTGTACGTTTAGCCACACAACAAACTGTCAGCCGACCCTTAGAAAAAGTGTATCGAATCGTATACCAGAAGCGAGTGGCGACTTCCCAATTACTTCACTTTACCGTATGGACACGCCTATATCATATCTTTTCGCCGGTTGTCACATGAGCTCGCACTTGTCCCAAGATGAAAAATTCCCAAAAATCGCACGTTTCGGAAGCCGTAACTTCAGTTTGGTACAACGTAGTAAAGTCGGCGATGACTTGATGAATAGAAATATATCTCAGGAGTAAAACAAGCCATAGAAACTGGTCGTGTGCTTTTAAATACGGAAATAGCAGAATGAAATCGAGGGTCATAGGTAGAACCAAGTATTTGGAAGTTACGAGCCTTCTCATTGTTATATAGTATGATAGAGAGGGTCATGTCTGAATGGGTCATGGGGGGGGGGGGGTAATCTAAGGTATTTTTCTCACTCTGTATGATTTATTCTTCTTTAGATTATTATTATTTTTCTCTTCACATCAAGCTCGCGTCGAGCACCTGTGGCCTATATTGGTCAGAATATAAAAAGGGAAAAACGTCAAATACCAACAGTGCATTGTAACTACCAACGTTAAACGAGAAAGATGACTCTTATCAGAGGGGTATAATTCAAGTCCATTCATTCTTAAATGGATTGCGATGTTGTGCCTTGCGATTGCATCATTGCCGTACCCTGTGACCTCAGCGATTCAAGACATCATGGGAACTTCGCTAAAACAAAACATGAACAGCACAGTGATATTAGAGCCCAAACCTTTTTTTTTTCTTCTTCGGGCGGATGGATCTGCTGAGCCACTGGTTGCCGTTAGATGATAGTGCCATCCAATTTTTTGTAGAATGTTACTGCATATTTCCACAGGTGCTCGACGCGAGCTTGATGTGAAATATAAAACAATAATAGGGAAAAATATCATGCAGAGTGATAAAAATACCTTAGATTACCCCAATGACCCATTGTGACATATGACCCTCTCTATATACTATATAAAAAGAGAAGGTTCGTAACTTCCAAATACTTGGTTCCACCCAGAGGCGTAGCTATGATATTTTGCGCCCGGGGACGAACTATAAAATTGGCGCCCCAGCGATCATGTGACCGATTTATTACCCTTGTTTACTTATTATAATGTAACGTTGTAAGCCTCATTTTGGCGCCCCTGTACCTTGGCGCCCGGGGACATATTGTACCCCCCTGCACCCCCCTAGCTACGCCTCTGGTTCCACCAATGACCCTCGATTTAATTCTGTTGTTTCCGTATTTAAAAGCACACAACCATTCTATATGGCTTGTTTTACTCCTGAGATATTTTTCTATTCATCAAGCCATCATTGGCATTTCTACGTTGTACCAAACTGAAGTTACGGCTTCTGAAACGTGCAATTTTCTCGAATTTTTCATCTTGGGGCAAGTGCGATCTCGTGTGTCAACGAATGAAAAGAGCTACATGTATTATGAATAACCTTTTTAGCCAATCATATTTCGGCGTTGTCGTGTGTGCCTAATACTTTAACTGTTTTGAACTGATTCTTTACGATACGTGCGGTGAAGAAGAAAATGTATAATTCTTCCATGGAACAGGAATCCTAAAGTTGAATCGAGTTAATATTAAGTAAAAACTTATTTTTGCATTTACCACTGTTCTGTAATTAAAGAATTCGTGTATCGTAGAACCGCAAACATGGTACATGTAACGGCTATTGGACAATTTGGTCCAAAGACCATTCGGCCCAACTTGGAGCGAAAATAAGACAATTCGGCCCAACTTTAAAGACAATTCGGCCCAACTCGAAAGACAATTCGGACCAATTTTAAAAATACAACTGACAAATATTTATTTGTAACATATATTTTGACAATTCTTATATAATATGTAATATAATAATAAAATTGGAACATTTTGTGAACAAGATAAATGTTTTCCGAAGTTATAATGGTTAGGAAAAACCGGAGAAAGAAAGGAGTATAGTAGAACTGTACGCTTGGTCTCAAAAACTTAATTCTTAAGCAAAACAAGATATATTCTCGTATTTGAACGTATTTGTTACAAATAAATTTATACAGATAAAATGGTTGAAAATCGCATAGGTAATTAGTTATTTTGCGATAATTTGACATAAATTTAATTCAGATCATTATTCCGTTTTGCTGTTATTTGTTACGAGAAAGATAGATAAATGTGCACAATGAAAGATGCATCTTTATAAAAATTTCTTGTATTTTAAATTTCATTTTATACACAACAAAACACATGTTCAGTTAAGTTTTTATTGATAATTATACTCTTTGGCTAGGAGGACTATCTGCTGCTACTTATGAAGCCGTTTTGGTTCATTCTGTCAGTGAGTGATTCAGTGACTACTGAATGGCACAACGTGGTTGTACAGAGGTCACAGTTGGTCTGTGAAACTCCCTGACAGAATGTTATGGATAACCCTTGAGTAAAGTTCTTTCAGCGGAAACTGAAGGAGCCCAGCGAAGACTGGGCTGTCCAACGTAGGTTGGGATGACAGCGGCAGCTGTGTGGACTTCACTCAATGGTTTAGTATGAATACACCCTATAGTGCTGACATTAGATTCTTGGGTGAATAACGAAATGGAATGAAGTGAATGCCCTTTAGGGTAAGCAACATGCAGCAGCAGACATTCCCTTGTCCATGAAACACTGTAGGCGTTGAGGTGGGGATGGCGGCGGGTTTTTCCAACCGAATTAAGCGCGCTGTCGCTATCAGCTCCAAACCAAAATAACTGAGAACAAAGGATGCTGCACATGACAGCTGGGTCTGTTCCGATTGGTCGGCAAGTGCTGTATTAATACATCTCATGCATATCAATGCGGACTATTTGCGAGAAAGGTAGTGAGTGGGTCACATATTGCTGTGCATAAACCATGCTTAAGTAAGCACTTAAGCGACAATTTATACACAACAAAACACATGTTCAGTTAAGTTTTTATTGATAATTATACTCTTTGGCTAGGAGGACTATCTGCTGCTACTTATGAAGCCGTTTTGGTTCATTCTGTCAGTGAGTGATTCAGTGACTACTGAATGGCACAACGTGGTTGTACAGAGGTCACAGTTGGTCTGTGAAACTCCCTGACAGAATGTTATGGATAACCCTTGAGTAAAGTTCTTTCAGCGGAAACTGAAGGAGCCCAGCGAAGACTGGGCTGTCCAACGTAGGTTGGGATGACAGCGGCAGCTGTGTGGACTTCACTCAATGGTTTAGTATGAATACACCCTATAGTGCTGACATTAGATTCTTGGGTGAATAACGAAATGGAATGAAGTGAATGCCCTTTAGGGTAAGCAACATGCAGCAGCAGACATTCCCTTGTCCATGAAACACTGTAGGCGTTGAGGTGGGGATGGCGGCGGGTTTTTCCAACCGAATTAAGCGCGCTGTCGCTATCAGCTCCAAACCAAAATAACTGAGAACAAAGGATGCTGCACATGACAGCTGGGTCTGTTCCGATTGGTCGGCAAGTGCTGTATTAATACATCTCATGCATATCAATGCGGACTATTTGCGAGAAAGGTAGTGAGTGGGTCACATATTGCTGTGCATAAACCATGCTTAAGTAAGCACTTAAGCGACAATTTATACACAACAAAACACATGTTCAGTTAAGTTTTTATTGATAATTATACTCTTTGGCTAGGAGGACTATCTGCTGCTACTTATGAAGCCGTTTTGGTTCATTCTGTCAGTGAGTGATTCATTTGCTACTGAATGGCACAACTTGGTTGTACAGAGGTCACAGTTGGTCTGTGAAACTCCCTGACAGAATGTTATGGATAACCCTTGAGTAAAGTTTCTTCAGCGGAAACTGAAGGAGCCCAGCGAAGACTAGGCTGTCCAACGTAGGTTGGGATGACAGCGGCAGCTGTGTGGACTTCACTCAATGGTTTAGTATGAATACACCCTATAGTGCTGACATTAGATTCTTGGGTGAATAACGAAATGGAATGAAGTGAATGCCCAAAGAAAACATATGCGCAGCAGATGTTGTCCCCCAAGAATGTAATAGTGGGGAAGCCTTCAGTGTTCCATGAAGAGAGAAAAAAAATGATATATATACATGTGTTACACAATCAGCATATCAACAATAATGTATAAAAACGTACACCTGCATATAGAAAAGGCAATGAACTATGATCAAAAGTCAAGAATGTCCATGAGTGGTGGCGAGTACATCTTGGAATCCAGCAAAGAGAAACTTGAGAATGGGAATGACGAAGTTATTCATCCAATTCAGAGAGAAACTAGATGATCCCATCCATGAAATTGGTTAGAAGAATAACCTGAGAATTTCCAGGAATAAAACACTGAATGCATGTATGGCTATGAAATGATGGAAATACACAAGTGCCACACGAAGAACACTAGCAACGCACGCGTGCAGAACTCCCATCCAATGGATATGCCCGATTGACATCCAAATAACACTGGTATCACACCACACAATGGATAGGCACAAGTGCCACACAAATAACACTGGTATCACACGCGTGCAGAAACTCCAAACACAATGAATATAGAAACACAATGCACGACTATGGAAAATGGTAACCCCAGGAAATGCATCCCTGGTACCGTAGCGTTGAACTAGTTCTAAAAACACGATCTCTGTTGAATGCAGCTTGATCCTGATCACTGTGTAGTACTATCCGCGTCCCTTGCCATGGCCCTCTGTGCTGACCTAATAGTATCCGGAGGTGTGCGAATGTATCTAGAGTAACAATCTGAAGACCACCGACCGAGAACTTTGATCATATGATCTTCCAGATGGGCAGCTGCTGCTGAAGTAGCTGCACCTATTCGGAATGAATGACCACTATACTGGGAAGTGTCGAGTCCCATCTTACGGTAGACAAGTTGCATGTGATTAAGGAATACAACTCTTGATAACGCTTGACCTGTGGACGTAATGAAAAGTGGGGCATCGAACCGAGGTGATGAACGTCTCCTGAATAGCATGAAATTTGTCAGAGCAGAATATGGACATAGAGCACGACCCGTGGCATGTAACTGAATGGTCACACCCCTCCGGTAAGGGTCAGTTTTTGACGATTTTAGCTTTAAGAAAGCAGTTTCTTGTTGGAAATGCACATCGCCCACGCAGAGATGAATGGTTGGATCGAAGAAATCCCTAATAGTGAATTACCCACCTCTGAGAAATCCGAAGAAAGCAACTATGCAGACAGTCAACAACAACAAGTCTGTGTGTGCGTCAAACACTCCTCCTCGCAACACAGTACAAATGCTTGTCAGAATATTGTATGTAATAGGCTTCCTTAGTTTTGCAGATGTACCTTGGGTTTTTTTGATGGCCTTTAGGATGGTGGCAAGACGTGGCATATTATTTCTGTCTGTCGTGAATGGTGATTGAATACCAGCCTGCATGTACTTGAACCTAATGCCACATAAGTATAATTTTATTGTAGAATGCTTCAAGTTGAGGGCTCTTGCACAATGTGTAACGAAGTATATTAAGGTGTTCTCAGTAATATCTGGCAATAGTTGCATGTGCGAGGCAAAGCCACACATCAGCATGAAGGTCCTAAACACATTGAATGCAGAGTTGTAAGCGATTTGTGTCGCAGGGCTTAACGCCTTGTTCCATAACAAGTTTACCTCTTCATCCAGGTTCATAAGACCTCCGAAGGTAGGGGGCATTTGCAGGGTTATCGATCTGCATCTGGAACCAGTGCATGAAAATTCTGAAATTGAAGGCGGGACAAGGCATCAGCTTTAGTATTGACAATTCCCGGAATGTGTTTGGCAGAAAAATGAAAGTTACAAGTAGCAGCACACCATGTAAGTTTACGCATTAATTTCATTATATGCATACATTTTGATCTCCCCTTTTTAAGTATATTCACTGTGGCCATATTATCACATGTAAATATTATGCGTTTGCCTGTCCATTCTGCACCCCATATAATGGCAGCCACAATGATAGGATAACAACTCTCTGAAGGCCATAGAGAAATCATCCTCCACAGAAAAAAGCATTTGAAGATCATCCGACCATGCAGCTGCAAACCAGTGAGTTTTGAAATAACCTCCATACCCTACTTTGGATGAAGCATCAGTGCACAATTCAAAATCATCTGCTGTAGTGTACTGATTGTCAAGAAACACAGAAACCCCATTCCATGAAGCTAAAAAAAAGTGCCACATGTATAGCTCTTCTCTGCAATTTGCATCCAAGTGAATATAATGATCTAGTTCCCTAACTTTGGTAGACAGTCGTATGAGATATGATACAAACGCACGCCCAGGTTGGATAACACGAGTAGCAAAATTAAAATGGCCCAGTAACTGGAGCAATTCTCGCTTGCGGACACTGCGTTTGTTAAGAAATTGATTAATGTAGTTTACAATGCGCTCCACTTTATTATGTGGTAAACGTGCTTGCATTTGCTCAGAGTCTAGAATTATTCCCAAGTATTCTATAACTGTACAGGGGCCAATGGTCTTGCTTGGAGCTGTAGGAATCTTCAATCTGTTGAAAATGAGAGTCAACAAAGCCATCGTCCTCTCGCCACATGCAGAAGGAGGATCTATTGTAAGAAAATCGTCAAGAAGGTGCAAAATGTTGTCAATACCATAATTATGCTTTGCTATCCAACAAATCGCTTGAGACAAAGTATCAAATAATTTTGGACTTGAACGTGATCCAAAAGGGAGGCGAACACAAACATAATAATTTCCTCTCCATTTTACACAGAACAAGTGTCATTGGGAAGGTGCAATGGGAATCTGTTTGAAAGCGTCTGAAATATCAGTTTTACACATGATTGATCCCTTACCCAAACTCTAATAATTCTAATAGCATCATCAATTTTTACGTAGTTTAAGGAGCATCTATCCTTGTCGATGAGCTCATTTATACTTGTATGCACATTATTGCCATGGGGGGAGGACAGGTCAATGATAAGTCTCTTCTTTTTTGAATATTTCCCCTCTGCGATGCCGATAGGACTGATTCTATATTTTTGATATGGTGGAGATGGAAAAGGGCCAAGCATGAAACCTTTGGCACATTCCTTTGCCAATAACTGATCCACAATATATGGTTGTTTACGTGCAGAAAGCAAGTTCTTGCATTCTTTTGTAGGCAAGCTAGTTGTTTGCACCATAGTGTCGAAACCGTGTGTCAGACCGGAAGATAAATATCGGACGAAGTTCTGATCTGGATGATGAAGTAGTTCATGTTGCAATCGGTTAATCTCAATGGGAGTGGAAGCATATGGCGTGACTGTCTGTCAGATTTGTTTCATCTTATCTGGTGCTGATTTACTAGGGGCATTGATATTGCGTGTACCAGTGCTAGGAAAAACTTTTGGTGTATTGTTTGGGCATGCAATTGCCCCATGCGAATTGGCCCTACATTGATTGCAGGTATGCAAGAACTGGCAATTAGTACGATGGCAACCGCGTATGGAATTAAAATTATTACAAAGTTCTCTCCCACCCATCATCTGTCTAGGCCGACCGTACTTGTCAATATCGGTTTTTCTCCTGTTGGCAAGATTCACCATGGGCATTGCAGTGCGCGTTGTTTGTGGACAAAAATCGGTAGAGTGAGCGACAGAATTGCAGATGTTACACAACTTTGTTTCTCGGCCGCCAATCAACAGCTGAAGAGTTGCCTGATCCCTAATAGCCCAGTTGACTTTTAGTTTGTAGTCGCGAAGTGCAATAGCAGCTTGACTGGAGTAGACATTATGGTAGTCATAGAAAATGTCCCCATACGCATTTGAAATTTTTATAATGTCGGCCTCGTACATATCCAATTCGTGTCATCTTTTGGGGTAAACTGAACAGATGATACGTTTATATTTACCGAAAGCCGTTATAAATTCACTTAGACTGAGATGCTTAAGTAATCTGGGATCATACTTCGCGGTCTTGTCGTCCGGATTTACTATATCCAGTTCAAAGTGAGGTAGCAAAAGAGTAGCAAGATTGACGTGCTTACCCTCGAGAATCTGTTTTCTCTGGCTTTCGGACACTACGTCGATGGCTGGTAGTATTTCTGGCGAAACCCCGTGAGATTGCATCAGCTGATCCAGCGACGTCACAGGCTGGGCTGCTGGCAATGTCGTGAAATGTGTGGAGTCGCTGAAGGAAAACTCCGAAGAAGACGTCTGCTGTCGTGCTATAATGATTGTAAGCGAATTTGTTAAGTCAGCAATAGAACGCTGCATGGAGTGGATAGATGTAATTATATTGTCCGAAGAGAATTGGTTTTCGGCAACGTCGGTCATATTTGATGTAGCCCTTACTTCCGGAATACATTGTACTGCTGTTTCCGCTGCATTCGAAACTTCTGCCGTATTAGCATGAACAATTGTCGCGCTACGGCGACTTCGACGTGTAGTTGGCTGAGGAAGGGGGGATGCTACTTCTTCCCCAGGACGTATGCTGAGGTGAGTGTGAGGTGGTAGGCTGTCCCTCGGTTGTCTCTGTATATGATCAGCAGGCCGCGAAGTCGTGGAAGGCGCATTATCGATGTATAATTGTCGCAAGGCGTGCTTCGGGAGAACAGATGACACCGTAATTCCAATGGATTCCAGCTTCCGCTTCAAATGAAGTGTTGTCCAGTTGTACGGATTATCCAGATCGTATGGGACTGACCTTTGTTTTGACGATCGTGACGCCATTGTTTCTAAACAAAGCAAAATTGCGGATGGTCCAATGAAATGGCAATTAAAACACTAGCTGAATCCCGAAACAGGAAGATATAAACTGGGAATTATATCTCAATTACGATAAGTATATGTTGCTGAAATTAAGCAAATGCACAGAGTTTTTCCAAAACGAAATAAGTTTTTTTCCAACCGAATTAAGCGCGCTGTCGCTATCAGCTCCAAACCAAAACAACTGAGAACAAAGGATGCTGCACATGACAGCTGGGTCTGTTCCGATTGGTCGGCAAGTGCTGTATTAATACATCTCATGCATATCAATGCGGACTATTTGCGAGAAAGGTAGTGAGTGGGTCACATATTGCTGTGCATAAACCATGCTTAAGTAAGCACTTAAGCGACAATTAATTTGATAATGAATATTCAAAACACCAAAAACATTTTAAGTTGTCAAATTAATACTATTCTAATCATAACAGTTTCCGATTCAAAATATTAGCGCGAAAGTTTACAACGTGTATGCCTTTTTAGTCAATCCAAACATATAACGTATGTATCAGAAGTAGTAATATGGGGCGATATAGCGACAATGGGAAATCCAGTCAAAAAGAGCTTGGGCCAGTATAGCGACAAGATTTATAGTTACAATGGACAAAGATTCTACGTTAGTACACATCTTGTGATGAGAAACAGGTGAAGCGAATGCCGTGTGCTGCGGTTATTTATAGGGGAAGAGCGGATCGAAACGGATTGAGTGTATTCACCACTCCAAACGTGCGTTACAAAAGTCAGTCACAGTCATCCAATCGGAAGAGAGCAGTCTGTGACGTCACCTTCCCTATATAGAGGTACTAGCACCTGTGTGCAGTCAATCGATGCGCCAGAGTTGTCAATGATGTCGGACACTAAGAAGACGATGAATTGGGGTGAGCCAGTAGTAGAGACTACCAAAGTCATGAAAAATCTACATCCAGAAGAAGTTGATTTTAACTGGGATATTGTGGATTGTTTAACATCACAAGAATTTATTCCGGAACCTTCGTTACCTTCTGCATCTTCTTATGTACACGTCAATGATTTTAAGCAAAGACAAAAAGAAGAATTGGAGCAATTTCTACAACAACAGAAAGTAGAAGAACAAGCTTTTCTTATTCAACAGCAGGAAGAAGAAGCAAGAAGGAAACACCAGGAAGAAACAGTAGTAGCAGCAACAGAGAAGAAAGAAGACCAAGGACAGAAACAGAATAGTGAAAATCAAACGGTCAGGACGGTACTTTTAGATATTTTAGCAGAGTTAAGGAGTCTGAAACAAATGTATCAGACTTCTTTATCACAAACGAAGAGAAAAAGACCTTCTCGAGGTAAACAACCCAATCTATCTGTGACTACTTCTGCCATACCACCGTTAGTGATTTCTACCAAATCATTGACAGGAACCACCAGTCCCGAAGTAGGCCTTGGCCGTGGCAAAGGCTTAAGACAGCTAAAGATGGTTACGTCCCTTTTCTGAGTTTGTTTTGTTTTAAACAAACAAAACACCAACCGTCCTTTTCAGGGCCACTCAAATTATTTCGAAAAGAAATACTATTTCAATTGCCTAATTCAGTGAAAACTCAAAAGTCCTTTTTATTTTTTTTAATTTTTTTTAAAACCCATGATGTACGTGTGAGTGAATGAATGTGTGAGTGTAGGTTCATATTCTATAAAATCAAAACCAAGAGACACGTTTTTTCTCTCTAGTGTATTCTGGTACAAACGTTACAATTCAATATCACAACATAACATAACATAATACCACTTTAAAAAGTTCATAGGTTTCTTCTGTTCACTCTTCTGTTTCTTTAATATCTTTACTGTCACATTTTTTCTTTTTCTTCATCCTCTTCACTTTCGTTTCGTCTTATTTTCTTGTCTTTGTGAACGTGTCGGGGTTCTTCCTTGGGGGAGAGTATCTCTTCCTCCTGTTCAGAATTCCTTTCCTCCTCCTCCTTCTGTTCCTGTTGGTTCTTAGGGCAGTTTGGAGACCAATGTCCTTTTTCTTTACAATGATAACAGGTATCTTGACTTTTGTCTCTATTGATACCTTTTTTGTTTTTGTCACGATCTAGACATTCTGTAGCCCAATGTCCTTTCTTCTTACAGATATAGCAAGTATCTTGACTTTTATCTCGAAAGGAGGGAGAGTAGTCCGTCGGCTTGTCTGAAGAAAACTTTCGTATGACACCACGTAAAGCTCTGATGAGAAGTTCAAATTGTGTAGGTTCTTCCATCGTTCTGGTCAATGTGAGAATAAAATGAATACTGAAAGGTTAGACACTGACCCTTTATATATGCACGGATAGGACATGAATATATAGGGTTTATGGTCTTTAAAATATAGTCATTTGACTTTTTGCAGACAAGATGAAAAGACCGCATCATGTTTTGGAGAAAGGAGAAGACAGTAAGAGACAGAAACGTAATGTATCGCCTACCACAGTAGCTGAATCTTGGCTCAAATTCATGCCAGTGATTTTGAAGATGACATGAGTGAGCCCGAATCCACACCCAGACAATCGACGTCCAAGCAAAGTTCACCATCCTTAGTAAACCCTGAAAAGTACTATCACATTCGAGAGACGGAAAAGCATTCCTCTCGAAAATTTAGAACAACGGCTTACACGTATGCCGTAAAGTTTAAAGATTTCAAGTCCAATGTACCTTTGGAGAATACAGAAAGGTTCATTACCGAGGGTGTGGGATTCTGTGTTAACTGCACTGAAACAGCAATGTCAAGCCAAAGAAGACGATCGCTTGAGACTTTCTATTCATCATGATAATGTGAAGTCTCCCGTTTGGATCGAGTTTAGTAGCCCATCAGAATTAACCCCTTCCAAAGTCATCGACAAAATTCAACATGTGCAACAATCCAACGACAAGTTTCTCATCACCGATGGAAAAGCCACTCTGTTCATGCCCCACGTGTCTCTTACTCAGGGGACCGGACAACGCAAAAAAGTGTTATTGGTGAACAGTCTTCGCAACATTAAGCGAAGCCACGTCCAAATTAACAATCCTCAAGACTAGATGTGTTTAGCCCGTGCCATCGTCGTGGGACGAACGTATGCCAACAAGAACGACACGTCAGAATGGAAAAGAGCCTGGAAAACTATTCAACGATCGGACCGAGCCAAACAACAAAGTGAAGCAGAATTACTGTTACAGCAAGCGGGGATATCCCAAAACACCCCTTGCGGTATTCCAGAAATGCAAAAATTGCAAGGTGCCTTGGCTCCACATTACACCTTGAAAGTACAACCTCAAGAAGTGCGTGGTCGAGGCCACGATTTCAAAGACGGAAAATACATTCACGTCTATCATCACGATGGTCATTTTGATACCATTACCAGTATCACTGTATTTCTGGGATACAGTTACTACTGTGAAAAATGTGACTACGGTTATAACAATCGAGAACAACACAAGCATTGTTGATCGAAATGTGAGGGATGTTTGGCCTCTCAACCTTGTCTGGACAAGTAGGAGTGCATTGCCCTGTTTGACAGCGCACTTTTGTCAGTCTTACCTGTTACCAACAACATTTGAAGATGCAAGGCTCACATCAGAAAACTACTTGTCAGCTTCTGAAATTGTGCCCTACTTGTGGACAAGGCATACGTACCAGTAATGCCAAGTTTCACGTTTGTCGAGGGAAGAAACGATGTCACATTTGTCACCAAATCGTGGACTTGGAGCACGAATGCTTCATTCAAAAATACCAACCCCAACCAAAAGATACCCAGAAGAAAGGGGATTTTATCTTTTTTGATTTCGAATGCATGCAAGAGACTGGTATTCACATTCCTTATTTCTGCGTGGCTCACCGTGCGTGCGAGAAGTGCATCCAAGAACCTATCGCTAGCCATTGCCCTCACTGCAGCAATATTCCAGGAGGACGTGAAAAAATCTTTCGAGGGTCAAACACGCTAGCCGATTTTGCCCAATTGATCCTAAACCTCATATATGAAACGCGGAGTCCAGAAGACATCAAACGTTACGGAGATTGTCATCGCCATGCCACGGTCATGGCTCACAATTTCTCGGGATACGATGGGCAATTTCTGCTCAGATACTATACGGAACAAAGTATCGAACGTCCTCAAGTGACTTTGAACGGAGCCAAAATCATTTCTATGCAAGTAGGACAAGTACAGTTTAAAGATTCAATGTGTTACTTGGCCATGCCTTTGAGTCGCATGCCTAAAACTTTTGGAATGACAGAAATGGCGAAAGGTTATTTTCCACACTTTTTCAATTCCGAAGCCAATCAACATACCGTTCTATCCCATTTGCCTGAGGCTGACGACTACGACTCCGACAACATGCGCACCGAACAACGAGAAGTTTTCCGTGCTTGGTAGCAGACTCACGCCTCGGACCCCTTTGACTTTTGTTACGGCTATTGGATTTAATTTATTTAATTTTTATTGTTAAATCCAAATTTGTCATTTAGGGTTTAATATTCATTAATTGGGAGATTTTTTTCTGGAAAATTCAGGTTGACCTGGGTTTTAGTTGTAAACAGGCTGACCTTGGCTTGGTTACCTCTTTATCTGACCTTGCTTCAGATTGATAAACAGGTCTTTAATACTATTGGTTAATTTCAAGGATAACTTTTATTTTTAGTTCTTGGGGTGTAGGACATATCTAGAATACGTGACTTGCTGAAGGTAGTGACCTTCCATGAATTTCTAGAAAGATCGCGTGATCTCTTGTTTACTTAAGAAAAACAAGTTATATAGACTTGTTTTGGATAGAACAAATCAGTAGAATCTCTGGGCTGTAAAGTTAATAGTTGTGTTCGAGTTATAATTATCTTGTTCTGGACTTTGTGTCAATTCGTTGGAAAAGAAGAATTATTCTATTTATTTTGAAAAAGGACATGTGTTTAATAGTTTCATCTGGATGATATTAAATCAAGAACTGCATCACATGACATTGTCAGCCAGTTTGGATTACATCGTCAAGATTCGAACCTGGAACTATTAGAACATTTATTTATCAGGACTCTCGCAATTCCAATAGTGGATTATTTTTTGTGAATTCTATATTGGATTAATGTTGGATTTGATTCTCTAAAACTGTAAGTTTTTTTAATGAAAATAATTGTACTTAATAAAAATCATTGTTAAAGTTTTACAAGCCTATTAGTTTTCACTCTTTCTGTGTTGCTGCTTATTCGAGCCTAAGCACGTAACATAGAATTGGTGGCTATCGTCCGGATTGAGATTTGGGATAAATTTGAATTTAAATTTGAATTTCCTCTAGTTTTTGAAAATTTTAAATCTTTAGTGAGACTGACACGCTTGTATCAAAATGACATCTAAGGTAGAAATATTTCTTTCTAATCCTACCCAAGAGCAATTAGATCTTTTCAAAAAAGACGAAATGGTTCAACTTGTCAGAAAATACGATCTTTCTGAAGTCAAGGCTTCTTTAACGAAACAAGATATCAAAAAAATTTTGGTCCAGTATTTGGTAGAACAGGATGTTTTGGGACAAAGTGCTTTGATTCCAGTCAGTAAGTCTACACCAGACTCTGACATTAAACTGAAGGAATTAGAATTAAAATTCAAGATGGAATTAGAGTTAAAGAAGCTGGAATTTCAGAGAGAGAGAGAGAGAGAGAGAGAGAGAGAGAGAGAGAGAGAGAGAATTAGAGTTAAAAAAACTGGAATTTCAGGAAAAGGAGAAAGAGAGACAGGAAAGGGAGAAAGAAAAGCAAATTGAATTACAAAAAGAGCAGATGCGGATTGATAGAGAGGAGAAAGAGAAACAATTACAATATGAAAAAGAAGAAAGGGAAAAAGAAAGACAATTACTATCTGAAAAAAAAGAAAAAGAAAGACAAGAAAGGGAAAAAGAAAGACAATTACAATCTGAATTAGAGTTTAAGAAACTGGAATTTCAGGAAAGGGAGAAAGAAAGACAATTACAATCTGAAAAAGAGGTGAGAGAGAGAGAGAGACAAGAAAGGGAGAAAGAAAGACAATTACAATTTGAAAAAGAGGAGAGAGAGAGAGAGAGACAGGAAAGGTTACAAGAAAAACAAATTGAACGAGAGAGAGAGAGAAGGAAGAAAGAGAATATCAGTGTAAAATGAAAGAATTAGAGCTGGCAAGTGAGAATCACCATCATACTTCAAATCACAATTTTGATTTAGCAAGGAATATTAGATTAGTGCCCCCTTTCAAAGAAAAAGAAGTAGATAAATATTTAATTTTTTTGAAAAAGTTGCAGAAAATTTAAAGTGGCCAAGAGAATATTGGACTCAGTTACTACAATGTGTAATTACTGGTAAGGCTAGTGAGATTTACACTTCACTGTCTGTTCAGGAAAGTGGTGATTATGACGTAGTTAAAGAATGCATTTTAAAAGGTTATGAGTTAGTTCCTGAAGCTTATAGGCAAAAATTTAGAAATTACAGAAAAGAAGCTGGACAAACTCATGTCGAATTTGCTAGAGAAAAAGAGCAGTTGTTTGATAGATGGTGCTTAGCCAAAAAAGTCGAACAAGATTATCAAAATCTCAAGCAAATTATATTAATTGAAGAGTTCAAAAACTGTGCCCATAGTGACGTTAGAACTTAACTTGATGAGCATAAGATTGAAACTTTAGAGAATGCTGCTCGAGCTGCTGACTAATATTCTTTGACACATAAAGTTCCTTTTGTTAACAATACTTCTACTCAACAATTTAATGGCAGAAAAGTATTTCCGCCTAATTCAAGCCCTTCTAAAACTCAAACTAACACAACTTTCAAAAATCAGACTTCAGAGAAGTTTGATTCTAAATCCTTGTCTCTACCGACGTGTAACTTTTGCAAGAAAAAAGGACACGTTGTTTCTGATTGCTACAAATTTAAAAATAGGCATCAGAATCAAGACAGACCTGTTCCAAATGCTCTTATTTCCAAGAGGTCAATGTCACAGTCATGTATTGAAAGCAATACATTTGTTTGGTCTAGTAAACCCAGGTCTGATTTTATTATGGAGAATTATGAACCATTCATATCGAAGGGTTCTATATCACTCTTGGGTGATTTGGCCAATCCCACCCCTATTAAAATTTTAAGGGACACAGGAGCTTCTCAGAGTCTTTTATTGTCAGGTACTTCGCCTTTTTCTGAGAAGTCTTCTTCTAATGAAAGTGTTCTTATTCAGAGAGTAGAGTGCGGCTTTGTTAATGTTCCTCTCCATTGTGTAAATTTGTCATCAGACTTAGTGTCAGGACCTGTGACAATCGGAACAGTCTCGGTTTTACCCGTAGAGGGAATTGATTTATTGCTAGGCAACGACTTAGCTGGGAACAAGGTTGTGGTTAATCCACTTGTAACTGACAAGCCTAATTTGGATCAGAAAGTTGATCCAATTGAAAAAGAATTCCCTGAGATATTTCAAGCTTGTGCAGTTACCAGAGCTATGGAAAAAAAAGCTCTTGAGAATGATGTTGATGAAGGAAGTATTCCTTTATCTGACACGTATATAGGTCAGGCTTTTGATGAGGTCACTTTTACTCCTTGTTTGGATCATTCAGAAGGTATTGATCATAGTGATCATCTTTTAACAACTCATTCTCTTTATTCTAAGCAGGGCGATAAACGACAGTCACTTGTCGTTGAAAAGGAAAAAGATCCCGAGATCTCCTGTTTGTTTCAAAGGGCCATAAATGAGACTGAAGCCACTGAAGTTCCTGTCTGTTATTTCATTAAAAATGGAATTCTTATGAGAAAATGGAGACCTCCCGAGGTACCTGCTGGTAATGAATGGTCAGTGAACTATCAAAAAGTAGTTCCAAAACCTTACAGACAGGAAATACTTAATCTGGCCCATGAAACTCCTTTGGCGGGTCATTTAGGGATTAATAAAACTTATCACAAGTTCCTGACTCACTTCTATTGGCCAAAAAGCAAAAGTGATGTTGTCAAATACTGTAGATTTTGTCATACTTGTCAAATGATAGGAAAACCCAATCAGAAGATACCTAAGGCTCATCCGCAACCTATTCCTGCCTTTGACGAACCATTTAGTAGAATTATGGTAGATTGTGTAGGTCCCTTACCTAAGACCAAGTCAGGTAACCAATACCTGTTGACCATTATGTGTGCGTCAACAAGGTTTCCAGAGGCTATTCCGTTGAGGAATATAAAATCTAAAACAATAGTAAAAGCTTTGATAAAGTTTTTTTTTACTCAGTATGGCCTTCCCAAATCTGTTCAGTCTGATCAAGGTTCAGACTTTATGTCTGGTATTTTCCAGCAAGTTATGTATGAATTAGGCATTCAACAATTCAAATCTTCTGCCTATCATCCTGAGAGCCAAGGGGCTTTAGAAAGATTTCATCAGACTTTGAAAAATAAGATTCGATCATATTGTTTTGATACAAATAAAGATTGGGATGAAGGCATTCATTTGCTATTGTTTGCTGTTAGAGAATCAGTTCAAGAATCTCTAGGCTTCAGTCCCTTTGAACTGGTTTTTGGACATACTGTACGTGGACCATTGAAGTTATTGAAAGAAAAACTTTTCACTAATGAAGATACTGAAATCAATTTTCTTGATTATGTGTCTGATTTTAGATATAAATTGTCAAAGGCTTGTGAGGTTGCAAAAACAAATCTGCACTCTGCGCAATCTAAAATGAAAGCAAGATATGATAAAAAAATTGAAGGAAAGAAGCTTTCAACCTGGCGATAGAGTCCTGGCTCTCTTGCCATTGCCACAAAACCCTCTTCAGGCTAAGTATTATGGTCCCTACACATTCGATAGGAAAATTAATGAATTAAATTACATTATAAATACTCCTGGGAGACGCAAACAAAATCAACTCTGTCATATAAATATAGCAGCAGAGGGGGCGAATCAGACAACTTTTTTTTGTTTTTATTTTTGATTATACCCCCTCCAAATAACACTTGACCCTTCTCGCGAAAAAATAAGTCTCTGACCCTTGTCTGAAAACATTCGCGTCGCAACGTCGTTGTCACTCACCCCCTCTGCTGCTAGAACTTTCAGTTGGGGTTAACCGAATATTTGATCAAGTCCGATACGATATCGTGTTCGAGGGTCATGTAAATTTATTGTTACAAATCCGTGTGGGGTAGACTGAGCATGACTAAAGAAATTTCTAAATTGATTGAAGTCCATATCAGAACACCATGTCTGCCAAATATTTCGTAGCGTATGTGTATCAACGCCGTTGAATACAGCAAGCATATTACAGTTATCTCTAATCACTTTTGGAATCTGAGTGTAGCGTTGAGTGACATAGATCACATCAGTGTTTTTATGCCTGCCTCTGGAAAATATTCTAGCAGGATTTTTTTGATTATCTAACATGACATCGTCGTATACAACTAAATTGTTGATACTTCCATCGAGGTCATTCACGGATGGCGCCTCGTCAATATCGGTTATAAATTCAATAACATCCTCGGCGGCAATCTCTGAAGCGTTTTCATTAAAATCTTTTAGCACTTCATAGCATCGTTGATCATCTACGCTAGGGGCAATTAAATACAACTTATCCCACTTCATCCATCTCATTATTAAATTGAGCAACAATTGCGTTTTACCGGATCCAGATGGTCCGATTATAATTGCGCGGATAGAGTTTGGTAGCGCTGCATGATGCTTCACTGGTTCTCTTGTTTTAGTCGCTGAAAAATCAATTATATTCATATCTCTATACATAAATTATGGATCTATATTGCGTGAAGTGTAAGGCGCGTACTGGCACAGATGACTTGACGACGATTACAACTAAAAATAACCGATCAGCGCTTTCTGGTAAATGCGTACAATGTAGTACAAAGAAATTTAGATTTGTTTCTAAACCCAAGGAACTCAAGGAACCTTTAAAAAAAAACGAGGAGGTGATATCGCAGCCAAATTAGCAAAACTCCCTGGAACTCCATGGGCAAAATACCCTGGAGAAAAACACCTTCCAGGATATAGCTACTGTGGACCGGGAACAAGACTTGATATCAGACTCAATGATCAAAATCAGCCCCGACCCGGTGAGGAACCAATAAACGCTATTGATAAGGCCTGTCACCTTCATGATGTATCTTATAAAAGCAGTAATCTGCAGCACAGGCATCTAGCAGATGTGAAATTAATTCATGCGTTAAATGCTATTTCTGATAAATCTTTCAAAGAAAAATTGGCTTCCTTTTTGATAAAATCGGCTATGAAAAGGGGCTGGTAATTAATAACAACATGGAATCTATTTATTATTCCCCAAGAGGATACTGGAGGGGTAAATCAGCAATCCATAAACTCGCTAGCGCTGCGAAAGTGAAAAAAACCACTGCGGCTCATTGGTTATCCAAACAGGCACTATGGCAAATTTATCTACCACCGCCTAAACAAATCAATTTCTCGCATTTTGATGTGACCGGACCCAATGAAGTTCATCAGGCTGATATATTATTTCTGCCACATGATCGTGGTTACAAATACGCATTAACCGTAGTTGATATTGCAAGTCGATACAAAGAAGCAGAACCGTTAAAAACAAAATCAGCCACTGAAGTGGCTTCTGCATTTGAAAGGATTTATCGAAGGAGTCCTCTGCACTGGCCAAATCTGTTACAAGTTGACCCGGGCAAGGAATTTCAGGGTGCAGTGTTATCTACAATGAAATATCACAATGTCGCTATCAGACGAGGGCATACTGCACTGCATCGTGATCAGGCCATTGTAGAACGATTTAATAAAACCCTTGCTGAGCGGTTATTTGGATATCAATACGCAAAAGAATTCATCCAAGAAAAAAGATCCCGTGAATGGGTTAAAAGGTTACCAGCTGTGATTACTGCACTGAATAACGAGATTACTAGAACCATCAACATGAAACCTATCAATGCGATTAAAAAGAAGTCAATACCTGAAATGGAAATTCAAAAAGATTTTAGCGTTTCCCAACCAATTCTTGGTAGTAATGTCATTGTGAGGTACTTATACGAACCAGGAGAGCTTGAGGGTGGCACAAAAAGGGCTACTGATCCTATTTGGAGTGTTACTGCACATAAGATATCTAGTATAACACGATCTACGGGTAGACCTCCAATCTATAAACTGGATTCAACTGCCCCTCAACGGGGTTTTACTAGACAACAATTACAAGTGATACCTGAGGATACTCAATTACCACCACATGGGCTTAACTAGCACCCTTGCGTCTATTGCACTCAAGACAAGTCAACTTCACATTATTTCTGACATGACCGAGATTGTTATTTTTTCTGTCTACGGTGAATTGGCGAGGATCCTTATCCGAATACTGCCAACGCATTATACAATTGCAACTCGCGCAGTGATTATTCTGTTGTTGCTTCAGAGTAATTATTAATTCAGCATCAATATCAAATTCTCGTTGTTTTTTTTTTGTCTTGTTGTTTGTAACCGGAGAGTTTTTTATCAATAATATCATCTATTGTGGTGTCATTATCATTGCTAATGATTTCATCATCGCCTGACTCTGTCAGGACAATTCTTCGAAGTTGATTTATTTTTCGTACTCTAGACACTGCGAGATAGACTAAATTCGACCATTCTATGCGATTATCTACTATCCAAACAATTGTATCCGATATAGTCAATCCCTGTGAAGAGTGTATTGTTGCTGCATAACCTAGCGTCCATGGGGATTTATTAGCACGCAATGCATCTTCAACGACATTGATATCAACCAGCACAATATCATTTAATACGAGAATCTGTCTTTGAAATCCTTCGGATTTTGGTCCTGGAATATCAACTTCGATGTTCTGTTTTCGTGTATCCGATGGCCTATAACATAACGGTACTGGAAGTGTTGCAAATTTTTGTTTATGCAATTCAAATAACTTCATCTGAAGTGTATCCCTGACTATTTTTCTACTTGCAATGATTAAATCATTTGGTCTCCACGCTTCCCAAAACTCATTCATGGGAGTTTCCGAAATTATTTCACGGGCTATTTCACACTGGATTCTATCCTGTTGTAATCTAATTAGTTTCTTAAATTCTTTTAATTCATTATCAAGTGATCTATGATCAGTATCAATTTCTTCATAATAGTCTACAAAACCCTTTAGCCATTCATGGGGGGATGCACCGACAAATGGTGGAGGTTGGCCGTGATCCCCGCACATTACGACTTTTGTATTCTTCAATAACAACCACTCAAGAAATATTTTTAAGACATCTTCGGACACTGTGTCTATTTCATCCCACATGATAATTTCAGGAATAAATTTCTCTCCCATGCGCTCAGGAGTCCATTTATCTCCCTTCCATCGGAAAAAGCTGTGATAAGTGCAGGCATTTACCCCTCGTTGTTTCATCTCTCTGGCGAGTCTGTGAGTCGGTGTTAGAACAATCATGTTTGATTTCCCACGATATAACTCAATTGCCCGGGTTGTTTTTCCTGACCCGCCACAACCGTTTAAATAAACTGTTTTATATCTACAGATTGGATCAGAAATCGGTGGTGCACTAGAAAATTCTGAACACTGATTGCTTTCTAAGTAATTATTTTCAATGGTAACATCTGCTGATGGAATATAATCATGAAGCATTTCCTTCTTAATTTTCCATGACCCCCAATTCTCGTTGCCAGTAGCCTTAAAATCAGCCATTTTGCTATTTATGTAAAATGAGTCAGTAGCAACTCTAACTGCGGTGGTAGGAAATCTATTGATCATTGAAAACAGATTGATAGAAGCATAACCAAGCATAGAAGCTCTCAAATATGTGTACTGCTGATGGATACCATCAGTGTAAGTAACAATTGTACCCAATTTGGTTCCATCGGACATAAATGCGTCCTTACGATTGACATATAAACCCCTATTCGTTAAATCTTTGATTACAAAATCGTATTCAGCATTGTCTATAATCAATCGTGAAGAATATCTCGTATTATCATCTTTGCCACCTTGGGTAAATTTACCGATTATTCTTCGTCCAAGATCTTTTGCTTCATTGTTTCTGATTTCAAATAACTGTCTGGACCAATCCATGATTTGTTGTTCATTAAAATCAGGAAACAGTTTTCGCTCTTCGCTAATTATTTTTTCTAGATCAGGTTGTGGTAACCAGACTGATTTCTGTGCTCGATAGGATATAATTGCTTCACTGACAATTAATGATTTTAACATCTTACAATCAAGCATATACCGTAATAACACTATTGGCATCCAGTGTTTTTCAGACATGTGTTTACCAATCCAAAGATAACTACACGGATGAAGCCCTTCAGCCATTTCAAATGATACTACACAAGCGAATCCGGTTAAATCGAAATGTGGCAGTGGTCCATTAATAGCAACACGGGTCATTTCGTGTGTAGGGTGTCCAAATCGTTTGAAATATTTCTCACACTCTCCATACCCAAGAAAACTTCCTGGATAACATGCAATCATATCAACTGAAATAACGGTATCAGCGGTGTATTTTGTGTTCCATAATCCTCCATGGCTGTATTCAAGACAGGACAATTTGACATCTGATAAGAACTCACTTCGGGTTGGTTTCCACGCGTTTTTCTTCCTAGCAAAATGTGCTACAACTGATGGAAGTGTAAAACAGTTTGCTAATAATTGATCGTTGTCTTCCCCCCCAGAACTCTGGGGAGAAAATTCACTAGCTAGTTGTTTCATTTGATTATGTAGCTCTTCAGTACGGTACAATTCTCCGTTGGGCCTTACAAACTGATCAAATCTACATTCTTCGTCTGAAGTACTATGAAATAGCCACACTGACACAGAATCGTTTTTACTCAAATGGTAAATAGCATCAAATAATTTCTGCTCTGAAAAAAACTCTTCGGTTCCAAACAGATATTTTACGGTTCTATCCCGTGGGAATATTGTTACTGCAGATGACCACGCGTGTGCATTATGATCAATAATTTCAATGGGAGCTCCCTGTGATTTATATTTCGATTCGTATAATACTTCTCCGGTGATTGTCCTTACCGATATTGGAAATCTCAATGATGTTTCTAATTTGGCTATATCTTGAATTGTTGCCCCATGCTGTTTCACTGTCAGTTCCCATTCGGTTATTTTTTTTCGTCTTAGATCAGTTAGTTTATTTCCCCGGGACGCATTTGTGAAGTGTTCTATTATTCGTGTTGCTACACAATTGAGCCCTGTCGAATATTTCATGGGTGTTAGTTTTGAAATATCAGGTTTTTCATTGAGCGGATATATCCCGTAAACAACTACTGTGACAGGATAAGATCTTTCGTAGTAGGGTTTATCAAGTCCAGTCAAAATTCCTGGTTTTGAATCCTGAGTCACAGTGACAGTTTTTTTGTCCTTAAGAATAGGCTCGTATTTGTCCCTAATGATCCATTTTCCATTATCACGGATAAGGAATTTTATTCGAAAAAAATTTCTTTCTTCCCCAAGACGTGAGATTATCACTGCTGCTTTTTCATCATTCATGGTAGCGTCAACAACACCATCAATTCGAAATGTTGACCAACAATGAGCTGCCCCATCACGCTTGAATTCATTAAAACAGTCTCTGATTTTACTAATCAAGGTTCTATCAAGAATTTTATTCTTTGGTGTATCAGAAACTCTATCAAGATTGAATTGAACACTTTTCCAAGGCTTAATTTTCGATAATCTCTCGAACTCCTCCATACTATAATTAAAACAAGCATTTAAATGAAAGATTTAAGTATAATGAATCATTGCAAATGGCTTATGATTGGATCAGTGACACGGTGTAACAAATCATGCAGAAATGAATTCTGTTGGTATCATATGCAAAGCTTTCGTCGTGGAAGCCGAGGTCCGTTACCCTGTATTCAATGTGGGGTTGGGGTCAGGGGGGGGGGTCGCAATTATGTGTTATGTGCGGAGGCAGACGATACAGGGAACTAAAACGCTATTATGATAAAAAAATAAAAAATACTGCCATTGACCCCAACGATGACAAAATAATAAAGACTGCTCAAGATTATATACAGAGACTTATAATTAAACCAAACAATGAATTAGAAAAATAGTGTTATTATACAAATGAACCAAGAATTCAGACCTCACCCCTCCGTGCTTGTTAATTATGAAGCATTCCGTAATGGTATTATCAGAAAATTCTATTTTCGCGTGTCAAAATACAGTACACGCGTACCGTCTATAACACCAAGGGAGACCACTCTTAAATGATAATAACCAAGGGAGTTATCATTGTGATTTAGCGGCTTGGTATTTCTTTTTAGGAAAAGATATATTTTCTTTTTTTTTAGTGTTTAAGTCAAATATTCTGTGTCACGTGCGATTAATGCGTATTTCATAACATAGGATGTGATCCGGAGATACAGGCGTTACAGGATAACACACGTGTATACTTTCTCCCTTAGATTGTGTTAACTTGTTTAATGAGTATTGTGATTCAGCGCTGGGCATTGTTTTGTAAGAAAAGACATGTTTTCAAACAATTATATTCTTTGTTCTAGTGTTTAAGTCAAATATTCTGTCTCATTTAAATACTGTGAAACACCATTAATAAGTAATTCAAGAAAATAAAATAGCATACTTGCGGATTGATGTATTAATTTCCTTTATATACCATATGAATAGTTACAACATATATACGTTAAAAAACGTTATTCTTTATAGACGTGAACAGTGGTCTAACGGTATCGTGTTTGGCTTGTAAACCCAGACAATTATTCTTCACATGTTCGCGCCCCATAGCAGACAATTGTCTGATGGTGAAACGGTTGGATGTTTTTTTTTTCTCTTTAATTGAGGGGAGGAAGGCACCCTCTCTGTGTTTTTTACATTCACATAACATGCAAACCCATGCTATCAAATTCATGGTAGCGGTGGGTTGTCGGTTTTTGACAACTTACGCAACCATGAATTTGATTTCATGGGTTGCATGTTGAATGTGTAAACACATTAATGCCCTAAAATAAATAACATCCATGGATGTAATTAGCTCTCCATCACATTTGGGTAGCCCCGTATGGTGTTCAAAATGAATTACCGGCCAAAAAAAGGTTTGGATGCACATTGGGTAACCCCAGAATGAATTATAGGCTAATAGAAACGGTCATAGGGTCATATCTCAAAGAGCAAAAACAAAAAAAAACATTCTGATATAAAACAGAAACAGAAAAATGCTCTAACAAAGGACCCTATGAAAGACACAAAGGCCTAATAAGGGACCCAATGAATGCAAATAGAACCAAAACGGCCTATATCAAGGGGGCCAAATGACTGATAATCGCTCATCATGGTTGATATTTATTTTTGTCTGCATTTATATTTATATATACAGACTGAATTTTAAAAAAGATAGTTATATATACAGACTGAATTTTTAAAAAAGATATTTATATATACAGACTGAATTTTAAAAAAATATATTTATATATACAGAATTAATTTTAAAAAATATATTTATATATACAGACTGAATTTTAAAAAAGATAGTTATATATACAGACTGAATTTTAAAAAAATATATTTATATATACAGACTGAATTTTAAAAAAGATATTTATATATACAGACTGAATTTTAAAAAAATATATTTATATATACAGAATTAATTTTAAAAAATATATTTATATATACAGACTGAATTTTAAAAAAGATAGTTATATATACAGACTGAATTTTAAAAAAATATATTTATATATACAGACTGAATTTTAAAAAAGATATTTATATATACAGACTGAATTTTAAAAAAGATAGTTATATATACAGACTGAATTTTAAAAAAGATAGTTATATATACAGACTGAATTTTTAAAAATATTAACGGCTCTTTTATTTTTGAAAAATGAATTAGAAATATGTATTATCATATATGAATTCTGAAATTATGAATAGCATCATAGTTGAAATTGCAAAATTGAAAAATCAGAATATTAGATTGTCAGATGGGTTAAATCCTGATCAAATCAAGTCGGATTTTCAGGATATAGAATACGGAGTTAGCACTAACAAGTATATGTTGCCAAAGAAATATGCACTCATCAAAAAAATTCAAAATTCTATTCGAGACTCTCTTGCATTTTCCAGTGAAGTAGATGTGTTTGTTCCGTTATATACTATCGTGGAAGGAATACGAAAAGAATTGGGTAACGAATATGAATTGAAAAAGGAAGTTAATTCTAAAATTAGAAACTTACGAGCGTTAATTCAAGAAAATGAACTATTTTGATTGACCGGCCCCCTCAAAAGATTTTGTCAGACAGTAAAATCTCCTTGAGATTTTCATTTTTTTTTTTTGTCATTTTTGATTGAATCAGTGAAAATATTTCACACTGCGAAAATAAAATAGAATCCTAACAGCTTTGAAAGTTCTTTTAAGAACTTTTCTCTATGGAAAATCCAATGCAAAATCGACTACTTGACCCTACGAGGTTTTTTGATGAAAATCGATGAAAAATGACCAAACATCACTGAAAACAGGCAAAAATTGATGAAAAATGGCTAAAAATCATCAAAAATGAGTTTTAACAGCTTTTCCTTATGGAAAATCCCATGTAAAATCGACTACTTGACTGTAAAATCTCTTTGAGATTTTCAACTGAAAACCACCAAAATGGCACCAAAACAGGCAAAATCAATGGATAAAAAATAAAAATATTTCACAGCAATAAAAAATTGGACCGTTAAGGATGGAATCATCGATGGGAAAAATTGTTTTACAATTGAAAAATGGTTTCTGATTTCAAATAATGGTCAATGAAGCATTAACGACCCGAATGGCTCGTGAGCGACTAGATGCAATTAAGAAATTTATACCAATTCGCGACTCTGTAAGAAATAAACTGCAACAACGACAGAGTTTACAAACTGATTTTGCTCTGGGGTCTGAAGAGTTGTTTAAACCAGTAACCACAGCAACGAAAGGAGTAGAGCGTGCTTTACTGGGAGATAGTCCCGAGACGGGGAAATCTGTTATTGGTGAGCTTGAAAAACTAGCAGCGAAAACTGAACAAACTGAAAAAACTGATCCGAAAAAAACGACTGTTTCTCTGTTGAATAAATTTACTGATCATGCTAAAATATTAATAAAAAAACCTAGTTTATTGAAATCAAAGGATTATCAAGCCTTTGGTAATTTTGCTGCTCAAAGCTATAATTCAAAAAAAGATTTTTTAAAGGACGAGTATAAAAATGATAGAATATCAAGTAATGATTGGTTCGATTATTTGTATAAACTAAATAAAGGGATTGGTCGTTTGAATAAGGATGAGATAGGATACAAGGAATTTAAAAAGGGAATTAGTAATTATAAAAGAGAACAAATAGAAGAGCGACAACGAGAAATAGAAGAACGGCAAGAACTAAAACGTCAAACACCAACACGTAGACAAACAAGAAGACAAAAAAGACAACAACTACCACCTGATGATGATGATTTAGAAGAACGACGTCAAACACCAACACGGAGACAAAAAAAACAAGAAGAACCTAAAAAACAACAACTACCACGTGATGATGATGATGATGATACTCTTGATTATTTACAAACCACGGATACAGACAAACTAGATGAAGCAGCTGGCTATAGCGGAAGTGGACTGCAAAATCCAAGGATTGGAAACACTTGTCCTGATAGTGTTATCAATGATATATCACGATTAGATGTTCTTGTAGGAGGGTTCCGAGCTGGAAATAACTCTCCAGAAATAATTAATGAAGCAGCTGATATTTGTAGACGATTATTTGCCGGTGGTATCATGGATATCAAAACTTATCGAGATTTCATTGACGAGTTAGCAAATGGGTATCATAGCGATTAAATAACAATTGAAAACACTATTGTTTTTATAATAATGATCATCCATTACAATCATGATAAACCAACCCTCGTCTATGTAGTTAATTCACGGTTTCCAGTTTATAGAGCATACTACGGAGATGGCCTCGGCAAGACCATTTTAGGATTCTTTTCAAGAACGGCCCCAAAAGTGATGCCGTTAGCTAAACAACTTGGAATGAAAGCCATTGATGTTATTCGTGATAAGGGTATTAGTACTGTTGGAGATCTTGCCGGGAAAGCGTTTTCAACTGCGAAGGATAAAATAACATCATTAGTGAGTCGAAAAAAGAAACCGTTACCGTCTACAGAAGAAATGCCTGCAAGTGTTAGTAAAATTATAAATAACGCAGTAGATGAAAAACTAGCGTCGATGGTAAATCAAGGGGACCAAAGCAATATTGCAAATATGATAGCGGGAAGTGGCTTTAGAAAACTACGACGAAAACGCTAGCGTTTTTCACGATGAAATGGAAAATCCGATTTAGACTCTGATAAATAGAATAAAATGTTCAAAAAATCATCTGATCCAGCATTTGATATAGACGCCCCAGTGCGTAAAGATGATTCTGTACGCGATTATCAATATTATTCTTATCACGCAGTACAACCAGATCTCCGATCGCGAATTGAACTTCAAGTTCATGATACCAGTAAATATTTTCTACCGTGTGAGGCATTTATTGAAGTAGAAGGAGAACTTGTAACAAATGATGCCGTAAATAATGATCCTCCATATGCCAATAACGCAAATGTCCGAGTTGGTTTTGTTAATAACGGCATAATGGCGTTATTTGAAAGCGCTAGATATCTCATTGATGGAAAAGAAATTGAATCCATTGACCGTGAAGTTGATATGGCCACAACAATCATAGGGTTAGCAAGATATTCTGATGATTATACAAGATCAGCGGGTCCATCTATGATGTTTGCAAAGGATACCTCTGATACCGCTGATCACCTTCAATTCATTAAAGTGTTAACAGCACAGGGTACTGCAGAAGTCAATCAACAAGAAGCAGCTAATCCAGAACGTCGAATTAGACCCGGAGCTGCGTTTGATATTCTCGGAGGCGTTAATGGTAATCTCAATTTAGGATTTGCAACACGCGTAGCAACGTTGCATGGGCAGCGTCGACGATTTTCATGTGCGATTCCACTACATCACATATTTGGATTCTGTAGAAACGTCCGAAAAGTTATTTATGGAGCCAAACACACAATAGCACTCGTGAGAAAGGGTACTGATGATGATGCAATCTGGCGTAATGCTGGGGTTGCTGCCGGTAAAGTCATTCTAACAAAACTATCATTATGGATGCCAGTGTTAACTCCATCAATCACAGACGAACAGCGACTACTATCATTTATGGACCAAGGAGGAAAGTCGTTGTTAAGTTGGTTATCAGTGACCACGGATATTAAACAAGACAGTGTTGATGGTACATTCACATGGCACCTGGCATCAAAACAAGGGGTTTCAGCTCCACGTCATATATTTATTGCGTTACAGAATGCTGCGCGAGTTGGTAGTCAAGAACGAAGTCATATGATATTTGATCAGTTAGGTGTTAGTGAAGTCTCGCTGAGAATAAACGGACAGCAGGAACCATCCGAGGATATACAACTTGATTACGGTCAGAATCATATTGCACGTGTCTATCATAACCTGTTGTCATTTATGGCACGTGATCAAAATGTGGATACCGGTTTGCAAATATCACAATTGGATTTTAAAAGCCTCTATCCGATTTATTACTTTTCATTGGAACATCTTGATTTGATGAGACAATCTGTCGTTGATATACACTTTAGAGCCCGTGTAACCCGTCCGACTGGTCCACCAGTTGGTGGGGTACCTACTATCCTTATCCCGAATTATAGAGCGGTTGCTGTCATTCTCAGTGATAAATCAATGATACTTGAAGGTGTTGGTGGAAGAATGAGAGTGGTAGATGCACCAGTGGAAAATATGTAATTGAAAATCCGAAGGATATTTCCATTGAATCGTTTTACGATTTAGAATCAATCTGTATTTGTATAATGTCATATAGTAATATCAATGTGTCATTGACACCTGGTCAGTTAAAAAAATTGCAATCAGAATCGGCTAAAAAATGTGGAACCACAATCACGTTGAAACCTAATCAAATGACTGGTGGGGCAAATAAATTATCGCTGACAACTCGTCAAGTGAAACATTTCAATGATGCTTTCAAGGATAAAAAAGGAGTTCAGATCACACTCTCTTCGGCTGCTATCAAAAATATGATAAAAACAGGTGGTATATTTCCGTTGTTTGCTGCAATACCAGCATTGGTTGCGGCAGCAGCCCCAGCAGTAGCAAAAGCGGCCGCATTGGGGGTAGTTGGAGGCTTGGGAACAAAAGCGGTACAGAGCATTGCTGAATCATATGAACCGAAGAAAGGTCAAGGGTATAAAAAAAAGGGAAAGGGTCTAAGACTACCAGGAACCCCGTATTCGTGGTACAGCGGAAAAGGTCTAAGACTACCAGGGACCCCGCATTCATGGTACAGCGGGAGATCCGTTCACGGATCAGGCCTGAGACTACCAGGAACGGTTTATTAATTCAGAAATCTTCAATTTCCGAACCTATGGTTCCAATGTCCAATTTTGATTTAATGGATGCTGCTAAAAAACTAGTGATTAAAAATTTCAGAGGTGTTTTTATGAAAGATCAATTACCACATCAACCAAACAAAACTGAAACAGGTATTATTAATCTCGATAACAGCACCGGACCTGGAACTCACTGGGTTGCATACGCTATTGATCCACGTGGGATTGTCTATTTTGATTCATATGGATTAGCCCCACCAAAAGAGTTTATGCGGTATATAAAAACCCTTCCAATGAAGACTTGGTATTCTACGCTACCAACACAACAAATCAATGACCCACCAATATGTGGCAGTGAAGTATTAAATGTCCTTGATGCTATTTCTAACTCCTTGGGTAACCCAAGGGGAAAACCACCTCATATTGTCGTTAATGACTACACTAGTAATCGCTTTTTAGAGAGAGAAAGAGTTTTACAATAACATGATTGATATTTGGGGAAGACCTCTAAAACCCAAACCCGATGACACTGCAACCCCTGATTCTATCAAGGATATAACAAAAAAAATTAAAGATGAAATCGCTGAGACGTTAAATTTAACAAGTGTTGACCCGAATGAAATAGTTGTATTTCAAGACAAACAGGGTAAATTGAAATCTAGTAATATTTCTCTGGATGATATTTTAGTTAAACAACAAAATGCAATCGAGAACACCGTTGCGCTATTTTCCGATCAGGGTAAATTGAAAACCAGTAATATCTCTCTGGATGATATTTTAGTTAAACAACAAAACGCAATCGAGAACACAGTTGCGTTATTTTCCGATCAGGGTAAATTGAAAACCAGTAATATTTCTCTGGATGATATTTTGGTTAAACAACAAAATGCAATCGAGGATACTATCGCGTTATTTTCCGATCAGGGTAAACTCAAACCGGGTGTACTCGTTTCGACGATTACAGATCGATTAAAAATTCTCAACGATGAGTTAAACAATTCTGTGGTTGTACTAGCAACACTTGAATCTAGAATTGAAGAACACATAAAACAGTTTATATCATTTCGTAGAAATATCATTGATAAATTTATTGGAACCCCGTTAGATAAAATTGAACTAAAACTCCCTGATATTAAAAAATCCATCGATGAGACGAAAACTTTCATCGAAGACATCAAAGGAGATGCAACGAGGATGATAACAGTCATTGAAAAAACAAAAATTCCTCATGAGAAAACCAACAACTTAGTATACACGATCCAACACGGATCATTTGAGTGGACACCTACAAACAACACATTAGATATCACTGCAACCGTTAAGGGTATTTATCGATTAACACTAGTAACACCATTATCTCAATTTAATATTTCATCGTCCAGTTCATCCGGGGTCAATAATACGATTTCAACGATCATCGACAAGAATACAACTGAAAAGTTTACAATCGCATCTACTGATAAAAATTTGGTTAGGGTCTCAACAACGTGGTATGTGGAATTCGTAGCGGATTTAAGTAAATCGTAATTGAAAACGCTAGCGTATTTAAAATAAAAATGATTTCATCATCGCAATATCGCTATGATCAGGTCAGAGAGTATCAAACTAGACTCAAAACCTTGTCTGAGGAGTATGAATTGAAAATTAAAAAATATCGCAGGAGAATTACCGCAATTGATGTTACTGTGTACGCTGTGAGTGGTGTAATCACCGGAGCCGGTATTATACTGTCTTCAGTGACAATGATGGCCCCGATAGCTGTTCCAATTTGCATTTCTGCGGCAACAACAATCGCTGGAATAATTTCAATAATCACAAAAAAAATATCATCATGCAGCCAACGGAAACTACAAGACTACATAATTCAATTTCATGTTGTGTCCACTGCATACTCGCAATTATCCTCATTGATATCGTCATCGCTCGATGATACAATTATATCAGAGAGTGAGTTTTCAGCGATGGTAGATATATATGATTCTGCGATGTCAAAATTAGAAATACAACATGAGTATAATAACAATGACAACACAGATGGAATTACTTCAACAAATAGTGGAGAACACAAACCCAGTACAAACAAGCATGATCTCAATAACCTCAACGAATCCAGAATTCAGTGTGAATTTCCCCTCTCCGGTCCCAGTGAAGGAGATAGCGCTAGCAAAATTACGAGTATACCACAGTTGGCCAAATATTAGGTCAAAATCATTTGGTGGTCAACAACCCAATAATTCACTGGTATTTGCAAATAAGAATAAACCCGACGGTACCCCAGACTGGAACGTTGTTTCCATACCAACCGGATCATACCAAATCGAACAAATCAATGATGAATTCGCGCGTAGAATAAAATCGATTACTGGAAAAGAATCAAAAATATCTATAACAGTTCATGTGCCGACACTATCATCTGCCATTGAAATAAGCACAGAAGGATACGTCGTAGACATCTATAACAGCTCGATAAGAACCGTACTAGGATGGCCTGAATTACCACCCGGTGGAAAAACCGTTAAATTACCAGAACCACAAAAAACTGATTATATCACCGACAGGACAAAATCTGATAATCCAGTAAAGAGTTATAGAGATTATGACAAATTGAATTTTTTCATTAGAGTAGAATATGAGAACGGCCAAATTGTTTATCATTCTGCTAACTGGGATAAAATCACTGAAAATTTCACAGCTTTCAATAACGATATTTCACTGTTGTTATTATCCCTTAAATCCGGTACTCTCACCCGAGATGAATTTATCAGCGTCATAGAAACATGTAACAAAATCATCAATGACATGGAAACATTTCATTCACAAATTATTCAAGAAGTATTAGGTGACAATATCCCCCTATCGAGAACAGCATTTGCATCGAACTTAAATATCCCGGTCAAGGATATTCCAACAGTCAAACTTCCAGGATATAATATCTCAGAACTACAAAAATCTCTCGATGATGCCATCGATGAAGGTTTCAAAAAAATCCATGATACGTGGAAAAAAACACCATCACAACCACAAACAACTATCCTGACACATAATAATAACCCAGACGGTGGTGGCAGGCATATTGCTCCGTTCAATGTGAATATTTCAACGGTGATTGCGCTCAATTTAGTATGTGATGTGATCGAAGGAAGCTATCAAATAAATTTAGAACGATCAAATCAAGCTCAGCAGGGATATATTTTGTATTAATTTGCACCAACAGCTCCTCCAGGGTTTTTAATAATTGAGTCCCCGGTGAATCCAGTCTATATGCGATGTCATAATAATTCATTAACCAGAATTAATTTCAAACTCACAGATCAGTCTAATAATCTGATTGATTTACAAGAGGAGGTTTTACAAATTAGTCTATTTGTGAAATCCTGAAAAGATTTTCGTCGTAGTAAGGACTTGATCAAATATTCGGTTAACCCCAACTGAAAGTTCTAGCAGCAGAGGGGGTGAGTGACAACGACGTTGCGACGCGAATGTTTTCAGACAAGGGTCAGAGACTTATTTTTTCGCGAGAAGGGTCAAGTGTTATTTGGAGGGGGTATAATCAAAAATAAAAACAAAAAAAGTTGTCTGATTCGCCCCCTCTGCTGCTAATATGCTAAAGGAGTATATTGAAAGAGATAGCCATGCTAAACATGTAATTGGTTTAGTTGTACCTGTCCCACTCAATGAAGGAATATCATCAGATTCTACTGATATCGAAATGATTACTGATATTGAAATGACGAATCTTTGCAATTCAGAAATTATAAAAAAAATCTAGACCAGAAACTTTCACATTTGCAAGTGCAAGAAAGAAATGAATTGAAGCAATTAGTAATAGAATTTGAGCACTTATTTCCAGATATTCCTACAAGGACAAACAAATTTTTCATTACGTTGAAATTGAAAATTCAAAACCTATTAAACAACATCCATACAGGATGAATCCACTCAAACAGGAATACTTAAAAAAGGAAATTCAATATTTGCTGGAGAATGATTTTATCGAGCCCAGTAAAAGTGATTGGAGTTCACCATGCATACTTGTTCCAAAACCAGATAAAACTTTCCGTATGTGCACTGCTTATAGGAAGGTGATAAGTGTGACAAAAACAGATTCATTCCCATTACCAAGAATTGACGATTGTATTGATAAAATCGGGAATGCCAAGTATGTCACCAAATTTGACCTTCTGAAGGGATTTTGGCAGATTCCACTGACGGAAGGAGCAAAGGAAGTTTCAGCATTTGTGACTCCAGATGGACTTTACCAATATAAAGTAATGCCGTTTGGGATGAAAAAGTCGCCAAGTACATTTCAACGTCTCATGAATATGATTACCTCTGGTCTAGAAAATTGTGATGAGTATATAGATGATGTTATCATCTACAACGACACCTGGATAGAATATCTAGCAACAATTCGAAAATTCTTTGACAAACTTGCTGATGCATGTTTGACAATTAATTTATCTAAAAGTGAGTTCTGTCGTGCTAGTGTGACTTTCTTAGGACATATTGTGGGACATGGGCAGGTTAAACTAATAGATGCCAAGGTTGAGGCTATCTCTAAATTCCCTGTGCCTGAAAATAGAAAACAACTGATGCGGTTTTTAGGTATGGCTGGATATTATCGTAAATTTTGTTCAAATTTTTCTATAGTAGCAGAACCCCTGATAAATTTATGGAAAAAGCGGAATAAGTTCTGTTGGACTGAAAAATGTCAGGAGGCTTTTGATAAGTTGAAAGCCATACTTGAAACAGCACCAGTTCTTGCAGCTGCAAATTTTGGTCAATCTTTCAAATTATCTGTTGATGCAAGTGTTGTTGGGGTCGGAGCGGTTTTAATTCAAGAGGACAAAAATGGAATTGAACATCCAGTGTGTTATTTTTCTAAGAAATTGAATAAGCACCAGAAAAATTATTCAACAATCGAGAAGGAATGTTTGGCATTGATTTTGGCTTTGCAACATTTTAAAGCTTATTTAAGTTCAGCTCCTTCTTCGATTATAGTTTTTAATGACCACAACCCCCTTACTTTCATCGGCAAGATAAAAAACAAAAACCAAAGATTATTAAGATGGAGTTTGTTATTACAAGAGTATAATCTTGATACCAGGCACATAAAAGGAAAAGATAATATAATTGCAGACGCTCTTTCCCGTGTATAATTCATTATATTGTGTAATTTATAACCTTAGATGTAAATTGGTTTGTGATAAAAAGAAAGTTTTATCATATAAACCTTTCTTTTATTTTATAGGGAAATGTGTTACGGCTATTGGATTTAATTTATTTATTTATTATTGTTAAATCCAAATTTGTCATTTAGGGTTTAATATTCATTAATTGGGAGATTTTTTCTGAAAAATTCAGGTTGACCTGGGTTCTAGTTGTAAACAGGCTGACCTTGGCTTGGTTACCTCTTTATCTGATCTTGCTTCAGATTGATAAACAGGTCTTTAATACTATTGGTTAATTTCAAGGATAACTTTTATTTTTAGTTCTTGGGGTGTAGGACATATCTAGAATACGGGACTTGCTGAAGGTAGTGACCTTCCATGAATTTCTAGAAAGATCGCGTGATCTCTTGTTTACTTAAGAAAAACAAGTTATATAGACTTGTTTTGGATAGAACAAATCAGTAGAATCTCTGGGCTGTAAAGTTAATAGTTGTGTTCGAGTTATAATTATCTTGTTCTGGACTTTGTGTCAATTCGTTGGAAAAGAAGAATTATTCTATTTATTTGGAAAAAGGACATGTGTTTCATAGTTTCATCTGGATGATATTAAATCAAGAACTGCATCACAATGACATTGTCAGCCAGTTTGGATTACATCGTCAAGATTCGAACCTGGAACTATTAGAACATTTATTTATCAGGACTCTCGCAATTCCATTAGTGGATTATTTTTTGTGAATTCTATATTGGATTAATGTTGGATTTGATTCTCTAAAACTGTAAGTTTTTTTTATGAAAATAATTTTATTTAATAAAAATCATTGTTAAAGTTTTACAAGCTTATTAGTTTTCACTCTTTCTGTGTTGCTGCTTATTCGAGCCTAAGCACGTAACACTTTCAATAAGAAATGTTAAAGTACTGTCGATCTGACGTGGACATTTTACGACGTTGCTGTGGAAAATTTCGAGAATTGTTCATGGAACACGGAGGGATCGATCCTTTGAAAGAAGCTTGTACCATCGCCAAAGCATGTTCTTTAGTGTACCGAAAACGCTTCATGCCCGAAAATACTATAGCTGTCAACAGTCCTCAAACGACGAACTTTGTCAAACGTCAATACTCAGTCAAAGCCCTACGTTGGCTACATTACTTGTGCGACAAGGAAGAAAAATGGATCCAACACGCTCGCAAGGGAGGAGGCGAAATGACCATCGGAACGTATTCGGTGGATGGCTGGGACTTAGAAAACCCTCAGATCGTGTACGAGTTTAACGGATGCTTATTTCACGGATGTCCCATGCGCTACCCTCAACGTGACACCAAAAATCAGTTTTTACAACGGACCATGGAAGGCTTGTATCAGACCACTTGTCAGCGACGTTTGAAGTTAGAACAGCAAGGATACCAGGTAGTGGAAATGTGGGAACCTGAGTACGATCAGCGAAAAACGATCCCGAGTTTAAACAAATCGTAGAAAGTTACAATTTGGTGGACCCCTGAGACCCCGGGATAGTTTGTACGGAGGACGAACGAATGCCACCTGTTTGCTGTACCAAGTGGACGAAGAGAAAGGAGAAGAAATCAGATACTTGGACTGTATTTTGACACGGACAGTTGCGTCTACATTCACCGACCGAACCAGTGTAACCCTGTCATCGAAGGAGACCGTCTAGGAGCCTGGACCGATGAACATCCCGACGACAAGATTCTATGTTTTGCAAGTGGCGGTCCTAAAAATTACGGCTACGAATACCGAGACCCACAAGGAGAAATGCATACAGAATGTAAAGTGAAGGGATTGACTCTCAATTATCGCACCAGGCGAGTGGTGAACTTTAACGTGCTTCAAGAAGCCTTACAGTCTGGACAGGATGAAACGTTTAAAGTGACCACCCACGAACCGCACATGATTATCCGTTTACCCACATACCAAATCGTTAGCCGACCTTTGGAAAAAGTCTATCAAATCGTGTACCGAAAAAAAATACGACTTTCCAATCACTTCACTCTACCGTACGGTCACGTCGAGATTGGGCAGTATATAAAAAGAGACATTGTCCAAGACCAACAGTTCATTTGTAACTACAACGACCAAGCGAAAGAAGATGAATCCATTTAAACAGGTATTATTCAAATTTGGGAATTTTCAAGTGGAGTGCGATGCTAAACCTTGTGATTGTAGTGATGCCAGATGTTGCGACCTTAGCGATTCAGCAATATATCGTGGGAACTTTGCTATGACTACTACCCCTATCTACCATGGAAAGTGATGTTGTGCGTGTCAAACGTGAGGGATGCGAAAGCGGTGCCACACGTTATCGTGGACTCCTAGGAATTTCACCGTACCTGCATCGAACTGAAGTGAGGAGAGTCGAATATTCGTTCCCTACGAGTTTGCCTGAATACTGTCACTTTAAAAGTCGATTCCAAACCTTCAAAGATAAATGGCCAAAATATCTGCCTGGACGACCTCCTGAAGAATTAGCCAGAGCCGGATTTTTCTACTTGGGCGAAGGGGATAAAGTCAAGTGCTTTAGTTGTGGTGTATCCATTTACGAGTGGGAAAAGAAAGATTCCGCTTACCTGGAACATGCTCGATGGTCTCCGAATTGTCAATACCTACCTTTAGTGGGGCCTAGTGATTGAAAGTGACAATACTGATTCATGTCGTTTAACAACCCAGTTTGGGTTGAAGAAAAACCTAGACCAATATATAAACCCTCTCTAAAACATAATATTCAAGGATTACCACACAAATTGCAAGAGAGGATCTACAATGACGTTTGGTAGAGTCTTGCTAAAGAAAAATCTCAATGGGTGATGTTACGTCTATTGGATTTAAATTATTTATTTTTAATTGTCAAATCCAAATTTGTCGTTTTGGGTTTTAAAATTCATTAATTGGGAGATTATTCTAGAAAAATCTCTATGACCATACTTTATCTGTAGACATGTTTTTGACCTTGGCTTGTTGACCTAATTTCTGACCCTGCTTCAGACAGTTTCGACAAGCTTCTAAGCCGATTGGCTAAGATTCAGGGTCATCTTTTTATTTTTAGTTCTTGGGGGTAAGAAGTGATTGATTTTATTATCTATATCTTTCCTTGCGTACGTGTTTAAATGATAGTACGTTTTTTCTGTGACCTTCTATGAACTTCCATAAAATCACATGATCACTTGTTGACGTAAAAAAAACAACAGGTATTTAAATTATTATTTGGGATAGAACAATTCAGTAGATGTTGGGCTTTTTGTGATGTTAAGTTGTGTTTTCTGTTTGAGTTATAATTTTAATTGTCTTGTACTAGAAATTGTGTCATTTCGTTGTAGCAAGAGGAATTATTCTATTTATCTGGAAAAGAACATGTGTTCATGATTTTCATTTGGATTATTTTAAAAACAAGAACTGCATCACGTAACATCTTCAACCATTTTGGATTACATCGTCAAGATTCGAACCTGGAACTATTAGAACATTTATTTATCAGGACTCATGCAATTCTATTAGTTGATTATTTTTGTGAATTCTATATTGGGTTAATATTGGATTTGTTTCACTAAAACCGTAAGTTTATTTATATTTTCTTGTGAGAATATTTGTACTTAATAAATCGTTTGTTAAAGTGTTACAAGCTTGTTAGTTTTCACTCTTTCTGTGTTGCTGCTTATTCGAGACCTAAGCACGTAACATAGAAATTGGGGGCTCGTCCGGGATTGAGATTTGAGATAAATTGGAATTTAGAGTTGACATTCCCCTAGTTTTTGAAAATTTTAAATCTCTAGTGAGACTGACAGGCTTGTATTAAAATGACATCTAAGGTAGAAATATTTCTTTCTAATCGTACCCAGGAGCAATTAGGTCTTTTCAGAAAAGATAAGTTGATTCAACTTGCCAGAAACTTTGATCTTTCTGAAGTCAATGCTTCTTTAACGAAACAAGATGTCAAAAAGACTTTGGTCCAGCATTTGGTGGAAAAGGATATGTTGGAACAAAGTGCTTTGATTTCGGTCAGTAAGTCTGCATCAGACTCTGACATAAAATTAAAAGAATTAGAATTAAAATTCCAGATGGAATTAGAGTTCAAGAAGCTGGAATTTCAGGAAAAAGAGAGAGAGAGGGACAGGAAAGGGAGAAAGAAAGGCAGATTGAATTACAAAAAAGCGGATGTGGATTGATAGAGAGAGAGAGAGAGAGGAGAAAGAAAAGCAAATTGAATTACAAAAAGAGAAAATGCGGATTGATAGAGAGAGAAAGGAGAAAGAAAGGCAAATTGAATTACAAAAGAGCAGATGCGGATTGAGAGAGAGAGAGAGAGAGAGAGAGAGAGAGAGAGAGAGAGAGAGAGAGAGAGAGAGAGAGAGAGAGAGAATTACAATATGAAAAAGTGGAGAGAGAGAGAGAGAGAGAGAGAGAGAGAGAGAGAGAGAGAGAGAGAGAGAGAGAGAGAGAGAGAGAGACTGGAATTTCAGGAAAGGGAGAAAGAAAAACAATTACAATATGAAATGAAAATGAAATAATTAGATCTGGCAAGTGAAAAACTCCTTCATACTTCAAATCCAAATTTAAATTTTGATTTAGTAAGGAATATTAGATTAGTGCCCCCTTTCAGAGAAGAAGTAGACAAATACTTCATTCGTTTTGAGAAAGTTGCTGAAAATTTAAAGTGGCCAAGAGAATATTGGGCCATGTTATTACAATGTGTACTTACTGGTAGGGCTAGTGATATTTACTGTTCACTGTCTGTTCAGCAAAGTAGTGACTATGATGTAGTTAAAGAATGTATTTTAAGGGGTTATGAGTTAGCCCCTGAAGCTTATCGACAAAAATTCAGAAATTACAGAAAAGAAGCTGGACAAACTCATGTCGAATTTGCTAGAGAAAAAGAGCAGTTGTTTGATAGATGGTGCTTAGCCAAAAAAGTCGAACAAGATTATCAAAATCTCAAGCAAATTATATTAATTGAAGAGTTCAAAAACTGTGCCCATAGTGACGTTAGAACTTATCTTGATGAGCATAAGATTGAAACTTTAGAGAATGCTGCTCGAGCTGCTGACTAATATTCTTTGACACATAAAGTTCCTTTTGTTAACAATACTTCTACTCAACAATTTAATGGCAGAAAAGTATTTCCGCCTAATTCAAGCCCTTCTAAAACTCAAACTAACACAACTTTCAAATATCAGACTTCAGAGAAGTTAGATTCTAGATCCTTGTCTTTTCCGACGTGAACCTTTTGCAAAAAAAAAAAGAACACGTTATTTCTGATTGCTGCAAATTAAAAAATAGGCATCAGAATCAAGACAGACCTGTTCCAAATGCTCTTATTTCCATGAGGTCAAGGTCACAGTCATATATTGAAATCGATACATTTGTTGGGTCTAATAAATCCCAGTCTGATTTTAATATGGAGAATTATGAACCAATCATATCGAAAGGGTTCTATATCACTCTTGGGTGATTTGGCCAATCCCACCCCTATTAAAATTTTAAGGGACACTGGAGCTTCTCAGAGTATTTTATTATCAGGTACTTTGTCTTTTTCTGAGAAGTCTTCTTCTAATGAAAGTGTTCTTATTCAGGGAGTAGAGTGCGGCTTTGTTAATGTTCCTCTCCATTGTGTAAAGTTGTACACACACACACACACACACACACACACACACACACACACACACACACATACATACATACATACATACATACATACATACATACATACATACATACATATATAGTTGGGGCGAATTTTCTTATTTTCGGTCCAAGATGGGCCGAATTGTGTTGGGCTGAATTGTCTTTGGGCCGAATTGTATATAAGCCCATGTAGCTCTATTCATTGGTTGACACATGAGCTCGAACTTGTCCCAAGATGAAAAATTCGCGAAAATCGCACGTTTCGGAAGCAGTAACTTCAGTTTGGTACAATGTAGAAAAGCCAATGATGGCTTGATGAAGAGAAAAATATCTCAGGAGTAAATCAAGCCATATAGAATGGTTGTGGGCTTTTAAATACGGAAACAACAGAATTAAATCGATGGTCATGGGTGGAACCAAGTATTTGGAAGTTACGAACCTTCTCTTTTTATATAGTATATAGAGAGGGTCATATGTCACAATGGGTCATTGGGGGTAATCTAAGATACTTTTATCACTCTGCATGATTTTTTCCCGTAAGATTATTGTTTTTTATTTCAAATCAAGCTTGCGTTGATGTTTTGAAATGCCCGATATGGCTCATTTAGAACTCCATACTTTTCATTATAATCAAGGTATCTTGTTTCACGCGCCGTAATATTTCTGTAAATATAATTTTTCGTCGTATCGCGTTACGCTTTTATTCCTCGCGCAGCACGTGTGAGTTATTGTATTATAGCGCACTACTATATATATATATATATATATATATATATATATATATATATATATATATATATATATATATATATATATATATATATATATATATATATATATATATATCGGGTAGAAATATTGAAGGGGACAGCCACTATAGAAGGAAGCTCTAAATCATCTAATCAGCTGTCGGGGCAGGTGCCATCTTAATTTAGATAGAGCGAAAGAGTTGGCTCGCCGGTTATGAGCAGCCGGTTGGGCTTGTGAATACTACGACGACTGGTGCACCATTAGTAGTATAACCAACCAGTTACATGCCAAAGTACGGGTACGAGTTCGGAGGGGAAAGAGCCAGAGGGCAGGCCGTGTCAACATGCATTTTCCAATCATAGTAGTATTTTGACTACAAGTAAAGTGTAATAACAAGTAGTGTTTTAACTACATGTAAAGTACAATAACAAGTAGTGTTTTGACTACATGTAAAGTATAATAACAAGTAGTGTTTTGACTACATGTAAAGTACAATAACAAGAAGTGTTTTGACTACATGTAAAGTACAATAACAAGTAGTGTTTTGGCTACATGTAAAGTACAATAACAAGTAGTGTATTGACTACATGTAAAGTATAATAACTAGTATTTTGGCTACATGTAAAATGTAATAACAAGTAGTGTTTTGGCTACATGTAAAGTACAATAACAAGTAGTGTTTTGGCTACAAGTAAAGTGTAATAACAAGTAGTGTTTTGGCTACATGTAAAGTACAATAACAAGTAGTGTTTTGGCTACATGTAAAGTGTAATAACAAGTAGTGTATTGACTACATGTAAAGTATAATAACAGTAGTATTTTGGCTACATGTAAAGTATAAAAACAGTAGTGTTTTGGCTACATGTAAAGTACAATATTAAGTAGTGTTTGGCTTACATGTAAAGTATAATAACAGTAGTGTTTTGGCTACATGTAAAGTGTAATAACAAGTAGAGTTTTGGCTACATGTAAAGTGTAATAACAAGTAATGTTTTGACTACATGTAAAGTATAATAACAAGTAGTGTTTTGACTACATGTAAAGTACAATAACAAGTAGTGTTTTGACTACATGTAAAGCACAATAACAAGTAGTGTTTTGACTAGATGTAAAGTGTAATAACAAGTAGTGTTTTGGCTACATGTAAAGTATAATAACATTAGTGTATTGGCTACATGTAAAGTATAATAACAGTAGTGTTTTGGCTACATGTAAAGTGTAATAACAAGTAGTGTTTGGGCTACATGTAAAGTATAATAACAGTAGTGTTTTGGCTACATGTAAAGTGTAATAACAAGTAGTGTTTTGGATACATGTAAAGTGTAATAACAAGTAGTGTTTTGGCTACATGTAAAGTACAATAACAAGTAGTGTTTTGACTACATGTAAAGTACAATAACAAGTAGTGTATTGACTACATGTAAAGTATAATAACAGTAGTGTGTTGGCTACATGTAAAGTATAATAACAGTAGTGTTTTGGCTACATGTAAAGTACAATAACAAGTAGTGTTTGGCTTACATGTAAAGTATAATAACAGTAGTGTTTTGGCTACATGTAAAGTGTAATAACAAGTAGTGTTTTGGCTACATGTAAAGTATGATAACAAGTAGTGTTTTGACTACATGTAAAGTACAATAACAAGTAGTGTATTGACTACATGTAAAGTATAATAACAGTAGTGTTTTGGCTACATGTAAAGTGTAATAACAAGTAGTGTTTCGGCTACATGTAAAGTACAATAACAAGTAGTGTTTTGGCTACATGTAAAGTATAATAACAGTAGTGTTTTGGCTACATGTAAAGTACAATAACAAGTAGTGTTTTGGCTTACATGTAAAGTATAATAACAGTAGTGTTTTGGCTACATGTAAAGTGTAATAACAGGTAGTGTTTTGGCTACATGTAAAGTGTAATAACAAGTAATGTTTTGACTACATGTAAAGTGTAATAAAAAGTAGTGTTTTGACTACATGTAAAGTAAAATAACAAGTAGTGTTTTGACTACATGTAAAGCACAATAACAAGTAGTGTTTTGACTAGATGTTAAGTGTAATAACAAGTAGTGTTTTGGCTACATGTAAAGTATAATAACATTAGTGTTGTGGCTACATGTAAAGTGTAATAACAAGTAGTGTTTTGGCTACATGTAAAGTGTAATAACAGTAGTGTTTTGACTACATGTAAAGTGTAATAACAAGTAGTGTTTTGACTAGATGTAAAGTACAATAACAAGTAGTGTTTTGGCTACATGTAAAGTGTAATAACATGTATTGTTTTGACTACATGTAAAGTATAATAACAAGTAGTGTTTTGACTACATGTAAAGTACAATATCAAGTAGTGTTTTGACTAGATGTAAAGTACAATAACAAGTAATGTTTTGGCTACGTGTAAAGTGTAATAACAAGTAGTGTTTTGACTACAGGTAAAGTACAATAACAAGTAGTGTATTTACTAGATGTAAAGTATAATAACAAGTAGTGTTTTGGCTTACATGTAAAGTGTAATAACAGTAGTATTTTGACTACATGTAAAGTGTAATAACAAGTAGTGTTTTGACTAGATGTAAAGTACAATAACAAGTAGTGTTTTGGCTACATGTAAAGTGTAATAACAGTAGTGTTTTGACTACATGTAAATTATGACAGTAGTGTCTGACTACATGAAAGTCTGCAACAAATATTTGATATATGATGTTTGCAGCAAATATTTGATTATATGAAAGGTTGCTAGAGATTTTTGCATACATGAAGTTTATATGGAGTTGCTAGAACTTTTTGACTACATGAGTTTGACATAGTAGTCAAATCATATTTCATATGTGTTTTTATATTCATATTATATGCTTTTCTGTGTGTTATTTTCATATCATTAGTGTGAGTGTCTAATACATTGTCAATGTCATCCACAAACGTGTTTCTTATTTATTTAAACCCTAACCGGCCTCAAAGGGTCATCTCGATTACGTTACAGTCGAGCACCTGTGCATAATTCTTCCTTTTGTTTTACTCAATTTTTTTTTTTTCATTTCAGAATAAGATTTTGTATGATTTTCTTTTAGATCAGAAAGACATCAACCAGTTTATTGATTTATATAAATCATGTTTTAATATCTGTATTTCATTAGAAATTGTTGTTGTTTTTTCTCCTGCAATATGCCAGATTTGTCCGTGACCAGTTTTGACTACTTTGTTTTAGTGTGTCTAGATGACTTTGCTCGCATTTACGACACTTCAAATTTGTGTCACTTTACGGCACAATTTATTTCCTGTGTAAACTTATGACACTAGTAATCAATCGGATCTAATGTCCAGGAGATAAAAACATCATTTAACTAATGTTGTCTGTGGTTCAAGCTGGCGAGGTGAGAGTCGCAGAGGATGCAGACTTCCGAAAGCTAAAAAACCTGAGTGATGAACACAAAGATTGGAAGCAGGAATACAGCAAACACAACACCATTGTGTGGACCAAAAATAACGACGTGTCAGACTTCAAAATGGTCAAGGTTTGTTTGAAAAGCGGCATAATCAGGGCGATTCGTACTTATTTTTACGAGATTTATACAATGAAACATAACGTTACTAGATTTTAAAATTATTTTATCTATCATCATTTACTATAATTACGGTAAATTTTATTTATAAACTGAAGATTCTTAAGTAGAATTCCGAATTCCTTTTTTTTCCTTCAGCAACATATATCCATTTATAGTTCCCGTCACCTATAGAAAAAAAAAATGTCCACAAATTGTAATGTTTTGTATAAATTGCTCACATGTTTTTATATTCCATATTAACAGCAAATATACACTGCCACACATTTTTTTTTAAAACTACATACATGCGTGAAGAGATGCCTATATGTAATACATCTTTTCTAATTCCATGTTCTCACTAGTTATGTCAGTATTGAAATAGATGTATATATTTCTAGTTTGAAAAAATGTGTGGGTTTCTCACAATTGTTTGTCTGCAATCCCAGATCTTGACCCCAGGTGCACTTTTTAGCTGATTTTTTAAAAAAAAAAATTATTTCCATCGTTGTCTCAGTTTATGCTAGGAATGCCGAAGTAAAGAAAGGTGGCAAAAGCTGTCAGATGGCAATATATATCTATTTTAAAACAATGGATTTGGCAATGAAAACTTTAAAGGTTTGTGGTGGTTGGCTGAGTTCCATTGTAAAATATTTGAAAGCAGCTAGTACATGTACAATGTATTTAAGTATGATGTATTTTCAAGGTTAAAATCACCCATATAGCCAGGAAGATATATTATGAAGTGAAACTAAAGACAAAATAGAGTAAAATCATGCAATACAACATTTGTCATTTTATTGTTGATTGGCTAGTATTTTGGAAAGAAAAATAAGATATCCAATATGATAATCCTAATAGTTAAATCATACCCATTCCTGATTAACCTCATATTCAAACATGTTAATGTTTCCATGAGTTACTTTATCCCATGATACAACTAATAACAATATTTAAGCATCCACAATAGGTTAGTATGGGTCAGACAACAATGTTACGGTGATAAAACTTAGATTTTTATAACACTATTGTAGTATTGGTGCATTATGTAAAATTATATTACTTTGTTCCTCTAAAGTGTTGTGTCCCCCAGATCTATTGGAAGGTGCATATAGTATCCCTTGTCCTTGTGATATTATATACAATACTTTGGATAAAGAAAAATTACATAATTTTTGTACAAGTAAATTTACAGCAAAATTAAGCAAAAAATTTAACTTATTTATCAAGTAAAACTAATTAAGTACCCTGTAATATGATTGGCATCAAAAATGCCCATGGCCATACTTGGGCACATGTTTTGAGCTTAATTGAGAGAAAAAAAAATGAAACTTATTGATTTCTGCATCAGTAAAATATTGTTTTTCTGAAGATATATTTGCATGTTAAATGGGTACAAACACTGTAACTCATTGTATAGGGATAGAAAACACTGCTATCACCTAGGTTTTGGAACTTGGATATATGTCAAGTAGGTGAATTAACTACAAAGCACCAAGAATAATAATATTACGGAAGTTTGCAGATAATGTTTAAATTATAATGATCCACTGAAAATATACTTTCAGTTGTTACATGCTGTGAAACATAATGGCCATAACCAAGTATAAGGCTAAATACTTTGGTATTTCCTTGACTGTATTTTAAAGTTATTAACTCTTCATTACATGTTTAGTTTCAGCATGTGTCACATGCTTAGTTTAAACATGACGAAATTGACATTATTGTTCAAAATGTAAAAGAAAGTTAAATCAAGAGACATTTCTCAATACTGTATTTAGTCAATAAAAATAAAATCATTTTATGTTTCTCTTCATTGATGATAATCGGTTACATAAATGGCTGCCTCCACAGTCATTGTACATATAATATTGGTCCATTTTCTGACCTTTATTCCAAGTTTTATGTAAATTTCAATTACATGTGAAATTCTTATGTACTTTACAAAAGTAATGGGGTTCAATCATTCTTCAAATGTTTGAACCATTTTTATACACTAATCAAAGCATGAAAAAATATGAATTAGTGGCAGAAAATAAATCACAGGTATTAGAGAATCTCTGGAAAATAAAAGAAATTGCTGTTGGAAAATAAATCCACATAAAATTAAACTATATTTAACAACGAATACCTTATGATTAAGAAATTTATATAAACTATACTTGAAATCTAAAGGAAGAAATAAAATGGTTCTTCGATTATGATAGTTATGGTAAATGCTCAGATTTGTCCTTCCATTAAGTGAGTGACTTGACTATACACTTCTTTTAGATTCACTTGTCACAGACTATGAGAGCTTACGGGATGGCCAGTTGTCTTTGATTCATCGAACTGTTAGCAAAAATTTGTTTCATGTTCCTCCTAAAACTACTTGGAAGATTGTCCTGAACTTAACATACACCTTCATTCAAATGTCTAGTTGGTCCTAAATTAAAATGGTGGTGCTTGCACATCTGCTAAAGTAACAATCTTGAAAATCATGTTTATGACTACTTCCCTTGAATGGATGGATGATCTTATCAACATGCAGTTTTCCCTAAATCAGCATCATCATCAGTCTCTTGACCTAGTGTGGTCATTGAACATCTAACCAGTTCCCTCTACTTGTCTTGATCATGTGCCAGTGCCTGTGTCTCCGTAAAACTTTTCCTGGTCCATTTTGTGATGTTGTCATTCCACTTTTTTTCTATGTCTTCCTCACCTTCTGCCACCGTGGATGCTGCCCTGCAGTACTGTTGTGGATAGACTGTTGGCTGTAGTGACATGGCCATACCATTTCAGCTTTCTCTTTTTGATAGTGGTAAGGTCTTCATATTGGCCTACTTTGTGCCTGATGGTGTTTTGCACTTCTTCATTTGTGATGTGGTCCATGTAAGATCTGCCAAGGATTGTTCTGTATCATCTCATTTTTAGTGCCTAGATTCTTCATTGTAATTCTGCTGTCAGGGTCCAGTGCTCTCTATAGTCTGATTTTAGTTTTCAGACAGATAGTCTGGTCTTTCCAGTTGTGGAGGGTTTTTAATAGAAGACGTTTAATGTTTAGTTGTTCCTTTATGAACATAACTGGACAGCAAATGTAGTCATGGCTTTGGAAATACTATGCACACAATTTCTCTAACTCTGTACAGGTTATAACATTTATGATATTTATATGTAATTTTGTCACTTAAGGTAAGGACAGTGTTTGATGATGTGGAGCCCGAGACACTGTATGATGTTCTTCATGACCCAGACTACAGGAAAACCTGGGATCAATCCATGTTGGAGGGATATGAAATTTGTTCTCTTAATCCAAACAATGACATTGGGTACTATGCGTGTAAGTTGGAGTTTTTAAGATATATTTCTTCACCTCTATTTTACTATAGTTTAGGTCGTGTTCATATAATGCAGTGTACATATTAACCAAAGTTAAGATAACATGGACAGTTCTTATGTTGTTTACAGCTGGTTTCATAAATTATCATCAGTCTAGTTGTAGCTTAGAACATGTAGACATTTCATATAATGTAGTTTACAAATGGTGTCAGATTAACCATGCCTGCTTGTGGTTTAGGTCATGCAGACAGTTTACAAATGGTGTTAGATTAACAGTTTACACATGGTGTCAGATTAACCATGCCTGCTTGTGGTTTAGGTCATGCAGACAGTTTACAAATGGTGTCAGATTAACCATGCCTACTTGTGGTTTAGGTCATGCAGACCGTTTACAGATGGTGTCAGATTAACCATGCCTACTTGTGGTTTAGGTCTTGCAGACAGTTTACAAATGGTGTCAGGTTAACCATGCCTATCGGTGTCTGATCAAGCTTCCTGCAGGTCATGGAATCCTGGTCAAATTTTGGAATTTAAAAAGTAAATTTCAAGGACCTTGAAAAGTAATGTAATTTTTCAAAACCGTGCAAAGTTTTGGAAAAGTCATGGAATTTCTGACATTGGAGTTAAATAAAATGATTACTTCATATTTATTAGAGTATAGAGCACAGATTAAATAAAACAATAAAATTACGATTGATAAATGGTTTAATTTAATATTACATGAGTAAGTCCCTTAACAGTAGATAACAGTTGAAGTTTGATTGAAAAATGTAAATGGTCAGCCGCACTGCTTTGAGTAATTACCACTTGAGAATCTGTCAGTACAAATATAATTTCATCTTAGAGTCGGTTATTTCTTCGATCTAACATATAAAGTAAGTTAGTTCCCCAAACAGTAGATCTCGCTTGATTTCCATATTAGTTCGATCATAAAATTCAAATGGTCAGCCGCACAGCTTTGAGTAATTACCACTTGATGATCTGTCAAAAAAGAAGTTAATTTCTTCTGAGAAAGTCTGTTATAGCAAGTTGTGTCCAATAATTCAAGATCTTGGCACATGGTACCTCCTACGAATTTCAATGGATGGACCTAATATTTGACATTTGAATGCAGAGATTAAATGTTCACACCCTGTAAAGTTGACGTTGCCAACAGTATCTTGGTTTCACTGCCAGAGTGGAATCTGGAGGAAACACTTAGCAACCTCTATTACTTCTTTAAATATTTTCCAGCCAGAATAGAGGACTATCAAAAGGCATCTAGTATCAAGAAGCTGCCACTAAAATTATGTAAGCACAGGTGGCTTTAGTACTAATATTAGTACCCCCAACATGAGCATATATGTGTCAATGAAGCCTTGTTTAGCCAAATATCAACAATTTTAACATGTTCCTTGCATATAATGAAATACATTCAGTTGTCCTCAAGTAGTATCGCATATCATTGTAGAAATAGTTTTAAAATCTTATTTACTCAAATTGGCAGAAGAAAATGCTGAAAAAGCCAAAAAGGACAATAGCCTGCTGACTGTGTTCAGTTCTCTTAGAAAAACTGCATTTCAAATTAACTTTGCCTAATTGTGGCTTAGGTCATGTAGTTTACAAATGGCTTCAGAAAAATTATTGTTATTATTATTATTATATATATATATATATATATATATATATATATATATATATGTGTGTGTGTGTGTGTGTGTGCTTTTTGTAAGCATATTTTTACATCTTTCCTTTTCTTTTATGCATAAATTTATTCATTACAGTGAAGTGCCCATCTCCACTACGTAACCGTGATTTCGTCACTCAGAGGTCTTGGCTAGACATGGGGGACGAGAAGTACATCATCAACCATTCAGTCAACCATGAGGTACATGAACTAGAGATACATTTATTCTGACCTATTTTAGGGAAATGACCACCATCTTTTTTGTTTATAATGTTTTCTCATTTAATTCAGTCCTCACTTCTATGTCTCTTAATAAAATTTGATCCCTGATTTGTATGAATTGGGTTTAATTATAAATATGATTTAAAGAGTGCACAGCTAAGTTAAAAGTTGTAAAGAAATCTTAGTTATGCAAATAAAATTTAAGTGTCCAAGGGACACATTATATTAGGTGATCAGGGGACACATTACATTAAATGATCAGGGGACACATTACATTGGGTGATCAGGGGACACATTGCATTAGGTGATCAGGGGACACATTACATTGGGTGATCAGGGGACACATTACATTAGATGATCAAGGGACACATTACATTGGATGATCAGGGGACACATTACATTAGGTGATCAGGGGACACATTACATTAGATGATCAGGGGACACATTACATTGGGTGATCAGGGGACACATTGCATTAGGTGATCAGGGGACACATTACATTGGGTGATCAGGGGACACATTACATTAGATGATCAAGGGACACATTACATTGGATGATCAGGGGACACATTACATTAAATGATCAGGGGACACATTACATTAGATGATCAGGGGACACGTTACATTGGGTGATCAGGGGACACATTGCATTAGGTGTTCAGGGGACACATTACATTGGGTGATCAGGGGACACATTACATTAGATGATCAAGGGACACATTACATTGGATGATCAGGGGACACATTACATTAGGTGATCAGGGGACACATTACATTAGATGATCAGGGGACACATTACATTGGGTGATCAGGGGACACATTGCATTAGGTGATCAGGGGACACATTACATTAAGTGATCAGGGGACACATTACATTGGGTGATCAGGGACACATTATATTAGGAGATCAAGAGACACATTACATTAGGTGATCTACATTAAATTAGTAAAACTTGACAAATTACACATCAATCATTTTTAACTCGGCTGGTAATAGACCAGAAGAGCTCATACCAAGGCACTTTTTCCATCATCTCTCAAATAGCCCCATCACTACCCCTCCTCTTCCCCAAGCCCATTTTATAATCTTAGATTTAACAAAACAGAACATGTGGGTTTATCTTTACCTTGTCTGAGACAAACTCAATTATTTTTTATTCATGATACAGGAATAATATAGACTACCTGTCTTGTGGAACCTAATTACCACTGCACATATTTATTGACAAGTTCTTCTATAATACTGTTTAAGGTCAAGGTCCATGACCAGATACATTTTTAATTTGACAGAAATAATTTCATTAATTGGCATACAGGAGTTTCTCAATACATATTTGAGTTAGTTTCAGTACCCTTTACTTAAGACACAATGATAACAGAAGAACCAGTCTCATGTTATTGAGCATCTGTGCCTTCAAGGGATTCTAGTTTATTAATTTGCAGGTAATCAACATGCATATATACCTACATAATTCCATACATTGTAACAGGTAATCAACTTGCATATATACTTGCAGAATTACATACATTGTTGAAAGTTTAAGGTAATCAACATACATATATACATACATAAGTACTTAAATTGTAACAGGTAATCAACATGCATATATACATACATTATTGAAAGTTTAAGGTAATCAACATGCATATATGCATACATAATTACATACATTGTAACAGGTAATTAATGTGCATATATACATACAGAATTACATACATTGTAACAGGTAATCAACATGCATATATACATAAAGAATTACATCCATTGTTGAAATTTTAAATTAATCAACATGCAAATATACATACAGAATTACATACATTGATGAAAGTTTAAGTGTATTTATGAAATAATGTGTTGACCCCAAGTCTTTCTTCGAGTTCAGACTTCACAGCTTGAGCCATGCGGGGAGAAGTGATTTGCTACTTAAATGTTGACTTGGCTTGAGCCCTGAAGTGATACCAGATGCTGACTTTTGAATAAATTCCTACAAATTAGGCAGTTTGGCAACCAAACTGTGTGGAAAGAGTTAAGAATAGATGGCAGTTATTACATCAATTTTTTCTTTTCTTCCAGGAATGTCCACCAAGAAAGGGTTTTATTCGTGGTATATCTTACTTTACTGGATATTTGATCAGGAAGCTTGATGATGCTAAAACACAGCTAACATATGTGTCCCAGTCTGACCCCAGAGGTATTTGTCTTGTACTACATATTGTATATAATGCTGAAGTTGAAACTATCAGTTATTATATTTTCCGTCCATGCAGGTTACAACTAGCTAAGTTTCAAGTTATTGTGGAGAAAAAACTCCCTTATTCATGATATACTGTTTTGGCTGATTTATGTGTTTTTCCAAAACCTAATGAATAAATTAAATGGAACACACTTACGCAGATCAAGTGGCACAAGACTGATAGTTGATAAAGTAGGAAATTGAAGTCTTTGATAACAAACTCCTTAGTGAAAACACTTCATGGCTGTACAAAGTAGGCATCAATGTCGAAAACACTCCATGGCTGTACAAAGTAGGCATCAATGTTGAAAACACTCCATGGCTGTACAAAGTAGGCATCAATGTCGAAAACACTCCATGGCTGTACAAAGTAGGCATCAATGTTGAAAACACTCCATGGCTGTACAAAGTAGGCATCAATGTCGAAAACACTTCATGGCTGTACAAAGTAGGCATCAATGTCGAAGACAATCCATGGCTGTACAAAGTAGGCATCAATGTCGAAGACACTCCATGGCTGTACAAAGTAGGCATCAATGTCGAAGACACTCCATGGCTGTACAAAGTAGGCATCAATGTCGAAGACACTCCATGGCTGTACAAAGTAGACTTCAATGTCGAAGACACTCCATGGCTGTACAAAGTAGGCATCAATGTCGAAGACACTCCATGGCTGTACAAAGTAGACTTCAATGTCAAATACACTCCATGGCTGTACAAAGTAGACATCAATGTTGAAGACACTTCATGGCTGTATAAAGTAGGCATCAATGTTGAAGACACTCCAAGGCTGTACAAAGTAGGCATCAATGTCGAAGACGCTTCATGGTTGTACAAAGTAGGCATTAATGTCGAAAACACTCCAAGGCTGTACAAAGTATGTAAACTTGTCATGAAATAAGTCAAATTTCATTTGGTTTGTAAACATGGAGGATATATATTTATAATGATATGACTGCAAGAAAACCCCACCATGAAATTAGAAACAAAAAAATGCTTTACAAAATGTAAGGTCAGAAACATTTTTAGGTCTTTAAGTTTGTATTTGCAGTCGAAAGGGTGCGTTTTAAGAGGACTCATGAAAGGGATCACTGTGTTTTTGTGTCTAAATTTAATGGATAAAATGTTCCACATTGCTGGGCCCTGGTATGCAAAAGAACGTTGTCCATATGACTTAGTCATCATGGTGGGAATAACGAGTATACAATTGTCAGAAGATGAGCGTAAGTATCTTACTGGTGTGTGCACATGGGTGAGTCCAGATAGGTATATTGGACTGGAGTCAGTCAGTGAAACATAGCACAGAGAACAAATTTTGTGATTGATTCTTGATCGAATGGATAGCCAGTGTAGGATACAGAGCAGCATGGAGGTGTGCTTTGATCGTGGTACTTTAAGGATGATCTGAACTGCTGTGTTTTGAACTTTTTGAAGTTCTTGAATAGATATTAAGACTATCCAAACAGAATTGAATTACAATAATCCAGTCTTGAAAGTACTAATGAACACACTAGCATTTTAGTGGCATCAGTGACAAGATATTTGCGAATGGAGCTGATTCATCTCGGCACAAGATATGCAGCCTTGCATATGTTCATGACATGTTGGTGAAGTGTGAGAGTACTGTCCAGTGTAACACCTAGGTTCTAGGTTTCATACTGACTTTGGAATTTAATATTGGTATTGCTGAGATTTATTGTTTGAGTTAAAGGGTGGGAATGAGAAAGTCTTTGTGTTGTGATCAGAATGGCCTCAGTTTTTATCATCGTTTCATCTGCAGCTTGTTACATGTCATCCATTAGTTCACATCAGAAATGCACCCCTCTACTCCTTGGATGCACATTTCTGCACATTACCTCGAGTTGTCAACAGTTACCAAATTTTGTGGATAGCTTGCACTTTTGGTAAGAAAGAACATGATTTCACTCTCAAAGTTCAAGGCCACTGATTGAAAGAAGACCAATTGTATCTGCATTATAACTCAAGTTGTCCACCATCTACATTTCCAAACTTTATTGATAACTTGGGGTAAGGAAGAACTCTATTAATTTATAACTAAAAAATTCAGATGACAAAGTCATTCTGACTTAAAGAAGAACATTTTTTTGCAGAATAATTTGACTTCCTTCATCTGGTTATTAAACATTTTGAAATGTTTGCATCTGGAGTAATAAATAACTTGATTTTAGAGTAAATTGATCAATGGTTGTGGTCATTTTGACTGAAATAATTAAAATGATTTCTATACAAAAGACATCTGCATGTCATACTTTACCCAAACCTTGTAGGTGGCAGCACTTGACTAACCCTACTGGAAAGATATTGAGTTTGGGTTCAAAGTCAGTGTCAGTGTGACAGAAGGGAAGAAAAAAATTGCATTTGCATAATATTGCATTTGCATAATACTGGTTTTACATTATAGATCAGGATCAAACTTTGTGGACAACATGTACTTTGGGTAAAGATTGGTTTGCTTTGCTTTGGTCGTGTTTGATGCCATTCTTTTCAGCACATCATAGGTTATACATAACATTCATTACATTTAGCTTTATTTGTCACACACCAGTAGAGCTTATGGTATTGTCTGTTATCTGTACATCATCTGTCTGTCTGTCTGTTAGCACAATTTGTTTATGAATTTGATGGGAAAATGACCCACATCCAGTGCATTTTGTTGTGTCATAGGTCCGGTGATAGTCTGTGTATATAAGGGACCTGGTCAACAATTATTTATTCCTGTTCGTTATCACCCTACTAGAATCACTTTTTGTTGTGTTCAATTAAAATTTGAGAGGAATTATTCTTTAAATTATCACTGGAATTGCAAAGTGGTCATTGACTTTTGGACCAAAACACTGATTTGGAATTATTGAGGACTCATTCTGAGACATTCTGGATTATATCATTGTGATACATCAATGCTTTGTACATAGTTCAAGATTCTAGGAATTCATATTGAACATTCTATATGTTTTAATTTGTGATAGAACATTTAGCATTATTTGGAATTTACAATACTGTAAGTTTCTCTTAAACTTTCACTTTTAATGTTAGAGAATGTAATTACATAAGTATTTGTTGATTTTACTAAACTTTTTTGTTTTTCTTCTTTTCTGTTACTTAGTTTAAATCCATAGAGTCATATCATTATTGGGATGCATTGCATAAACCATACCCTGCTTGTGTCTAAGGTATTGTTAAACACTTGGGGATATAATCTTCTATTGATGCTACTCTTTTAAAGAACATGGGAAATTTCATAGATAAATTTTGATTAGCAATATTATGATAAGAGTCATGTATATGAATTTCTGAATGTTAAATAAGCATGAGTTGTGTGAAATTTATGATGAATTACCACATGTTAATTAGTTCTAGTTGTATGCCTACATGTCTCTCAGTCATTGTTTTACCACTGTATGTCTGTCAGTATTTGTTTTACGACTAAATAACTTTAAACAATTTACAGGCAGACTACCATCTTGGGCTGTGAACAAGGCAACGAAGATGCTAGGAGCAAAGGTATACTTTCTGTTTCACTTACAAAACACTAAACAGAATTGTCTTTACCCAATTTACATTGTATGTGTGATAAGATAGTTTTATGTTTATTGGTACACTGTATGATAATATATATTGTTTTATGATTGCTGGTACTATATATAACAACAAATACTTCTATGTGACTGCTTGTTTTTTTTACTTTGTTACACTTGGTTAAATCAGCAGCTGTTGATGTTAAAATGTTATAGCAACCTCATGTGTATGAAAAGTTGATGTAGCATTCCAGTGTCTCACTAGACAGTTTAGTTATTTAGTTAGTCTCTTGCATCCATCCATGAAGTCATTGCGGGTGATGGACATCAGCGAATGAATTCTAATGATAAATGTAAAGTGTTCTCTATAATACCATTACAAATTATTCTGCAGTAGTCCTCCTCCAGAATGCCACCACCACACTTTAACTCTACACCCCCAACCATAAGCCACCTGTTTTATATGATCAGAATCACACGGTATTCAAAAGTACCTCTCCAGAATGGCAACCCATCTTACGCAGGCAGCAGCTGACATGTGAAACTCCCAATTTATCCCATTTGAGCAGTCACAGAATGAGGTTTATAAATAGAAATCTTACAAATGTTTGTTCATTTCTAAATTCATCGCTTTGACATTTGCTGTAATATGTCAGTAAAGTAACACTGCAGAGAGGTAAGTAATCTGATTAACCATTGGTTATGTGACTTTAGAAATTACTAGCTATTATAATAGTGGATAGTATCAAGATGGTAAGTGTGTTGTTCACTTCAAATCAGCATGACATCTGGTGACCAGAAGGTAAAACTGGTATGTTAGCAGTTTTTGTTTATCTATAAAAGATTCTGAAATTTGCATGAAAGAGAAAAGACTGCTTATGGTGACTGGTTGGTCCTGAATGAAAATGATATTGCTTGGACACCCAGTTAGTCCACATCTTACCATTCTTATAAGAATTTATATTGAAAGACATCTTGTGTTGTCTATTTGGTCCTAGTGAAAATTTTGTTGAAAAGACATCCAATGTGGCCATGTTGAAATTCAAATTATCACTAGATTTCTTGTTTGATTGGGTTTTCACTGAAAGGCTTCTTGTTGCTTGCACTTTCATTGAGGCTACCATGCAGCCATCTTGAAATCTGATTGCACTCCTACTGATTGCTACTCTTTTTATATTACTAAATGTCTTTATATTCTGTCTAGTTGATCTTCTTTGCTGATGACTGCGTCCTCAATACAGGGTCAGAAGCCGACCTGCAACGCAGCATTGACAAGTTCTCCAGATCCTGTATAAGTTTTGGTCTAACCATCAGTACCATGAAGTCTGAAGTTCTGGAAGTCACAGGAAGTGCGCCAGCACAATGTCAGGATGCTGAACCACTTTCACACCACAAGTCTCAGGAAAATCCTCAACATCAAGTGGCAGGACAAGGTTCCCAAACAGTGAGGTACTCACCCAGCAGGTGTCACTGGATCATCACCATCATAATGAAGTCAAAGTCCTGGGAGCAAACTGCTTGCAATTTAGTCACTTGGCATTCTTCCGTGTACAAAGAATTAAAGTTGCATGAATATAGCAGCAATTCATCCCCTGTCTCTTATGCAAATGAACATTTCATGCATGGGTTGGTGTACACACAGAACTGAACCAGCCCTTCCAAACCTAAGATGACTGGAGTGGTCCTCATTGATTTGATGGATGAACAAACAACAAAAAATTGAATGATGATGCTTAGACATTCATAGTGACTGCATTGCAAACGAACATTATGTGCAAGGGTTGGCGTACACACAGGACAGAACCAGCCTTTCCAATCCTAAGATGACTAGAGTGGTCCTTGTCAAATTGATGGATGAACAAACAGCAAAAAAATATGAATGATGACAGTCATAGTGACTTTGTTGAAAATCTTTTAATCTTGTCAATGAATGTTCATGTCAGTATGGAGTTACCCAATGATAATACCTAAATTAGGAGAACTACTACTACCTCACAAATCCAATCCTTCCAGGTTAAAAACATGAAGCTGAAGCTTAAAGTTATCTGGCCATACACCACAATTAATTTTACTATATGTTCTCTACATATATTTCTCAGCACTGACCTTTCCACAGTGTGACAATCAATACAAATCATATGAAAATCTAAAATACACCCCAAAGATGACTTCACGGTGAAATTCTTGTCAAGGGTTGACCGGCATTTTTTTGAGTGGCTGCACTGTAAACAGAGCAGCATGTACACAGAACACTGATTTCATTTCCGGATCATCACTAAGGCCTAATTACACAGTGTGCACTGTCACCAAAATACATACAGACAGCCACTCTCAGAGCTCCTATTCTCAAGAATAAACAATTAACTTTAAATCCATACCAAAGATGCATCAATATAACTCTTCTATCACCACCAAAAGGAGAGAGAGGAAAAAATGTTCTAAAAATAGACTAGAACTACATTCATGGGTACTGAACTGGAAGTATTAATTGTGATGTGATTCCATCTAGGTGGCAGTCTGGCAGAGTGATCTCCCCTTGCTACAGGGATTGGTGGCAAGTCTCATGAATATTTGTTACTACATGGGCTTTTCTAAGAAGTATGCTCTCACCATGTGAGATCTTGCAAAAGCCAGAATCGGCCTTTGGAAGATACACCATTACAAGCTGGATGTCTTTTCATTTCTAAGAAAAAGTATACTCCATCTCTATCTCCTACTTTTCGTATGCAAAGTTCTGTCTTTAGAGTTTTAACTCTTTGTCTTCACACTTCATTGCCCTCATTAGGTTGTCTGCTAGCATACATTTATAATAGGATATGTGACAATTTATTCATTTTACCTGGTTGGAAAATACAGGTAAGTTAAATTGTTTATTCTTTAGCATCCTGTTCATTACTATTAGCAAAGATGTTTGTGTGATGTTTATCAGTAAAAGCAATCCATCAGCCTTTCTGCAGGTAAGCTGTGACTAATTTTGTATCCTCCTGTACAGACATATAAGTACTATTAGTGATGTTTCAGTGATTCTGTCTGTACAGCCAGTCAAATTCACATGGGATATTATGGTTAGAATTGATTATTTTGTGTTCAGTTTCAAAATAGTCATAGCTGTGATCTAATCAACCTGTACAGATTACCTGTGCCCCTTTATTGTGGGTAACACTTCTTGATACTCACTCTAATCTACTTGATCAGAGTACATGTGTCCCTTCTTTGTGGGTAGCTCTGAATCACTCTTAATCTACCTGTACAGATTACATGTGTCCCTTCTTTGTGGGCATGATTCTCACCGGCTCTATTTGGTCTCACAGATTTAGACAGAACAGTCAGATAACCCCTCAACATGCATACTTTCTTTGGCAGTCAACTCTTGAAGACATGTTGGACAAATGGACAGAAGTAATTATTACAATGAGGGATGAAAGCATCACATTGCATTCAAGGGCAGCGAGATGAAGAGCAGCAACAAGCATCAGTTACAGTCTTTCTTATCAGAATTATGGACTGGATAGATGGATCAAACATCCCATAGCCCATTCTGGCCAGGTTGACCGTGTTCCTCCATTACTGATTTGGCCATATTGCTCTGTAATGAGCCATGACCACAAATTGAACACAGCATCAGCCAAACTGAACTTTAGTGGGTCATCATCATCAACATTCTGCAAGTGTAGTGGGTCATCATCAGCATACTGCAAGTGTAGTGGGTCATCATCATCAACATTCTGCAAGCTTAATAGGTCGCCGTCATCAACGTTCTGCAAGTGTAGTGGTCATCAACATCAACATTCTGCAAGTGTAGTGGGTCATCATCATCATTTTTTTCTAACTACATTGTAGGTAGTACAGGAGATGTTGACTTCGCTACCTTAATCTATTACTTGCATTCAAGTTTCTTCATCGTTATTAGCACTTACTTAGATGAGTGAACGGATTGAACTGAAGTTTACTGCCCTCTTGTGTGGGACTTCTGTCCTTGTTTCAGTACATGAACTGCTGGGTCTACAATTCTGACATCAGGTGAAAATTTTCTACATAAGAGTCTACTTTTGATTGTTTCCATGTTCGAAATCTTTGTAGATCACCACTACAGGACTCATCATTGCTATAGACCCTGCCACCTCATAGTTTAACCCTGTTTCTGTTGCTGTGCTGTGAAGGAAAGAGCTAAGCAAACAGCCATTAGTATCCTTTCGACATCAGGTACATGGACTGGTTACTTTGATTCTACATTCTGTAACCCATCCCAACATAACGATTTGCACAAATACCACAAATACACATGATAAATCACAGTTTCAATTTAAGGTGTTCCATGGTATAAGTGGAGCATATTCATAAGATAGTCCAAGAGGTAATCCAACCTTTACAATTTGACTAACTCTCTCAATCAACAACCATTCAAGGTTTCGTCATGAAGACACTTTGGACTCGCATCAGCAATTATGTCTGCAAACACATCACATAATACTGGAGGGAGGCCCTCGCAGGATAACTATGTATATGACCACATCATCAAAATTAACACCATTTTTGAAAGCCTGTCATTGGTGGCTGGTGAACCTACATGGGCATAAAATTCTCATATTTCACGATAGCTTCACTTGACAGCCTCTGACAGCAAACATTCGAACCTTTGTATCCATGTTTGGTAATTTCTACAAGTGGATAATAATAATAAAAATAATTCTGCAGACAAATCAAGGAGGGTGAGGACTGTAATCTTTCCACTATCCAAAGCAGAGACACTAAATACTTTCAGAAGAGTAGTTTCCATACTATGGCAAGGGTGATATACAAACTGCACATTGCTAATATGACTATAGGAATTCAGATGAGATACAACTTGGGTTAGAACATCCTTTTCTAAGTTTTTTTTAATGAACGGAAGATTAGAAACTATGCGAGAGTGCTTTCGATCATTATAGTAGTGTTGGTTTCTTCAACAGAGGCTTTACAATGGCAGTTTTGAAAATTGATCGAGAGGTAGGTATTAATAAGAGAGGTATTAATAACTTAAGTTTGTGAAGGCAATATTGGATCGAATCACTCAGGCAGCAGTGACGTTTATGTATGATAGATCTATAATTTTGGGAGTGTTATTGATGTATTATAGATATGTCATTTTGGGAGTGTTATTGATGGATGTATGAGAGATGTCATTTTGGGAGTGTTATTGATGGATGTATGAGAGCTGTCATTTTGGGAGTGTTATTGATGGATGTATGATCGATATATAATTTTGGGAGTGTTATTGATGGATGTATTACAGATATGTCATTTTGGGAGTGTTATTGATGGATGTATTACAGATATGTCATTTTGAGAGTGTTATTGATGGATGTATTACAGATATGTCATTTTGGGAGTGTTATTGATGGATGTATTACAGATATGTCATTTTGGGAGTGTTATTGATGGATGTATTACAGATATGTCATTTTGGGAGTGTTATTGATGGATGTATTACAGATATGTCATTTTGGGAGTGTTATTGATGGATGTATTACAGATATGTCATTTTGGGAGTGTTATTGATGGGTGCATGTTAAATTCAGCTGCAAATGAAATAAATTTGACTTTTTTGTAGATCATGTCTCGAATACACAAAGCCTGCAAGAATTATGCAAAGTGGAAAGGTAAACACAGCCCTCACCTCAAACCCTGGATCTACCCAGAGCAGATGACCCTGCCACGGCTGAATATGTCCCAGATTAAGCCACTGAATGCTGGAGTATCCTGCGAGTCGATTGATGAGAGTGGAGTTCAGGAGGAGGATATAGACATGGGGGATTTTATGGAAGATGATAAGGATTCTTAAATCTTTCTATCTTTTGAAATTATAGTGATTATAACCGATGTTTATTTCCTGTATGTACTACATGCATTGCTCTAATCTTAAAATGGTATTTTTATTTTAAACATCTTTGCATTTTAATATTTCCAGTACTCTAATGTAAAAATTATATTTTTATTTTTCAAGATCTTTGTATTTTAATGTTAACTATGCTCTAATTATAATAAGTTATGAATGATGAAGAATTGTTTTATGTATGATATCTGTAAACAAAGGAAGAAGCTAACGGATGCTTTAAATTCAAGTTTTTTATCAATAGTTATGGGATACATTTATTTGTTAGATTTTATGACACTTGTAACACATTATTGGCTGTATAATGTTTTAAGAATGAAAGTTAAGTACCTTTCTCAAAGGCGCCAAAAGCAGATGACCCAGGCTGGCCTGGGCAGGTCTGGAACATATTACCCTTGGATTAAGAGTGCTATACCAGATGACTCAAGTGTTGAGCAGATTTGATTTTATATCTCTAACTTTTAATGGGGGCATGTAATCAGTAAGTTTCTTGTCTAGTTGGGAAAATCAGAATGAAATATTGGCTTCGATTGACAGTGGTCTGAAGACGTTTTGACATAAGACATTTTTCATTTGTTAAATGTCCTTGCTGTTTTATTAACAGCTTGGCCAATTTGGATTAAACTTGGCAGGAATATTTCTTAGGGCATGTTCTTTCAGATTATATGTGCAGTGTCTCCCTTTGCAACATTGTGCCTTTCATTGCATAGCCACTTCATCAAAACCACTGTTTATTATATTTGGTAAGAACAACTTTTGGTACATTCTGTACAAAATATTTTCCCAAGGTAGCTTCCCAGGTAATTGTGTGAAACACCTGACTTTTCTGGATTAGCTAAAGCAGCTTGGATCAAACCTGGTAGCAATAACCATGTGTACACAGAATAAATTTGTCCATGATCTTGTCCTAGCAGTGCTCTGGTTTGGATAGCAGTTAAGCAGAAAATTTATTTTCAACTTCTCTGGAATGACTCAATATAATCAAGGCTTTCTGGAATTGGACAACTGATGCCAGTGTGTTTTCAAATATGTGTGTGTGTGTGATTAGGAATTTTAATGTAGCTTTAAAAAAATTTCAGTCATATCGCTATGATGACTGTAGTGTGGCAGTTTGTAGTGATGTCTAGCACTGGGGCATCATGCAGCAGACATGTAGCATTGTGTCCCACCAGGCTGACCAGTCCTAACACTAACCTCTTAATGCTGAGCACCGAGCTAAGCAGCTGTTAGTACCATATTTTTAAGTCTTTGTTATGACTCTGCCAGGGCTCGAACCCACAACCTTTAGCTTCCAAGGCAGATTCTCAAACCACAAGGCCACCAGAGCGGTCTTTTTTCAAAATATGAATAAAGGTATAAAAATATTGAGTAATGTTTTAAAAAGTAGTTTCCATAGCATGTGCAATAAACAGAAATTTCTAGAGAAATCATCCGACTGGTCCAGAATTCTTGGCTAGGTGTTCCTGCTTTTCAGCCAGGTGAGGAATCACAGCCTTGTTTAAATTTATTGACATTATATGCCATATATATTTCATAGAGGTTATAGATCTGATTTGAGGTTTCTATATATCTTCTTTATCTGGATAATTCAAACATGTAGTCTGTATGATGAAATCATCAATTAAATATTCCATTTTTCTCCCTGCCCGCTCCAAAATTAAGTTCAAATTAAAAAGTTACTTGGATTATATTGAGCATTCAAGTAAACTTGAAATATATACCTTGGTTTCCTGTTTTAGGTTTTGTTAAGAATTTCATGCAAATGACAGAACTCAAATACTTTGCTTGATGGGGTGGGATGGCTTAAAGCAATTAGTGTCATGTACTTTTTTTTGCATTTAAATTAAACATGTGTCCCAAATACCAGTAATCAGAGGCTAGATTTGACATCATATTGTGTTGCTGGGATATAAATTAAATGAAGACCATACGATTTGTTTATCAGTCTGTGATATGCATCTTTACTGCTATGTATGACCTGTCACATACTGTACATACAGATTGGAGTCCCAGAGAACAGTTGGTAGTGAACTATTTTAATTTTGTTAAACTCTTGTTTTTTGTTCTGTTGATATTTATATTTTGTTACTCATGGTAAGTTATTATTTTACATGTACACAGAAAAGTTGGATGTTTACCACAAATACTGAAAGTCATGTTACATTCCCAAATATTATGGTCACATACTGTACACCAAGGGTCTCAAAACTGTGGGCTGCATGCGGTTTGCCAAGCCATATTATGTGGCAGCAATATGATTGGTGTGACAAGGTGTCATGAGAGGTAACAAATGTGGTACGGCTCTTGGTCCATCGAAAATGCCCTCATGCTGCCCTCTGGAGTTTAAGTTTGAGAACCCTTCTATACACAGTCAAGCATGGATAACTTGGACAGGAATCAATCTAATATTCAACATCGTTAGTCTTGGCATAGCTGATACTAATATCTCATACATGTGAAAACTCTTGTCAAACTTTAAGACCGTGGTAGTTTGGAGTTCTAAATAAATATACATCTTCGACATGAGTTCAATCTTTGATATAAGCAGATACTCATATATAGACTCTGTACTCAGTGGCATTGGTAACCAGGGATACTAAATGTCTCACTCATGCTTCAACATATTATTAAGTCCAATACATTCATTGTAAGCTCAGATATGCTGAGAAGTCTTTTATTAGACAATAACTTGGTTGTTTTTTAATAGTTATGCCTGTCAGGCATGTTATCTCAAGACTAAGCTTGAATCTCAATACGCTCTTGTGATTCATATACTTTGTTGATAATGTTTTCAAACTAATCTTTCTGAAAATTTGGATTGTGGCCGATATTTGGTCCAAAGATATCTCATAAGTTTTCTGCTATCTGTCAAAAACAGCATGTTTAATATGCAAAAGACTGTACTTACAAGTTGAGTTGTGACGTGTTGTCTTTTATTACATGTATGCAATCAGTCTCTCGGTCTGTATACCATTCCAGCCATCATCATCTTTCTGCACTGTTGCTTTGAATCAGATTGTATCATTTAATATACTTGTCCACAAATTCATGGGGTGCAAGGATTTTTCTTCTTTCCTTTCATTTAGGCCACAAGCACAAAATGTCACAACACAAAATATAGTGTCTTTAAGAGGCATTAGTTTTCATAATTGTTAAAGAGAAATTTGAATTCACAATCATGAAGGAAAGACATAAGATTTGAAGATAAATTTGTGTTAGATATGGTTAGGGTTGAGAGGGTGATAATATGTTTATTTCCAAATCCATCTATCTTTGATCTCAAATGAAAAATTGTAAAGAATTATGTTATAAATTGTACTTCTATAATTAATAATGTATTGGAAAAGGATGTGGAAGTGCAGTGAAACATAACTAATACTGCTTGTGTTGTACATCATTCATACTATTTTTATTTTGTGGCTCATTTTATTAGTATAGTAAATGCTTTGCTATTCATAGGCATCTAGATGAGTAGATTAAATTGTAAAGATGTTGGAAGCAGGTTGTGAAATATTTGTATGAAATTGTTATGCTTTGTTGTCTATATTTTAAAACGAGTAACTTTTTTTCATATATTAAGATATAATGTAAATTTTCCTTAGCCTTTATTTTCTACCTGTGTTTTTGTTTTAAAGATGTTTTGATGTTTATAACTTGTTTCAAGATGAAATAGATAATATTAACTGAAATTGAACTCTAGTATTCAGCAGTGTAAACAAGTATGACCTGAAAAACATCAATGAAAATATCATGACTACAGTGTTAGCATATGTAGGACTACAGTGTTAGCATAGGTAGGACTACAGTGTTAACATGTGTATGACTACATTGTTAACATGTACAGTCCTACCCGTTTATCTCGACATCCTCGGTCCTGAGGAAATACTGTCGACATAGGCGGATGTCGAGATAAGTGTTGAGGGGGGAGGAGGCTGAAAAAAGATAAAATTTAAAATTCATCAGAAAAGGTTGACCCGTCCTCAGTGAATTGCATTTACACATTGAGAAATAAAATTGGAAATTTTGAGTACATGAAGACAGAATCAGTGTGAAATACACCTGTATATTGACAAATTACATTTTGGTTACCTTTGTGTAATAAAATCCAAATAAAAATATTGCATTGATCACATCCTGATACGAACAACATTACGATATTCAACGTTGGCATTAACACATGGTTAAGAAAAGTTGTCAGTTACATGCTTCATGTACATGTACTTAAATTGGCCTTGATTTTGGTCAGTCTGTTCCCATCTTATTGAGGCTACAAAGGGGATAGGGCTATTCACAAGGAAATGAAAAACTGTCAACAATACGTGTATTCTCCACAAATACTTTTGTATCCGATGTTATGACAAACATTAAAGCGACTGCACCAATCACTTGTTGCAGCGAAGTTTTCCGCTTTTTCGATAATGCTTCATTGAACCGTTTAGATGCTTCCTCCACGTCTTCAAATGTAGCAGTCTTGCTTCTTCCTTTGGAGAGCACAGTTACATTCAACTTAGTGTTTCTTTATAGACTCTGCAGCTTTCATCCTTCCTGGACGTGTTATTTTTAAATGAAAAAATTTCACAGACCTCTTTGCGAGATGTTCATCTCTTAACTTCATTGACAGCCATATATTTAGTTTCCAAAGACTGTAAATTTAATTTGCGTTTTACCCTTCTGTCGGTAGCCATCGTAAATGTAAATAAAGTTAAAAACGAAACTTTCACAGCGAAAATCACCGATCACTTTCAAAGGTCTCGGAAATGCGTAATCCGTATTTTCATGCAATTTTTATATATAGGATTCAGAAAATCACATATACAGGAGTCCTCTGTACGCATCAATTTCCTGGACGGCAAATTTAAGGGCTTGCTAGTCCTGCTTCGACCACCTGTTGATTGGGAAACTGTGTTCATAAATTGATACTTTTCGCTGTGCTGATATTTACAATCAGAAAATTCAGTGGCTGAAAGACCCACAGATGTACATGCTGTCATTGTAAGAGTACATTTGAAGAACATGACCCACAAGCTTGGCGGCAAGATCAAAGACTTAACTAGCCGCAGAGTGGTGAGAAAATGTGCTGCTATGGGTTTGTTTGTTTTTTTATCCGACCGCGACATTAAAGCCTGGCGGCAAGATCAACTAATTATAGAACAAAGTATTGGTCTTAAATGGCAGCTTGTCGACATAAACGTTTTTGAAAACAAAGGATTTGTTCAAGCTGGGACTAAGGGCTTCTGTCGACATATACGTTTTTCTTTTATCTCGACGTCAACATAGGCATGACCATTTGATAGTAATAGTAGACCATGGGACCGGGACTTTGCTTTTTTGTCGACATAGGCAGCTTGTCGAGATAAGCGATGTCGATATAAACGGGTAGGACTGTATATTACAGTGTTAACATATGTAGGACTAGTGTTTACATATGTAGGACTACAGTGCTAACATATGTATAACTACACTGTTAACATGTATGACTACAGTGTTAACATATATATGACTACAGTGTTAACATATGTATGATGTTAACATATGTATGACTGCAGTATTATATGCATGACTACAGTGTTATTTGTATGAATACACTGTTAACATTTGTAGGACTACAGTGTGATATGTGTGACTAAAGTGTTATATGTATATACGACTACAGTGTTAACATATGTAGGACTACAGTGTTATATGTATGACTACACTGTTAACATATGTATGATGTTAACATATGTATGACTAAAGTGTTATATGTATATACAACTATATATATATGACTACAATGTTAAACCCAATGATTCATAGAATAATTAAAATCATTGATTTGTGGACCATATATTTGAGGAACTCATCTTCAATGCATTTATGAAATGTTACATGATCCCTCTTTTAACTATTTTATTTCCGTTACATGATCCTTCTTTTAATTACTTTTTCTGTGTTCATCTTCAAATCAACATTGTTGAATTTAAAACTAAAATATTCAGATCATTCTGCAGGTAATCACTACAGTCATGACCCTTATATTTCCTGTAAATTTTTTGGCATGCACACAATTTTAAGATCCAGGTAAACACCAACAAGACATCCATGACACTTGTATTCCAGTACTTGTTTTGGCATACACACAATTTAAAGATAAACGTAAATACTACATCCATATCATATGTATTTCCCGTAATTGTTTTGGCATACAAATAATTTAAAGATGCAGGTATATACATACCTACACTACATGCATGACTCTTGTATCTCATATACTTCTACTTTTGCATACACATGATCTAGAGATGCCAACATTTCTGGACATTTGTGGAATTATTACAAAATATTTTGTAAAATTCTTTATAATATCAAAGAAATTCTGATAAATAAAAAAAATTGATTACAATTTTGAGCAAGTTTTCTATAGGTAAGCAAGAAAAGAAAAGCATTGTATTGAAATATGATATACTAGTTTCTCAGTGTAAAAAGCAGAAGTTTGAGAACAAGAAACTATTTGATTGTTAATGGGAATAAAAAGGTGTCAAGGTTGAGCAAAGGAAGATGCACAATTCTTGATAAAAATTAATATTTAAGATTATTATTTTGGTCAAAATGGATGGTTGTAGGAATTTAATGAATTAAAAGAAAGGATATTCCATTTGTTGACACAATATGTATAATGGCTGTGTTGTATATATAAATAAACTGAAAGAATATCCACCCCATTATAAAGTTAAAGTGTGAGTGAAAATTTCATACAGTTGATATGTTATCAGCAAAACAATACATGTAACACTCTTTACCGATGCTTTTTGTTTGATATTTCATCAGAAAAACAATACCTGTAACACTCTTTAACGATGCTTTGTTTGATATTTCATCAGAAAAACAATACATGTAACACTCTTTAACAATGCTTTGTTTGATATTTCATCAGAAAAACAATACATGTAACACTCTTTAACAATGCTTTATTTGATATTTCATCAGAAAAACAATACATGTAACACTCTTTAACAATGTTTTGTTTGATATTTCATCAGAAAAACAATAAATGTAACACTCTTTAACGATGCTTTGTTTGATATTTCATCAGAAAAACAATACATGTAACACTCTTTAACGATGCTTTGTTTGATATTTCATCAGAAAAACAATACATGTAACACTCTTTAATGATGCTTTGTTTGATATTTCATCAGAAAAACAATACATGTAAACTCTTTAACAATGCTTTGTTTGATATTTCATCAGAAAAACAATACATGTAACACTCTTTAACGATGCTTTGTTTGATATTTCATCAGAAAAACAATACATGTAACATTCTTTAACAATGCTTTGTTTGATATTTCATCAGAAAAACAATACATGTAACACTCTTTAACAATGCTTTATTTGATATTCATCAGAAAAACAATACATGTAACACTCTTTAACGATGCTTTGTTTGATGTCATCAGAAAAACAATACCTGTAACACTCTTTAACAATGCTTTTTTCATTACGCATATACTCTACTTGTAGATAAGGTACCATAATCAAGCAATTTGGTTTTTGCAATTCACCACTTTCATTATCTAGTTCTTAAAAACAATTAGCAACTGGCAAATTTATAGAATGTCAGACATGTACTATTTGCTGTTCGTTGGTAGTGTATCTGATGTCCACAGTTCTAATAGGCATGAAAGTGTCATTTTTGTAACAGATGGTCACTGCTACAAAGACAAGTTTTATCTTTATTCATAAAAATGTATACACCAGACATACAATTGTGGAAACTTTCTATAATGTTCTATTTATTGATTCTATTCTCATATAAAAACAGTTCCCCTAACATATTGAAAATCCCTCCGTTTTAAAAAGTCAGATGTGGAATCCCCAGTTTAAAGATCCAGGAGAAATAATGAAATCCTTGTGTTAGCAAGCATTTTAAAACAAATGATGACATTTTATAGTATTTATTTCGTGTTTTTTTTTTTATACATTTGACTAATATTAATAGTTGTGAGTTAGGATTGCCACCTTTTATATGTTTTAAGAAACCATTCCATTTTGAAAAAAGAAAAAGTAGTGTTGAAATGTGTCCATTTTGAATAGTAAATTATGGCAATGAAATATGTAAATTTTGAATAGTAAATTATGGCGTTGAAATATGTCAATTTTGAATAGTAAATTATGGCATTGAAATGTGTCCAGTTTGAAAGTAATTTATAGTGTTGAAATATGTCCATTTTGTAAGGGCTTACATTGTTATATATTTTGGAGCTCTTCGGGTGGCAACTCTAGCCTGAGTATGTAGACTTTAGAAAAGTATTTTGATTGTATACATGATTCTTACCTCTATTTTTTATGGCTGCCAAGATTTCATAGAATGTGTGCTGGTATTTGAGATGGATAGGATAAATATGTGTGAGGTTTTATGAAGATACATGACCATGAGATGTCAAGAAAAGTTTTAAAGTGGTGTTTCCCAATTTGAAATTCACAGAGCAATATCTGCAATTTAGTTTTACCATTTCTTGCTTACATCTTAATTCGTTTAATGCAATTAAGTACACCAGTATTTTTATTGTATGTTTTGGAAAGAAATTTATTTGTGATCTCAGAATTTTGGTTTATGGTATATTTGTGCAATATAAAAGCTTCCAAAAGTTTCCTGGCAATAAGGGACCAATTTTTGGGTGAAAAACCAGTTTTCTGGCTTTGAATCATCAATGGTTTTTTTTATTTATGAAAGACAAGTTTCCTGGCTATGAATGGCCACATTGTTAGTGAAGAGACAAGTTTTCTAGCTATGAATGGCCACATTTTTAGTGAAGAGACAATTTTTCTAGCTAGGAATGGACAAATTGTTAATGAAGAGAAGATTATTTACTGGCTATTAGTTCTAACATTTTTAATGAAGAGATAACTATCATGGCTATGAATGACCAGCTAATTTTAATGAAAAATAATTTTTCTTGTCTTGAGAAGCCAACTTTTTTTTAATAATAAACAGTCATGTGCAATTCAGGAATGTTAACATCTTAGCAAAAAAAAATAGCTTTCAAGAGAAATAAATTGAGACAAGTTGCAGAGGTAGGTAGGTCAAGTGAGTAAATACAAGTACTGATCATAATTGTAATTTACTGACCTAATGAATTTTTTAAAGATGCTTATGTTGACAACTAAGTAGCTAAATCATTTTAGTCTCTTATAAATAAATAATTATCTTTATCTTTCTAGTTTCCTTTGAGGGTTTCTAGAGGTTTTATTTTCATTTAAGTTTTGCTACCTTATGGATACCACATGTAGGCTGTATACAACATTGTTTCAGTGATCTATTTCCTATATTATATTGACAGGTTTTATTATTTCAAAATTGTGCAATTAAAGAAAGTGTTGGTGGGTTAATGTTGCATCCAAGAGATAATAAAATATTAACATCTTTTTATTTTCTTTGTATTGTGTGTGTGTGTGTGTGCATTTGGACATGATCAGCTAAAAAAAATTACAATTATCCATATAATAAAATGAAAAATGATCTTGCAAATAATGCAGATTAAATATATATAACACCTACACCCATAAAGAACATTGCAAATTTAATATACATAACACCTATATATAAAGGATAATGCATATATACATAACACCTACACTCATAAAGAACAATCCAAATTAAATATACATAACACCTACACTCATAAAAAAACAATCCAAATTAAATATGCATAACACCTACACTCATAAAGAACAATCCAAATTAAATATACATAACACCTACACATAAAGAACAATCCAAATTAAATATACATAACACCTACACTCATAAAGAACAATCCAAATTAAATATACATAATATATACTCATAAAAAAACAATCCAAATTAAATATACATAACACCTACACTCATAAAGAACAATCCAAATTAAATATACATAACACCTACACATAAAGAACAATCCAAATTAAATATACATAACACCTACACTCATAAAGAACAATCCAAATTAAATATACATAACACCTACACTCATAAAGAACAATCCAAATTAAATATACATAACACCTACACATAAAGAACAATCCAAATTAAATATACATAACACCTACACTCATAAAGAACAATCCAAATTAAATATACATAATACATACTCATAAAAAACAATCCAAATTAAATATACATAACACCTACACTCATAAAAAACTATCCAAATTAAATATACATAACACCTACACATAAAGAACAATCCAAATTAAATATACATAACACCTACACTCATAAAAAAAACAATCCAAATTAAATATAAATAACACCTACACTCATAAAAAACAATGCAGATTAAATATACATAACACCTACACTCATAAAAAACAATGCAGATTAAATATTCATAGCACCTACACTCATAAAAAACAAATCCAAATTAAATATACATAACACCTACTCATAAAAAACAATCCAAATTAAATATACATAACACCTACACTCATAAAAAACAATGCAGATTAAATATACATAACACCTACACTCATAAAAAAACAATGCAGATTAAATATATATAACACCTACACTCATAAAAAAACAATGCAGATTAAATATGCATAACACCTACATAAAGAACAAGATTTATGCAATTAAGCTTTCGTTTTATTAAAAGTTAAATATACATGTTATAAAAGATTACATGAGAAAATAATCTTATGAATAACAATGTATACATAAAACAGTGTAATATTTTTATATTTCTGAAAGTGCATCTAACTAAATTGTCTTTTTCATTGATGTGCTTATTGTCAATAATTAGAAAGTCTGTTACTAAAATTGTAATATATAATCTGAACTATGTCAGGTATACAAGGACGTTTGTAGTGGAATTTCAGTGACCTAGACCAAGATCCAAAAAACCATTTCTATTAATAATGATCCAGATACTAAACCCACACACTCTGAGAATATTTTGGCAATGTGTTGTTTACAGAATGAAAAAATCGATAATTCAGGTAAAGTAGAACATAAACTTGATTTAGGACAAGGTGAAGCCCTACATGACAGTATTACATTACAACAGCATATAATTAAATAAAAAAAATATAAAAATCTAACTAACAATGCAAATTAAATATGCATAATATTTTTTACAAGCAATATGTCTCTCAGCTGAGAAAACAAACGAATGGATTGAAGTCTATTGTTTTCCCATATTTTCAAGTACTTCAGTACCATAGTCATCGTCAACTGAAAGGTTCTTAATTGCATGAATATTACACGTAATGCTTCTCTAATGACCACACATCATAAAACTAATTTCACACTTGAATGTTTTTTCTTGCTTCAATTTTGTATGATTCAGCAGTAAGTTTTCCAAGCTGAAAATTATGACTTCTAAAAGCAATCCAAAAACGAAAAACACACACAGTACAAAGCATTATTCCTGTCTCAAATCGAAACACACAGTACAAAGAATTATTCCTATCTCGAATTGCAAACACATAAAAATGTTTTTATAATAAAAAAAATGTTGTGAAGTTAGTGAAAGCCCATGTTATAAAAATAATTCATTCTATCATAAAGTTTTGTGAATTCCATACAATATGGCATCTAGAAATTGGCTGATTACTTGGGCTGAGAAGTATCTTACCAATGCCAACTCTTCATAAAAACAATATAATCCTAAGATCTAAAAAAGCAATAAAGGGAGAATACAAAATGCTCATACCTTAGGTTTATTACATTATCCACACCTCCAAAGATCATTTGCCCCATGATGATCTCAAACTACAAGTCACTTTTCTCAGGGTGATAACACAAAGGACAAATCACTTGTCCCAGATTGATCACAAATGACAAATCATTTGTCCCAGAGTGATCACAAAAGACAAATCACTTGTCCCAGGGTGATCACAATGTGCATGTGGTTATGAATCTTAATTGATTTCTCAAGAATTAACAACCAATCCAATCCACAATTCTCAAAAGGTGATTAAATCACTGATGAATCTGTTCCCCATGATCCACCACTTTACATCTCATCACCAAAATTGTTCGACCACACATAACACTGTTTTGATTGGGGATATTAAGGCTGCAAATCCTCATAAATTGATGGCAGGTTACAGGTCCATGTTCTCTACATCACCAGCATATGGAGTGCAGTCTTCAACGAAGAGGCCAATATGATCCTATGCTATTTGGATTCTTGCAATTGGATGCAAAGTTTGCAGAGTTGTATGGAATTAATGGGCAATATATGGATAATGTGGTTATCAATCAATATGAACTTGAATGAACGAAATGGTCAATATGTGAGGCTCGCCTCTAGTGGCTCCCTCAGAGAGGAAAACTACACCTTATTATGGAAGAGACGGTTAGCTGAGGAGCACCGCCAGCACGGAGTAGGCTTTGCCATAAAAAAACAATCTCCTGGCCTTAATTGAACCTTGCACAGGGGGCACTGATTGTTTCTTGTCCATCTGCCTCACCACCTCTGCAGGTACATCATCAGTGTATTTGCCCCCACCATCACGCCTTCAGAAGACAAAGGATCAGTTATATGGACAGCTGGACCAACATATCAAAGGATGGCCCAAACACGAACCACTATTCCTCCTCTGCAACTTTAATGCCAGAGTAGGTGCGGATTACGAGTCATAGCTTACCTTCCTCGGATATCACGATACTGGAAAGACAAACGAAAGCGTTCAGAGACTGCTCAAGCTGTGCACCTACCATGGCCGGTGCGTCACAAAGACCTTCTTCAAGTGTAAGCCACAAAGTGTCATGAAAACACCACAGGTCCTATCGCTGTCACCAATTCGACTTGGTCATCACCAGGCGCTCTGAACCTAACACCGTCCTCTCTACCAGAACCTACAACAGTGCAGACTGAAACTCCGACCATGCCCTCGTGATCATTTGGAGTATGTGTCCACCCTGGACAAGGCTCTCCAGGACATGACAGAGCACAATGCCACAGCCAAGTGGAACGCCATGAACGGTGCCATATACAATAAAGCCATGTCCACGTTTGGCAAGAAGGAACGATACAGCCAGGACAGGTTCAACGCACATCTATCAGGGATGGAACAACTAATCGATATGAAGCGTAAATCCTTCATAGAATACAAAAAAATGTCATAATGAATGAACGCTTGTTGCTCTCAGAATTGCCCGACTCAACACCCAAGGCATCGCTAGTTAGTGCGAGAACGTGTACTGGCCACAACTGTGCCGAGTGCCGAGTCCGGGAACATCCAAAGTATCTACAGTGGCATCAAGAAGGCTCTAGGTCCTACAATGAAAGGGGCTGCTCCCCTGAAATATTTGATTGGATAAAAGATCACAGACTGTGGGCAACAGATGCCCAGATGGGTAAAACATTACTCAGCTATGATCCCGAGAAACGTCCTTCACCGATGCAGCCATCATCAGCAGAAAGAATTTGCCAAGCATGGAGAAGCTCGACAAAGTGCAAACCTAAGAGGAGCTCAGCAAAGCAATTGACTCCCTCCCAAACGATAAAGCACCAGGTAGTGACAGAATCCCAACCGAAGCTATCAAACGTAGAAACCAAGATTACTTCAAACACTGCATGAGCTACTTTTCCTCTGCTAGGAGAAAGGAAGAGTCCCCCAAGACATGTGCGACGGCGAAATCGTGACCCTGTACAAAAATTAGGGCGCCCGCAGTGACTGTAAAAACTACAGACGGATCTCTCTCCTGATTATCGTTGGTAAAGTTTACTAACGTATTATACTCAACAGGCGGGAGTTGCTGGCGGACCGCGTGTACCCGGAATCCAAGTGCAGCTTCAGAGCAGGAAGATCGACGAAATACATGATCTTCTCCCTACGACAACTCCAATAGCATTGCAGAGGTCAACTATTCTGCATGATACTCATCGACCTCACCAAGACCTTTGAATTTGTCAGCAGGAAGGGCTTTTTGAACTTCTCAGCAATATCGGTTGACCACGGATCTTCCTCAACCTCCTTCCCAATTAATACCGGCGTGAAGCAGGGCTGCGTACTGACGCCAACCCTTTTTTGGCTCTTCCTCTCCCTACTTCTGTCCTGCGCCTTAGACTCGTCTACTTATGGCATATATCTACACAACAGGTCCAACGGGAGGCTGGTCAACCTGGCACGACTGCGCCCGAAGACCAAAGTGAGAGTTGTGCTCATCAGTGAGATGCTTTTTGCAGATGAAGCGGATCTTGTGATCTACACAGAGGAAAACTTTCTCGCTTGATAAGGAGCTGGACAGAAGGCAAGGAAAGCCAAACACCATCATGGCACAACTAAGGAAGGAGGTGTGGGAATCCGTTTACCAGGCCTGCGTTCTCATCACCTTCTATATGGAAGTGAAACCTGGCGTACCTACATGAGGAAAGAGGCCGGTTCAACTCGTTCCCAAAACGTGGGCATTATGATCAATAATTTAAATCGAAGCTCCTTTTGATTTATATTATGATACGTATAAAATCTCTCCGGTTCCTTCTTTTACCGATATTGGGAAGTTTAGCTTTTTTTCTACGCTCAGCCACATCTTTGATAGACGCAATGGTATGTTTAACTATTTCTCCACGCGTCTATTATTTTACATATTTTGTCCGTGAGACCGTTTCCACGTATAGCGATTGTAAAATGTTCGATTACTCGTCCGGCTACAAAATTTAGTTTTCAAAATTGAGATTTTTCTGTAGCAAGTCTCTGCCAAACTTCCTTGTAGATTTTCTCTTGCAATTTATGTGGTGATCCTTGAATATTATTTTTTAAAGAGGGTTTATATACTGGTCTAGGTTTGTCTCCAAGCCAAACTGGTTTGTTAAACGACATGGTACAGTATTGTCACTTTCAATCACTAAGTCCCACTAAAGGTAAGTAGTGCAATTCGGAGACCATCGAGCATGTTCCAGGTAAGCGGAATCCTTCTGTTCCCACTGGTAAATTGACACACCACAACTGAAACACTTGACTTTATCCCCTTCGCCCAAGTAGAAAAATCCGACTGTGGCTAATTGTTCAGGAGTTGGTCCAGGTAGATATGTTGGCCAGTTTTCTTTGCATCAAGAGTGATTGAGAAGGTACTGTGACGTTAGGACACGTACGTACTCCAGACTTCTCGACTACGATGTCTAATTCTCTCTGTCACTTTTACTTTGTTGCTGAACACGATGTCTACCATCAACTGTATTTCTTTATTTGATTTTTTTAAAAATATAAAATACTAGATCCATTTTTTAAAAGAATCTACTCTTATTTGACAGCAGCGACAACGACTTCTACTTTTACCACAGTTGTTACACATACAAAGGGTTTCCTTCCCGAGACCAAAGTATGAGACAGCGCAAGCAAGTTGTGAAGCTAAGTGAATCTATATAAACAACAAGTGTCAAGCCTGCTATGTTTCAATTCTGTTTGTGATAATAATTTATGATATTTCACATTATCCCAAGTGGAAGGTTACAAACCGTACAAAAGTTATATGACTTTAGCTTTTGACACTTACACATACTTCTTTATATCGTGTGATTGCGTTTTGGCTTCTGCCTGTGTGTGAATTGTATGGTTTGTTTTGATATGTGTATTTTCCCTGTTCCACCCTTGAATAGTGTTTAGGTGTGTTCCCAAACAATAAAAAGAAGGAACAAATCTGAAAAAGTCAGTTTGAATTGAGGTTTTTCTTTTGCGTATACCTTTTTTCAAGCTGTTAATACATGGCAGATTATATCCGATTATATCCGCATACAATATCAAAGTGAAAGGCCTATATACAAATGTCATTGCCGTTCTTAAATTCGGTTTTATTGCTTAGCCGTCGTTAATCTTTAATTATTTTTTAAATGCATTTCTTTTTTAATAGACAATTTCGGGCTTTCTATTGTTGTAACGGTATTTATGTTGTTTAGTTAGTTGCTGAAATTATCTATACTATAGTCTATAGCAAAGCGCTTAAGTTTCTTCAGTATTTTAATTTCACGCTCACAAAGGATACCAAGTTTTTTTTTTTTTTTTTTTAATATGAATTAAGGTCGCATGCGCAACTATGTGCTTTCGCGACCAGTTAATGCCTGAGGGTCGGGCTATTTGATTGGTCGGGACCAAAGGTAACTTTGACTACACTAGGCTGTGTTGTCGCAGTCTCCCCGGCACTCGCGTTAAATGGCAGTCTCTCCTTAGAGTAACATTATATTGAACAAACTAAAACCAACTAGCAAATTCTCTGCATATGGTGGATCAGCTGCAACGTTTGTTACAAGTTCTCCTTCTACTTCAGTAATTGCTTCAGCGGTTAAGAACTATCTACTTATATTATGAACTTGAAGTTGATTTGGTTGTATTGCGTCATAATCACGTACATATTCATCTTTGAGAACCAATGAGTCAATATCGAATGCTGTATCAGATATACGTTTGAACATTTTATTATATATTTCTCGATCTAAATCGTGATCTCGTTGACCTTGTCAAACTACTTTCTGCTATTACATTTGCAATAAAATTTAATTTTACTTCATCAGATCCTTGATTCATTAACTCTGCTCATTTCTTTTTAAATCTGCGGCTTGGTTAATTATTTTACTGACATAAGCGGGCATATTTCCTATTTCCTTGGCTGCAGTAAAAGCTTTACTGGCAGCATTACCAATAATACCAGGTCATTCTCAAAACCTTTACCTATTAGAAACAAGATGAGTTGGAACAGGCCGGTCTTTATTTTTTTGATTATTTTTTATATATCTTAAATCAATGATAAATAACATGTTTTAATTTCTTGTAATGAGTGCCTGTAGGAGGAGATAATGATTTGAGACTTGGATTCTTATTAGCTGTAGCAGATTTAAATTTGTAATTACTGAAATCGGATATAATATCACTACGGTAAAGAGTAGGATGGTGTGGTTACGTCTCACGCTACAAAAGTAGTGTTGAGTTACATTTGACAAATTTCTTTTGTGACTAAATTAATAACAACATTCGGACGTGGCGGACAAATAAATTCAAGAAGTAGTGAAGAGAAGCAGGTCCGATCTTTCTAAGCGGAAATGAGAAGAAAAGCTTGCATTAGATAACGAGCCAAGCCACGGATTCATTACAAACAAAAGACGAGAACTAAGTTTCACATAAGGATCACTTACCATAGCACACACAGCATGGTGTTGGATCTTATATTTATATAGGTGACATCATTAAATCTTATATTCCAGCTCTCGGACGAAGTCAGTTGACCACGGATGTCGCTGAGCAACATCGGGTTCATTCATACACTTGCGTAAAATGGCCTGATATCTTAGTTCGAGTGGAAAAATTCATGGTTCATAATGTAATGAAATGTCGATAAATCATTTTATCTAATACCACGTTAACTGGGATCTGAATTCGTCATTTTATTTGTTGGGTTAAATCATTTTATCTAATATTACGTCAGCTGGTATCTGAATTCATTGATTTATTTGTTGGGTTAAATCATTTTATCTAATACCACGTCAACTGGGATCTGAATTCGTCATTTTATTTGTTGGGTTAAATCATTTGATCTAGTGCCACGTCAACTGAAATCTGAATTTATCATTTTATTTGTTAGGTTAAATCATTTTATTTCATACTACCTCATTTCATTTAATACCACATCGTTTGGACTCTGAATTCCTCATTCCGTTTTGTTCTTTTAATCATTTCATTTAATATCATGTCATTTGGAATCCGAATTCAGCCTTTATTTGTTAAATCACCTAATATTACATCATTTCATTTAACACTCCGTCATTTTGAATCAGAATTCAAGATTCTCTTCGGAAATCATTTCTTGTTTTTCCACGTCATTTGCAATCTGAATGTATCTTATCAGATGCTGGGTTAAATCATTTTATTTCATTCGGATGCGGGTTGTCGTGGGTTCGATCCCCGGCCGAACCATACCAAAGACTTATACAAATGGTACTATCAACTAGCTGTCTCGCTTGGTGTTTAACATTAAGAGGTTAGTGTTATGACTGGTCGGCCTGGTGTCAGGATAATGTGACTAAGTAGGACATGAACGGCGTTTGGGAAGGCATGTGGGGCTGACCGCCCCAGACCCCGCTCTTGAAGGGTCTTCGCGCTTTAGGTCTAAGGTGGTCCTTATATTCATAATCAGTATTTAAACCGAGATACCAATACTCTGGCCCCGCGCGGTCATGGTAGGCCCCAGGCCCCGCGTACTCCTAACGCCGCCTCTGGAGTGGGACATCATGCTACATGTCTTGGGCATGATTTCCCAGTGCCTATACAATACATCACTATAAAACTGCCACATTTTGCAGTAGCGAAATGACTGAACACTTGTTAAAGCTACGTTAAAATCTAAATCAGATCACATTTCATTTCATATTATATACATCACATTGGCTTGTCTAGTTGAAATAGTTTTTCCTTGTACTAATATAAATAAATATTTATGTATGACTGGTTAGATCAATTGTTAGCAACGATGTGCCCCTGTGATATATTGATTTAATTTTTTGGGAGGTGACGGTTTATAACCAACATAACATTAAATCACAAAATACACATTTAATGAATTAAGATAAGTTATGACTATGAGTGTATACTTTGAAAATGTTATATTTACCAAACGCAGAATTGTTCATTATCAAGATAGAACAATTAATTTAACCAATCACAGACAGCAACATTTTGCACTCCGTAAATTAGGAAATGAAGTTGACAGGAAGTTTATAAAGTTACGTTTGCTACTTTCAGATCAGGAACACAAAGTTAACTAGTTTGTAGTTATCCCACCGAAACGTAAATTAAAATAAAACTATTTTACATTGTTCAGATGCAGAAAACAATTTGTAATTTATTAGTGCAAATGTGTAGACAGTCATATCGTCATGTAGTACTTGAAAACGAATGCAGTAAACACTTCCGTGCGTGAAAGGGTAAGTACTACTGTATGTGCTACTGAGTTATGTTGACATAGGCTTGATTGGTTGTGATACTGCAAACACGACAGAAGGCTTGTCCGTTTTTATCTCTTAAACTTGCTTAATCTTATCACCTCACCAGATAGGCAGACCAGAATTTAAACTCGTGATACTGTTATTTTGTGTCACAGGAGGGGTTTTCGAGTGAAGTGGGTGGGTGTAATTAAGATTAGAATTTTTTGTTTCAGACTACATATATTATCGTACATCTAAATTAAAATATAGATATAAAGTAAAAAACATTGTATCATAAAAGGACACACACACACACACACACACACACACACACATAATATATATCATACTCGCAAGTATACAGATACATCTGCACAATTAACTCCACCCTGCATTGCAAAATTGATGTATGGGGAAACAGACTGTACAAAATTGATGTATGGGGAAACAGACTGTACCAAATTGATGTATGGGGAAACAGACTGAACAAAATTGATGTATGGGGAAACAGACTGTACAAAATTGATGTATAGGGAAACATACTGTACAAAATTGATGTATGGGGAAACAGACTGAACAAAATTGATGTATGGGGAAACAGACTGAACAAATATGCCTAAATATTTTAGTGGGTCATGCCAACAAAATATAGGCTGCAAATGTTAAATTATGACTCAAGTAGAAGTTTGTGCTTATTATTGGATCATTAGTCCAAAGTATATTTTTAGTTTTATATACATATCATATGAAAGATTACAAAATTTGAATCTAGACTTGTATATGAAACATTTAGCATAAGTGTATATTGAAGTTTAAGTTGTATGTTGGAATATTAAGTTGTATTTGTATTGTTTCTTGGAATATATGGGCAAAAAGGAAAAATAGGTGATGTAACATATTTCTAATCATGGTTGTCTTTTGTTATGGCTACATGTGATAAATGGATGGCATTGTTATAGCTACTTGTGATGCATGGATGGTGTTTTTATAGCTACTTCGTATTTGTCATGAATGGATGATATTGTTATAGCTGCTTGTGATGAATGGATGGTGGTGTTATAGCTACTTGTGATGAATGATGGCATTGTTATAGCTACTTGTGATGAATGGATGGTGTTGTTATAGCTACTTGTGATGAATGGATGGTGCTGCTATAGCTACTTGTGATGCATGGATGGTATTTTTATAGCTACTTGTGATGAATGGATGGGAAAATGGGATTTTAAGGGGAAAAAAAAACATTTTTTAAGATTTCTTTTTGGGTTATAACTTGGAAGTCATGTAATTATTACTCCACTTAAATCGAAAAAGTCTATTTTCCTGGGATTTCTATTCTTATGATGTCTAGTTGTCCCTAAAAAAATGGGTTTACTAATCTGATATTCCTATTACATTGTCTTTTTGGACAGATGAATGTGTCAACATTTGGTTTTGCTACTTTTTTTGTATGAATGATATGTATAATAATAATAATAATAATAATAATAATAATAATAATAGTGAGGACTTTTATGTGCCTAATCTTTTAAATATTTAATGTATCGACATTTGATTTTGCTATTTTCTTTGGATGGATGAATGTATCAACATTTGGTTTTGCTACTCTCTTTCAATGGATGAATGTATCAACATTTGGTTTTGCTACTATCTTTCAACGGATGAATGTATCAACATTTGGTTTTGCAGCTATCTTTCAATGGATGAATGTATCAACATTTAGTTTTGCTATTCTTTTTGGATGGATGAATGTATCATCATTTGGTTTTGCTACTCAATTTTGATGCATGAATGTATCAACTTTTAGTTTTACTATTCTTTTTGGATGGATGAATGTATCAACATTTAGTTTTACTATTCTTGTTGGATGGATGAATGTATCATCATTTGGTTTTGCTATTCTTTCTGGATGGATGAATGTATCAATATTTCAATATTTGTTATTTTACTAAATAACCTTTTTTTGGATGTGTATGTGTCCTTGTTCCCAAATGAAAATGGTTCTGCCCAGACATGGAATATCACTACCACAGTGACCATCTTGAAAATTTTGATATCACTATTTCTCCTAAAAGAATATTCATTTCAGATTGGGGTTTGAAAATGTTGATATCAGTATTTCTCCTAAATGAATATTCATTTCAGATTGGGGTTTTCACAGAAAGGCTTCTTTTTTTCCTTTCTTTTTTTTAAGGGGCACCAGACATGTGAAAGAAGTATTCATGCGGTGTTGTTATCCCCCTGATGTGTAGTTATGTGTTTATTTTATATCAATTGCTCCTGTAAATTGTTTTTTTATTTTATTTTAATGTTTAGAGTGGTATTATTTCCTAGTGTTTCTATAGTGTTGTTCATCTGAGTAGGTTTTATTTACCTTGACTCAGAATTCCTTCCCTATCTTGTTTTTGTCGACCTTGGCTAGAGATCACCTATATCCTGTGTCTGCTATTTACGTTTGTGCTATGGTGCTATATGTCTGTTGTTAAATTCATCCAATTGCCTTATTTTGTTTATTGTGATCCTCCAAATTTTGGGTCGTCATTTCTTTAATTTTCTTATAAGTTTACTTTTGTATTTATTTGGTTTGAATAAGAACGAAGTACAGTGTAATTCTTTTATTTTTAGAAAGAAACTTTTTGATTTAATGTCTTTCTTCATATTTTCTGTTTATTTCCTTTTGAGTACGAAAACTACTTCAGTGGTCTAGTGATTAGAGCGTCCACCGTGGAAGTGAAATGTCATGGGTTCGATCCAGGCAGAGTCATACCAATTGACTTACAAAACTGGTACTAATAGCTGCCTGTCTCTACGCTCAGCATTATGAGGTTATTGTTAGAACTGGTCGGCCTGGTGTCAGGATAATGTGACTGGGTCGGATATCATGCTACATGCAGACTTCCTGAAAGCCGTCGGTCTGTCGGACATGACCGACAAAATTTTACCCGGACTGACAGTTTATTAGTCGGCATCGGACCGACTGTCCGGCAGTTTTCTCACTCTGCACCACTCGAGTAGTCCTTCTTGAATCTAGTTTGTTAAACAGATTTTCATTGGTTACAAGCTTTTGAGCGATCCAATTGCTACGCCTATTATAAACAGTTATGCGGCTCACCTGTCAGCATGGCATCATTGAAATAATACGACGGAGCGAAACCAGGGAAAAAAAGAAAACTAGCTTATGAAGAATTGAAATAAATGAAAAAGGATTATGAAAAACATAGGGTTGAAAGAATCTTTAACGATAAATGGAAAGAAAACAGAGACTGGTTAATATTTGATGAAATAAAGCAAGTTATGCAGTGTGCCATGTGTCTCAGTTTCTATGGCGAGAAAGCTAGGTCTGATGAAAATTTGCAAAACACAAACGTGTTTATTGTCGGATGTCCAAATTTTAGAATGTGAACAATAAATGATCATGAACTTTCCAAGTCCCACAAAAAAGCATCAGACATTGTTTCAGGTAGACAGAAAACTGCTCAGGAAAAACTGGGGTCAGAAGCCGGCAAAGCACTTAGGCAATTAAAGGCAGCTGAAAGAAGTAGATTAGCGCATTTGTTCAGAAATGCACACGCAGTAGCCAAAAATAATCGACCACTATCAGATTATACATGGCTGAAATTGACAAAGCTAAACACTTAGACATAAGCAGTACGTATGTTAATGACAAAGCAGCTGCAGATTTCATACACAGTATAGCACAGACAGAGAAGTAAAAAACTGTCAATCTTAGAGTATAATCCATTTTTTGCCTTTATGATGGATGGGAAGTACAGATATTTCAGGAGATGAACAGGAGACCTTGGACATTGAGGAAGACTGTTTAGACTATCAAGATGAACTTGACAATTTTGATAAACTGATCATGTTTACAACAGACTATCAGTGAATTTGACTTAACTTTACTTGATTACCATGTGTTATTTACACTTAGAAAAAAGAAAACAAAACACTTTACAAAATACCTCAATTTTGTTATGTTTTGTCGGTCTGACAGATTTTTTTTCGGTCTGACAGATTTTCTGGTTTTGTCAGACCAAATGTCTGACACTTGTTTTTAGCTTTCGGGAAGTCTGTACATGTCAGCAGCATGATGTCCCAGTGCTAGACATCACTATAAACTGCCTCACTGCAAGCATTATAGTGATATGACTGAATTTTTTTAAAGCTACATTAAAAATACTAATCAAACTACAAACAAACCTTTTGAGTACAACTGTGCTCTAGTTGGGGTCCATACATTTTTTAACTTAATATTATACTTCTCCCGAATTGATATGGGTCACCTATTTATTTTTTCATTTATTTATTTATTTATTTATCTATTTATTTATTTATTTATTTATTTATTTATTTATTTATTTTATTATAACTATCAAAAAGTTTCAAAATTGTTTTTTTTACCCATCAGGTGGGGCTGCACAAAGAGAGTAGTAAGTAGAGAAGGTTAAAATATTCTTTGTGAAGTTTGTGTATGTTAGTGGTTTTGTTGCATGTTTAGATTTCACTTAGTGACTGCCTTTTCCCAACTCTTTCATAGACCTGTCCACTTTGCGAAGTGCCATGACTGGCATAGCCCTATGATATCATCATCATGTACTTATCTCATTAAGAGTCCCTGTTCCCCTGTATCCCCCTTAGTCTGTATTTATTAAAGGAAACTGAAATCAGAGAAGAGAAAGTATGTTTTGCATCATTTGGACCAATTTTTTTAAAATTTTTATTGTTTGAAGGATTCTTATGATATTTGGTTGCTCATATGTGAAAATGGTGTTAATCTGACTTGCAATATATTTACCACATTGGTGATCCTGCTATTTATCCTAGATGAGTAGATGTCTTGTCATATGAGTTTTGTTTTATTAACCCAATGACTTTGTATCTTGTCTGTTTGGTTTTAAATGGAAATGGTGCCATTCTGATGTCCAGTATGTCTACCATAACATACATATTAATAATCTTCTTAATCTCCAAAGTGGCAAGTCAAGGTTTACACCAGGTATTTTGTTGGTCCTGTATAACATTCCAGTAAATCTAATAACTGGTGTGTGCAGCTAATTTGAACATTTGAACATCAGAGATGGTTTGAACACTAATAGCAGTTGCAAGGAAGAAATGGACTTAGCCTGAATTTCAAATTTTTGTGTATGACTAGTAGTGTCAGTTCTATTTGATACTCTTGTTACTTGAATCTTTTTTTGTGTGACTAGTAGTGTCAGTTCTATTTGATACAGTTGTTACTTGAATCTTTTTGTGTGTGACTAGTAGTGTCAGTTCTATTTGATACTCTTGTTACTTGAATCTTTTTTTGTGTGACTAGTAGTGTCAGTTCTATTTGATACTCTTGTTACTTGAATCTTTTTGTGTGTGACTAGTAGTGTCAGTTCTATTTGATACAGTTGTTACTTGAATCTGTTTAATAAACCCTTTAGTAAATTTTCATCACACATGTACTTGGTTTGAATCATTATGAAATGATGGCAATTAATTCTATAATGTATTGTTTGTTTTGCCTTGATCATATAATATTTATGTTTAGGTTTTGGTCAAAGTTAGTTTGTTCAGTTGCTTATTTTCCTAATGATCTTATATTTCTGATTGATTGACAACATGTATGAAGGAGAATCATTATGAAGCTAAGTTGATTTTATGGCATGCTTACCTCAGTGACATTGGGGGGTGGGGTGTACCGGTAATTTGGATTCTTAATATAGCTTTAAAAAAATTTCAGTCATATCTCTATGATGTCTGCAGTGTAGCAGTTTATAGTGACGTCTAACACTGGGGCATCGTGTCGCAGACATGTAGCATGATGTCCCAAACAGTCACATTATCTTGACACCAGGCTGCCCAGTCCTAACACTAACCTCTTAATGCTGAGTGCCTAGTGAGGCAGCTGTTAGTACCATTTTATAAAAGTCTTTGGTATTACTTGGTCGGGGTTTGAACCTGTTATCTCCTGCTTCTGTTCTTTTGCTCTAACCACTAGGCTATCAGAGTGGTCTCAATGACTTTGGGCTCTATGTCAATGTTATAGAAAGTTTGCACTGAAGATTTTGTTCATGCATTTTCTGTGTTTATATTTCATAAAACCCTTGACAGATTAGGTTTTCTTCAAAATGGAGTTGAATCATTATGAAACTTAGACAACCTTGGGGTTATGACCACAGTTGTATATGATTTGTATTAGGGTTTTTGTTTAAAGGTGTTTCATTTGCTTGTATTTCCTAATGATGGATTTTGTTAATACATGGGATATAATCATTAGAAAGTTAACACATTTATTTATTGACATGCTAGCTTGCCTGTCTGTCCTTGTTGTCGAGGTCAAAATTATAGAAAATTTGTTTAAAGCTTTAAATTGCTTATATTTTCAAAAACTGTTTATGGAGGGCCTGGCGGTTGAGATCAGAATTATAGAAAATATATTTAAAGCTTTTAATTGCTTATATTTTCAAAAGCTATTTATGGAGGGCCTGACGGTTGAGGTCAAAATTATAGAAAATATGTTTAAAGCTTTTAATTGCTTATATTTTCAAAAGCTATTTATGGATGGCCTTGCTGTTGAGGTTAAAATTATAGAAAATATATTTAAAACTTTTAATTACTTATATTTTTAAAAGCTATTTATAGATGACCTTCATGCATGGGATTACTCGTTATGAAACTAGCATAATTCATTACAATGCATGCTCTTGCAGTCTTCTGATGGTATTGTTTTGATTGTGGGCTTACCATGCAGGCCCTGGTTTTCTTGTTAGTAATTCATTTTCTGGACCCCATGGTTCATCATAGAATTACTGTAATATCTATAATTATGATGCGAAAAGATTCATGTGGCATGTAATTGAATAAATAAAATTGAATAAATAAAAGTTAATTGTTTTATTACAGGTTGACTTCAAGATCTCTAATTAATGCGAAAAGATTAAAGTAGCATGTAATTGACTAATTAAAAGTTTGTTAACTTGTTTTATTACAGGTTGACTTCAGGGTTATTGTAATGTCCAACCTGCAATGATGTCCAGTGGGGTAGTCAGAGCATGGCTGGAGAGCCTGAATCTGGGTCAGTACATTGGTCAGTTTTTGGAGCACAACATTGACACACTGGAACAGTGTAGTGTCTTAGATGACCAAACGCTGCAGGAATTGGGGGTCAGTTTGGTCGGGCACCGCAAGCGAATCCTTAATCATCTACCAACTGTTGACGAGGATGTTTATGTTAATGAGAATCTTGTTGTTGAAAAGTTTATTAATAATAATATGCCTTCCATATCACCACAGAGTGTACAGTCTAGAATGGGAGATTCCCTGTATCTCAGCAACTCTGATACATCTTTGTCATCCTTAGAAGGTGTTATCCACAGTCAGAGCAGTAGAGAAAACTCACCCATAGCTTCCCAGACAAACTCTGATGGTCTGATGCGACCTGTTCCCAAACCTCGTAGAAAGACTAAGCGACCTACACCAAAACCCAGAACCAGTTCCAGACTTGTAAAAGAGTCTTTAAAGATTGACGGAGCCACAGAATGTGCATCAACAGATGACTCTCCAGATTTTTGTGATGGAGATGAAAACAGTCAGTCTTTCCAAATGATATATTCAGTGGACACAAAAGCTTTACAATCAAGTGAGAATAAACTGCTAAAAAATGATCCACCCTATGTTAATGTAGTCAAAGGCTCTAACAACCAGGTAGTCTTTGTTGAGGAAGCACATGCCATAGGTGATGAAATCTCTCAGGACAGGGAATGTAGCATATATGAACCCATCTGGGATGAGAATTCTTCCCCATCTACAGATTTCCAGGGAAAAATCGCTAGAGCAGGTAATATAAGGACTTCTGTTCCAATGGATTTGTCTCCTCTCACATCCAATCGTGCTGATTCTGTGATCCTACGCTCAATAAATGTTAATCTAGAAGATAATGTAGATCAAAGGAGATATTCTTCTATGTTCTTTGACATACCCCCTCCGGAATTTCCTCCTCCTCCTTTACCCAGTGATATAGCCAGAGCTGATGTGCTGGCTGACTTTGATCCCCTTAGTTGCCCACCAATACCCCCAAGGCCTGATAACCAACCAAAGAAGACTATACAGAAATATGAAAATTTCAGTCTCAACACAAGCCATTTTGCTCAAGCTGAATCTCAGACCCTGCCACCCACTATCAATGAGGAACCAGGGATGGATGAAGATATATTTTTTAGAGAGATGAGTTCCAGTCTCCGAGGCAGTGCTAATGTTTCCAAGGATCCATTTAAAAATAATAATACCTTCCAAAATTGTGAACTTTCAGTGAGTCTTGACCCTTTGCAAAATACTGACCCCTTTCAAAGAAGTGACCCCTTTCACAGAAGTGACCCATTTGGGTCTTTCAAAGCAGATGATTATCAAGATTTTGAAATGAAGGTCAAGAATTCATTATCTCAAAGAACAAGAGACCACCAGTCCCAGTCCCTTCAAAAGAGCAGCTCCGAGGATCCTGTGTATGAAGACCCTATATATGAAGATCCTGGTTCATTTCCAGATACAGGCACTGACCTTAATGGATTGAAGAAATTTACCAATTCACATTCCGCTGTCAAACAATCCACATTATCTAGCAGTGAAAGTATACGACTGAGTCATGTTGTGCCAGCTCCAGATTTCAGAGCGACTGTCTCATTTGATGACATGAGTGGGGTGTATTCCATGGCAGGAGAACTAGGTAAGTCAATCGTACACTAGAAGGTATGGGACTGAAGTTTACCTCAGTTATACATGTTAAATATTAAAATTTACCTCACTGTTACATGGTTGTATGCTGAAATTTACCTTGGCTCTACTTGGTTATCCAATCTAGTTTATCCCATTCTAAATGGTTGTTCACTGAAGTTTACTTAAGTTTTATATGGTTATATATTGAAACTGACATATTTTGTCGATCTCACAGGTGCTTTCTTTCATGTCCCTATTCGCTCGTCATCATGATAGTGGTTTTTTTTTGCTGACAGTGAGAAATTTTGCCAACTTTTGGGTCCTTCCCTTCTGTCTAAATATCAGTTTCTGGGTCTTCACCAAAATTATGGAATGTGTTGTTCGCCAGTTTGATTAACATCCTCAAAAACTTTGTGGCATATCTTGGTAAGAATTATTCTCCATAGGAGCAGCAATTATCTTCTGTTATTTCAGTTTTCGAGTTAACTGTGAAAAATCCGATCTTGACCCATTCCAGTGTATTGTCCACCATGGTAGGTAGTTAATACCAGTCTCAATCATATATGTCTCATGTATATCTTGTTGAGTCCAACAGGATGTTGATTTCAGTGAGAGAGCTCTTGCAAATCCTTAGATTACAGTGACAGTGTATCTGATTCCATGGGGTTGACTTTATATGTGGCAATTTCTAATGACTATATGGGGCCATTACAAATTATTTTATATGTGGTCATTGTCACAGAATTTTATAAATCCTTTTATTTATTAAATACATGTACTTAGGTTGTTTTTTGTGTGTACAACAATACCTCAGGGTGATTTATGTATATTACACAACATTTCAAAATTGCGAGTTCGGTTTATCCTATGCTGCATGTGTGCAAAAGCGCACAGATAATGTATGATGACATCATCTGTGTATGACTACTTCACCATAAGATTAAGTTTACACGTTATGGAATGTATTGTCAATAAGCAGTCTACTTTAAGGACTTGCACATCTCCAGCTGTAGAGGTATGTGAGTTAGTAATTTCTTGTGTATAGGTTATAACTTTTGTTTATCTTTATATATTTTCTATGTAGCTTTAGTCTATGTGGTATAATGCAAATATTGTTTATTCTTGTTTAATTTAGCAAGAGTTCTATTAGGAATATAATAATGCATTTTTAAGAAAAGTTTAGTACTGTAGAATTCTTATCGGGTATGGTTCAGTTCACTTCTATACTTGTTTATTGTTTTATAATTTTTGTGCTGATAATGTAATCTGTATAGCTTACCATATGTAACGTCATTACGTTTTATCATATATGCTCGTGTCATATTAGATATATTATCAGCTGACCAGAGTGATAAATCTGACAGGAGTGATCAGCTGTAGAGCTGACCAAAGTGATCGGTGTGATCAGAGTTATTGGATTGATCAGAGTCTACGTATTATCAGCTGCATAGCTAACCATGTAAGTTGACCAATAGCAGCTTTGAAACTGAACCATATCAGCCGTCAAGCTGAATAATGTTGCTCGTTGAGCAGCAGGTGATCAGGTATTGCTAACCAATATTATTGGGTGCTGAGTGCTTGATTGACTAACCTGGAATTCTAGCGGCTTGATTAGCCAGTGTGACTGGTAGCTGAGTATGCTGGTGACAGAGTGTGTAACTCCATACATGTAATCTTTTAGCTTGGGGCTAAATTTAGGGGTTTGTAGAATCCAGTGTGTTTTTGGGACTGTAAAGATAATTTGCATATCTGTCCATTTTGTTTACTTTTTGAGTAAAATACTACATCTTTTGATCCATTGTTTGGGTCATATACACACACATATTAATCATAATTAATTTCTCATTCAAGTGTTACATGCTTAGGCTCGAATAAACAGTAACATAGAAAGAGTAAAAATAACAAGCTTGTAAAACTTAAAAAGCAATTTATTGAGTACAAATATTTTTCAGAAAAAGAAAAATAAACTTACGGTTTCAAGAATCAATTTTAAAATTAATCCAAAAATAATTCAAAATATTATCCACTAGAGAAATTGCAAAAGTCCTGGTGCTAAAATGTCCAAATAATTCTTAGTTCGATTTCCAGCGAAGTATCCAAAATGGAAGACGATGTCACTTGATGAAGTCAGTTCATGTTAATAAAAATCTCTACGAGCACAATTCTTTTCCAGATAAATAACAAAATAATTCCTCTTGATCCAAACGAATTGACACAATTTCCAGTACAAGGTAATTTATAATAACTCAAAAAGACTCAACTTAATATTTTAACAGCCCAATTTTCTACTGAATAGCTCACTCCAAAACATAATTTATATAGCTGTTTTTACATAAACAAGGAAGGGTCACGTGATCTTCTAGAAACTATCAGAACAAATTTACATTCAAAGAATCACGTACACACCTTATGACCCAACTAAAATAGAAAAATGTTTATACAAAAGCTCCATTTTGTCCTTGGAACCAACCAATTATTTTAAAAGCTTGTTTACAACTCTGAAACCAGGTCAGAAATGAGGTCAACACCTGGTGTTCACTCTGTAAAGTACAGATTAAAATGCCAAATTTAAATCTAACAAACAAACAAAAATAAAAATAAATATAAATGACTTATATCAAATATACATAACACAAGTCATTCATCATTAAACATTCTATTTATGTCACCATCAAAAGTACTCTATTGTAAATCTAAAATCCCACCCAGTTATCTTGTCACAGCCATTACAAATTACTTTGATGGCTTTGCAGTCCACTTGATGAGACTATCAATATCACAGACACGATAAAATCATTCATTTGTCAGTGGTACAGACATGGTTGGCTCATGACAGGAATTTCTCATTAGAGATTCCAGCTGGAAATGACAATACAATTTTACATACAGATGTGAAGCCCACTTGTTGCAGGGCTTTGTATATGTGGCAAGGTGGAACCACAAACTTTTGTTCACCTTTGTTTCACCAGTCCTGTACCCAAAAGCTGAGGATGTACTGTCCATCAGCTGCTTATTGCCCCATAGTCTGTATACTGACCCTGGTCCTAGTACTGACACTGGTCATAATACTGAAATGAATAAAGAAAATATGGGGTCAGAATTGCAAGCCCCTATTAGCTGGAACAAGACAAGTAGCAGCAGAGGGGGCGAATCAGACAACTTTTTTTTGTTTTTATTTTTGATTATACCCCCTCCAAAATAACACTAGACCCTTCTCGCGAAAAAATAAGTCTCTGACCCTTGTCTGAAAACATTCGCGTCGCAACGTCGTTGTCACTCACCCCCTCTGCTGCTAGAACTTTCAGTTGGGGTTAACCGAATATTTGATCCAGTCCGATACGATATCGTGTTCCAGACCTTGTCTGGGGGACGAAAATCACTACGATTTCACAAATAGACTAATTTGTAAAACCTCCTCTTGTAAATCAATCAGATTATTAGACTGGTCAGTGAGTTTGAAATTAATTCTGGTTAATGAATTATTATGACATCGCATATAGACTGGATTCACCGGGGACTCAATTATTAAAAACCCTGGAGGAGCTGTTGGTGCAAATGAATACAAAATATATCCCTGCTGAGCTTGATTTGATCGTTCTAAATTTATTTGATAGCTTCCTTCGATCACATCACATACTAAATTGAGCGCAATCACCGTTGAAATATTCACATTGAACGGAGCAATATGCCTGCCACCACCATCTGGGTCATTATTATGGGTCAGGATTTTTATTGTTTTTTTCCATGCATCATGAATTATTTTAAAACCATCATCGATGGCATCACTGAGAGATTTTTGTAGTTCTAAGATATTATACCCTGGTAGTTTGAACGCATGAATATCTTCTACGCGTATATTATACTTCGTTGCAAATTCTGTTCTCGTTATAGGATTACTGTCACCTAATACCACTTGAATGATTTGCAAATGAAATGTTTCCATGTCATTGATGATTTTGTTGCATGTTTCTACGACGCTGATAAATTCATCTCGGGTGAGAGAGCCAGATTTAAGAGATATTAACAGCAGCGAAAAATCATTATTCATTGCTGTGAAATTTTCATCGATGATATCTTGTCGAGTTGCGTGATATATTGGGTTGTTGTACTTTTTCACTACAGTGAAAACTATCAATTCCTTGTATTCTTTATAACTTTTTACTGGATTATCAGATTTTGTCCTGTCGGTGATATAATCAGTTTTTTGTGGTTCTGGTAATTTAACGGTTTTTCCACCGGGTGGTAATTCAGGCCATCCTAGTACGGTTCTAATAGAACTTTGATAGATATCTACGACGTATCCTTCTGTGCTTATTTCAATGGCAGATGATAGTGTTGGTTCATGAACTGTTATAGCTATTTTTGACTCTACTCCAGTAATCGATTTTATTCTACGCGCGAATTCATTATTGATTTGTTCAATTTGGTATGATCCGGTTGGTATGGAAACAACGTTCCAGTCTGGGGTACCGTCGGGTTTATTCTTATTTGCAAATACCAGTGAATTATTGGGTTGTTGACCACCAAATGATTTTGACCTAATATTTGGCCAACTGTGGTATACTCGTAATTTTGCTAGCGCTATCTCCTTCACTGGGACTGGAGAGGGGAAATTCACACTGAATTCTGGATTCGTTGAGGTTATTGAGATCATGCTTGTTTGTACTGGTTTTCTGTTCTCCACTATTTGTTGAAGTAATTCCATCTGTGTTGTCATTGTTATTATACTCATGTTGTATTTCTAATTTTGACATCGCAGAATCATATATATCTACCATCGCTGAAAACTCACTCTCTGATATAATTGTATCATCGAGCGATGACGATATCAATGAGGATAATTGCGAGTATGCAGTGGACACAACATGAAATTGAATTATGTAGTCTTGTAGTTTCCGTTGGCTGCATGAGGATATTTTTTTGTGATTATTGAAATTATTCCAGCGATTGTTGTTGCCGCAGAAATGCAAATTGGAACAGCTATCGGGGCCATCATTGTCACTGAAGACAGTATAATACCAGCTCCGGTGATTACACCACTCACAGCGTACACAGTAACATCAATTGCGGTAATTCTCCTGCAATATTTTTAAATTTTCAATTCATACTCCTCAGACAAGGTTTTGAGTCTAGTTTGATACTCTCTGACCTGATCATAGCGATATTGCGATGATGAAATCATTTTTATTTTAAATATGCTATCGTTTTCAATTACGATTTACTTAAATCCGCTACGAATTCCACATACCACGTTGTTGAGACCCTAACCAAATTTTTATCAGTAGATGCGATTGTAAACTTTTCAGTTGTATTCTTGTCGATGATCGTTGAAATTGTATTATTGACCCCGGATGAACTGGACGATGAAATATTAAATTGAGATAATGGTGTTACTAGTGTTAATCGATAAATACCCTTGACGGTTGCAGTGATATCTAATGTGTTGTTTGTAGGTGTCCACTCAAATGATCCGTGTTGGATCGTGTATACTAAGTTGTTGGTTTTCTCATGAGGAATTTTTGTTTTTTCAATGGCTGTTATCATCCTCGTTGCATCCCCTTTGATGTCTTCGATGAAAGTTTTCGTCTCATCGATGGATTTTTTAATATCAGGGAGTTTTAGTTCAATTTTATCTAACGGGGTTCCAATAAATTTATCAATGATATTTCTACGAAATGATATAAACTGTTTTATGTGTTCTTCAATTCTAGATTCAAGTGTTGCTAGTACAACCACAGAATTGTTTAACTCATCGTTGAGAATTTTTAATCGATCTGTAATCGTCGAAACGAGTACACCCGGTTTGAGTTTACCCTGATCGGAAAATAACGCAACTGTGTTCTCGATTGCATTTTGTTGTTTAACTAAAATATCATCCAGAGAGATATTACTAGATTTCAATTTACCCTGTTTGTCCTGAAATACAACTATTTCATTGGGTTCAACACTTTCTAAATTCAACGTCTCAGCTATTTCATCTTTAATTTTTTTTGTTATATCCTTGATAGAATCAGGAGTTGCAGTGTCATCGGGTTTGGGTTTCAGAGGTCTTCCCCAAATATCAATCATGATATTTTATATATCTCTCTCTAAAAAGCGATTACTAGTGTAGTCATTTACGACAATGTGTGGTGGTTTTCCCCTTGGGTTACCCAAGGAGTTAGAAATAGCGTCAAGGACATTTAATACTTCACTGCCGCATATTGGTGGGTCATTGATTTGTTGTGTTGGTAGCGTAGAATACCAAGTCTTCATTGGAAGGGTTTTTATATACCGCATAAACTCTTTTGGTGGGGCTAATCCATATGAATCAAAATAGACAATCCCACGTGGATCAATAGCGTATGCAACCCAGTGAGTTCCAGGTCCGGTGCTGTTATCGAGATTAATAATACCTGTTTCAGTTTTGTTTGGTTGATGTGGTAATTGATCTTTCATAAAAACACCTCTGAAATGTTTAATCGCTAGTTTTTTAGCAGCATCCATTAAATCAAAATTGGACATTGGAATCATCGAAGATTTGGGAACCATAGGTTCCTCAATTAATAAACCGTTCCTGGTAGTCTCAGGCCTGATCCGTGAACGGATCTCCCGCTGTACCATGAATACGGGGTCCCTGGTAGTCTTAGACCTTTTCCGCTGTACCACGAATACGGGGTTCCTGGTAGTCTTAGACCCAATCCTTGAACGGATCGTCTCTTTTTTTTATATCCTTGTCCAGCTGCCTTTTTCAACGCCATTCCTGCTGCAGTACCAACGGCTCCTAACGCTGCTGCTTTAGCCACCGCTGGGGCTGCTGCTGCAATCAATGCTGGTATTGCAGCTAACAATGGAAATATACCACCTGTTTTCATCATATTTTTAATAGCAGCCGCAGAGAGAGTAATCTGAACTCCCTTTTTATCCTTGAAAGCATCATTGAAATGTTTCACCTGACGAGTTGTCAGCGATAATTTATTTTCACCACCCGTCATTTGATTAGGTTTCAACGTGATTGTGGTTCCACATTTTTTAGCCGATTCTGATTGCAATTTTTTGATTTGACCAGGAGTTAACGTAACACTAATAACACTATATGACATTATATATAATTGATTGATTCTAATTCAATGAAAAATCGTTCAAAGATTTTCTACTGGGGCATCTACCACTCTCATTCTTCCACCAACACCTTCGAGTAGCATTGATTTATCACTGAGAATGACAGCAACCGCTCTATAATTCGGGATAAGGATAGGAGCAACCCCAGCAACTGGTGGACCAGTCGGACGGGTTACACGGGCTCTAAAGTGTATATCAACGACAGATTGTCTCATCAAATCAAGATGTTCCAATGAAAAGTAATAAATCGGATAGAGGCTTTTAAAATCCAATTGTGATATTTGCAAACCGGTATCCACATTTTGATCACGTGCCATAAATGACAACAGGTTATGATAGACACGTGCAATATGATTCTGACCGTAATCAAGTTGTATATCCTCGGATGGTTCCTGCTGTCCGTTTATTCTCAGCGAGACTTCACTAACACCTAACTGATCAAATATCATATGACTTCGTTCTTGACTACCAACTCGCTCAGCATTCTGTAACGCAATAAATATATGACGTGGAGCTGAAACCCCTTGTTTTGATGCCAGGTGCCATGTGAATGTACCATCAACACTGTCTTGTTTAATATCCGTGGTCACTGATAACCAACTTAACAACGACTTTCCTCCTTGGTCCATAAATGATAGTAGTCGCTGTTCGTCTGTGATTGATGGAGTTAACACTGGCATCCATAATGATAGTTTTGTTAAAATGACTTTACCGGCAGCAACCCCAGCATTACGCCAGATTGCATCATCATCAGTACCCTTTCGTACAAGCGCTATTGTGTGTTTGGCTCCATAAATAACTTTTCTAACATTTCTACAGAATCCAAATATATGATGCAGTGGAATCGCACATGAAAATCGTCGACGCTGCCCATGCAACGTTGCTACACGTGTTGCAAATCCTAAATTGAGATTACCATTAACGCCTCCGAGAATATCAAACGCAGCTCCGGGTCTAATTCGACGTTCTGGATTAGCTGCTTCTTGTTGATTGGCTTCTGCAGTACCCAGTGCTGTTAACACTTTAATGAATTGAAGGTGATCAGCGGTATCAGAGGTATCCTTTGCAAACATCATAGATGGACCCGCTGATCTTGTATAATCATCAGAATATCTTGCTAACCCTATGATTGTTGTGGCCATATCAACTTCACGGTCAATGGATTCAATTTCTTTTCCATCAATGAGATATCTAGCGCTTTCAAATAACGCCATGATGCCGTTATTAACAAAACCAACTCGGACATTTGCGTTATTGGCATATGGAGGATCATTATTTACGGCATCATTTGTTACAAGTTCTCCTTCTACTTCAATAAACGCTTCACACGGTAGAAAATATTTACTGGTATCATGAACTTGAAGTTCAATTCGCGATCGGAGATCTGGTTGTATTGCGTGATAAGAATAAAATTGAAAATCGCGTACAGAATCATCTTTACGCACTGGGGCATCCATATCAAATGCTGGATCAGATGATTTTTTGAACATTTTATTCTATTTATCAGAGTCTAAATCGGATTTTCCATTTCATCGTGAAAAACGCTAGCGTTTTCGTCGTGGTTTTTTAAGGCCACTTCCCGCTATCATATTTGCAATATTGCTTTGGTCTCCTTGATTTACCATCGACGCTAGTTTTTCATCTACTGCGTTATTTATAATTTTACTAACACTTGCAGGCATTTCTTCTGTATACGGTAACGGTTTCTTTTTTCGACTCACTAATGATGTTATTTTATCCTTCGCAGTTGAAAACGCTTTCCCGGCAAGATCTCCAACAGTACTAATACCCTTATCACGAATAACATCAATGGCTTTCATTCCAAGTTGTTTAGCTAACGGCATCACTTTTGGGGCCGTTCTTGAAAAGAATCCTAAAATGGTCTTGCCGAGGCCATCTCCGTAGTATGCTCTATAAACTGGAAACCGTGAATTAACTACATAGACGAGGGTTGGTTTATCATGATTGTAATGGATGATCATTATTATAAAAACAATAGTGTTTTCAATTGTTATTTAATCGCTATGATACCCATTTGCTAACTCGTCAATGAAATCTCGATAAGTTTTGATATCCATGATACCACCGGCAAATAATCGTCTACAAATATCAGCTGCTTCATTAATTATTTCTGGAGAGTTATTTCCAGCTCGGAACCCTCCTACAAGAACATCTAATCGTGATATATCATTGATAACACTATCAGGACAAGTGTTTCCAATCCTTGGATTTTGCAGTCCACTTCCGCTATAACCAGCTGCTTCATCTAGTTTGTCTGTATCCGTGGTTTGTAAATAATCAAGAGTATCATCATCATCATCATCACGTGGTATTTGTTGTTTTTTAGGTTCTTCTTGTTTTTTTTGTCTCCGTGTTGGTGTTTGACGTCGTTCTTCTAAATCATCATCATCATCAGGTGGTAGTTGTTTTTTTTTTTGTCTTCTTGTTTGTCTACGTGTTGGTGTTTGACGTTTTAGTTCTTGCCGTTCTTCTATTTCTCGTTGTCGCTCTTCTATTTGTTCTCTTTTATAATTACTAATTCCCTTTTTAAATTCCTTGTATCCTATCTCATCCTTATTCAAACGACCAATCCCTTTATTTAGTTTATACAAATAATCGAACCAATCATTACTTGATATTCTATCATTTTTATACTCGTCCTTTAAAAAATCTTTTTTTGAATTATAGCTTTGAGCAGCAAAATTACCAAAGGCTTGATAATCCTTTGATTTCAATAAACTAGGTTTTTTTATTAATATTTTAGCATGATCAGTAAATTTATTCAGCAGAGAAACAGTCGTTTTTTTCGGATCAGTTTTTTCAGTTTGTTCAGTTTTCGCTGCTAGTTTTTCAAGTTCACCAATAACAGATTTCCCCGTCTCGGGACTATCTCCCAGTAAAGCACGCTCTACCCCCTTCGTTGCTGTGGTTACTGGTTTAAACAACTCTTCAGACCCCAGAGCAAAATCAGTCTGAAGACTCTGTCGTTGTTGCAGTTTATTTCTTACAGAGTCGCGAATTGGTATAAATTTCTTAATTGCATCTAGTCGCTCACGAGCCAATCGGGTCGTTAATGCTTCATTGACCATTATTTGAAATCAGAAACCATTTTTCAATTGTAAAACAATTTTTCCCATCGATGATTCCTTCCTTATCGGTCCAATTTTTTATTGCTGTGAAATATTTTTATTTTTTATCCATTGATTTTGCCTGTTTTGGTGCCATTTTGGTGGTTTTCAGTTGAAAATCTCAAAGAGATTTTACAGTCAAGTAGTCGATTTTACATGGGATTTTCCATAAGGAAAAGCTGTTAAAACTCATTTTTGATGATTTTTAGCCATTTTTCATCAATTTTTGCCTGTTTTCAGTGATGTTTGGTCATTTTTCATCGATTTTCATCAAAAAACCTCGTAGGGTCAAGTAGTCGATTTCCATAGAGAAAAGTTCTTAAAAGAACTTTCAAAGCTGTTAGGATTCTATTTTATTTTCGCAGTGTGAAATATTTTCACTGATTCAATCAAAAATGACAAAAAAAAAATGAAAATCTCAAGGAGATTTTACTGTCTGACAAAATCTTTTGAGGGGGCCGGTCAATCAAAATAGTTCATTTTCTTGAATTAACGCTCGTAAGTTTCTAATTTTAGAATTAACTTCCTTTTTCAATTCATATTCGTTACCCAATTCTTTTCGTATTCCTTCCACGATAGTATATAACGGAACAAACACATCTACTTCACTGGAAAATGCAAGAGAGTCTCGAATAGAATTTTGAATTTTTTTGATGAGTGCATATTTCTTTGGCAACATATACTTGTTAGTGCTAACTCCGTATTCTATATCCTGAAAATCCGACTTGATTTGATCAGGATTTAACCCATCTGACAATCTAATATTCTGATTTTTCAATTTTGCAATTTCAACTATGATGCTATTCATAATTTCAGAATTCATATATGATAATACATATTTCTAATTCATTTTTCAAAAATAAAAGAGCCGTTAATATTTTTAAAAATTCAGTCTGTATATATAACTATCTTTTTTAAAAATTAATTCTGTATATATAAATATCTTTTTTAAAAATTCAGTCTGTATATATAACTATCTTTTTTAAAAATTAATTCTGTATATATAAATATCTTTTTTAAAAATTCAGTCTGTATATATAACTATCTTTTTTAAAAATTCAGTCTGTATATATAAATATCTTTTTTAAAAATTCAGTCTGTATATATAAATATCTTTTTTAAAAATTCAGTCTGTATATATAAATATCTTTTTTAAAAATTCAGTCTGTATATATAAATATATTTTTTTAAAATTCAGTCTGTATATATAACTATCTTTTTTAAAAATTCAGTCTGTATATATAAATATATTTTTTAAAATTAATTCTGTATATATAAATATAAATGCAGACAAAAATAAATATCAACCATGATGAGCGATTATCAGTCATTTGGCCCCCTTGATATAGGCCGCGTTTTGGTTCTATTTGCATTCATTGGGTCCCTTATTAGGCCTTTGTGTCTTTCATAGGGTCCTTTGTTAGAGCATTTTTCTGTTTCTGTTTTATATCAGAATGTTTTTTTTTTGTTTTTGCTCTTTGAGATATGACCCTATGACCGTTTCTATTAGCCTATAATTCATTCTGGGGTTACCCAATGTGCATCCAAACCTTTTTTTGGCCGGTAATTCATTTTGAACACCATACGGGGCTACCCAAATGTGACGGAGAGCTAATTACATCCATGGATGTTATTTATTTTAGGGCATTAATGTGTTTACACATTCAACATGCAACCCATGAAATCAAATTCATGGTTGCGTAAGTTGTCAAAAACCGACAACCCACCGCTACCATGAATTTGATAGCATGGGTTTGCATGTTATGTGAATGTAAAAAACACAGAGGGGGGTGCCTTCCTCCCCTCAATTAAATAGAAAAAAAAAACATCCAACCGTTTCACCATCAGACAATTGTCTGCTATGGGGCGCGAACATGTGAAGAATAATTGTCTGGGTTTACAAGCCAAACACGATACCGTTAGACCACTGTTCACGTCTTTAAAGAATAACGTTTTTTAAACGTATATATGTTGTAACTATTCATATGGCATATAAAGGGAATTAATACATCAATCCGCAAGTATGCTATTTTATTTTCTTGAATTACTTATTAATGGTGTTTCACAGTATTTAAATGAGACAGAATATTTGACTTAAACACTAGAACAAAGAATATAATTGTTTGAAAACATGTCTTTTCTTACAAAACAATGCCCAGCGCTGAATCACAATACCCATTAAACAAGTTAACACAATCTAAGGGAGAAAGTATACACGTGTGTTATCCTGTAACGCCTGCATCTCCGGATCACATCCTATGTTATGAAATACGCATTAATCGCACGTGACACAGAATATTTGACTTAAACCCTAAAAAAAAAAGAAAATATATCTTTTCCTAAAAAGAAATACCAAGCCGCTAAATCACAATGATAACTCCCTTGGTTATTATCATTTAAGAGTGGTCTCCCTTGGTGTTATAGACGGTACGCGTGTACTGTATTTTGACACGCGAAAATAGAATTTCCTGATAATACCATTACGGAATGCTTCATAATTAACAAGCACGGAGTGGTGAGGTCTGAATTCTTGGTTCATTTGTATAATAACACTATTTTTCTAATTCATTGTTTGGTTTAATTATAAGTCTCTGTATATAATCTTGAGCAGTCTTTATTATTTTGTCATCGTTGGGGTCAATGGCAGTATTTTTTATTTTTTTATCATAATAGCGTTTTAGTTCCCTGTATCGTTTTCCGCCGCACATAATGCATAATTGCGACCCCCCCCTGACCCCAACCCCACATTGAATACAGGGTAACGGACCTCGGCTTCCACGACGAAAGCTTTGCATATGATACCAACAGAATTCATTTCTGCATGATTTGTTACACGGTGTCACTGATCCAATCATAAGCCATTTGCAATGATTCATTATACTTAAATCTTTCATTTAAATACTTGTTTTAATTATAGTATGGAGGAGTTCGAGAGATTATCGAAAATTAAGCCCTGGAAAGTGTTCAATTCAATCTTGATAGAGTTTCTGATACACCAAAGAATAAAATTGTTGATAGAACCTTGATTAGTAAAATCAGAGACTGTTTTAATGAATTCAAGCGTGATGGGGCAGCTCATTGTTGGTCAACATTTCGAATTGATGGTGTTGTTGACGCTACCATGAATGATGAAAAAGCAGCAGTGATAATCTCACGTCTTGGGAAAGAAAGAAATTTTTTTCGAATAAAATTCCTTATCCATGATAATGGAAAATGGATAATTAGGGACAAATACGAGCCTATTCTTAAGGACAAAAAAACTGTCACTGTGACTCAGGATTCAAAACCAGGAATTTTGACTGGACTTGATAAACCCTACTACGAAAGATCTTATCCTGTCACAGTAGTTGTTTACGGGATATATCCGCTCAATGAAAAACCTGATATTTCAAAACTAGCACCCATGAAATATTCGACAGGGCTCAATTGTGTAGCAACACGAATAATAGAACACTTCACAAATGCATCCCGGGGAAATAAACTAACTGATCTAAGACGAAAAAAAATAACCGAGTGGGAACTGACAGTGAAACAGCATGGGGCAACAATTCAAGATATAGCCAAATTAGAAACATCATTGAGATTTCCAATATCGGTAAGGACAATCACCGGAGAAGTATTATACGAATCGAAATATAAATCACAGGGAGCTCCCATTGAAATTATTGATCATAATGCACACGCGTGGTCATCTGCAGTAACAATATTCCCACGGGATAGAACCGTAAAATATCTGTTTGGAACCGAAGAGTTTTTTTCAGAGCAGAAATTATTTGATGCTATTTGATGCTATTTACCATTTGAGTAAAAACGATTCTGTGTCAGTGTGGCTATTTCATAGTACTTCAGACGAAGAATGTAGATTTGATCAGTTTGTAAGGCCCAACGGAGAATTGTACCGTACTGAAGAGCTGCATAATCAAATGAAACAACTAGCTAGTGAATTTTCTCCCCAGAGTTCTGGGGGGGGAAGACAACGATCAATTATTAGCAAACTGTTTTACACTTCCATCAGTTGTAGCATATTTTGCTAGGAAGAAAAACGCGTGGAAACCAACCCGAAGTGAGTTCTTATCAGATGTCAAATTGTCCTGTCTTGAATACAGCCATGGAGGATTATGGAACACAAAATACACAGCTGATACCGTTATTTCAGTTGATATGATTGCATGTTATCCAGGAAGTTTTCTTGGGTATGGAGAGTGTGAGAAATATTTCAAACGATTTGGACACCCTACACACGAAATGACCCGTGTTGCTATTAATGGACCACTGCCACATTTCGATTTAACCGGATTCGCTTGTGTAGTATCATTTGAAATGGCTGAAGGACTTCATCCGTGTAGTTATCTTTGGATTGGTAAACACATGTCTGAAAAACACTGGATGCCAATAGTGTTATTACGGTATATGCTTGATTGTAAGATGTTAAAATCATTAATTGTCAGTGAAGCAATTATATCCTATCGAGCACAGAAATCAGTCTGGTTACCACAACCTGATCTAGAAAAAATAATTAGCGAAGAGCGAAAACTGTTTCCTGATTTTAATGAACAACAAATCATGGATTGGTCCAGACAGTTATTTGAAATCAGAAACAATGAAGCAAAAGATCTTGGACGAAGAATAATCGGTAAATTTACCCAAGGTGGCAAAGATGATAATACGAGATATTCTTCACGATTGATTATAGACAATGCTGAATACGATTTTGTAATCAAAGATTTAACGAATAGGGGCTTATATGTCAATCGTAAGGACGCATTTATGTCAGATGGAACCAAATTGGGTACAATTGTTACTTACACTGATGGATACCATCAGCAATACACATATTTGAGAGCTTCTATGCTTGGTTATGCTTCTATCAATCTGTTTTCAATGATCAATAGATTTCCTACTACCGCAGTTAGAGTTGCTACTGACTCATTTTACATAAATAGCAAAATGGCTGATTTTAAGGCTACTGGCAACGAGAATTGGGGGTCATGGAGAATTAAGAAGGAAATGCTTCATGATTATATTCCATCAGCAGATGTTACCATTGAAAATAATTACTTAGAAAGCAATCAGTGTTCAGAATTTTCTAGTGCACCACCGATTTCTGATCCAATCTGTAGATATAAAACAGTTTATTTAAACGGTTGTGGCGGGTCAGGAAAAACAACCCGGGCAATTGAGTTATTCCGTAGAAACGCTAGCGTTTCCAATCCAAACATGATTGTGCTAACACCGACTCACAAACTCGCCAGAGAGATGAAACAACGAGGGGTAAATGCCTGCACTTATCATAGTTTCTTTAGATGGAAGGGAGATAAATGGACTCCTGAGCGCATGGGAGAGAAATTTATTCCTGAAATTATCATGTGGGATGAAATAGACACAGTGTCCGAAGATGTCTTAAAAATATTTCTTGAGTGGTTGTTATTGAAGAATACAAAAGTCGTCATGTGCGGGGATCACGGCCAACCTCCACCATTTGTCGGTGCATCCCCCCATGAATGGCTAAAGGGTTTTGTAGACTATTATGAAGAAATTGATACTGATCATAGATCACTTGATAATGAATTAAAAGAGTTTAAGAAATTAATTAGATTACAACCGGATAGAATCCAGTGTGAAATAGCCCGTGAAATAATTTCGGAAACTCCCATGAATGAGTTTTGGGAAGCGTGGAGACCAAATGATTTAATCATTGCAAGTAGAAAAATAGTCAGGGACACACTTCAGATGAAGTTATTTGAATTGCATAAACAAAAATTTGCAACACTTCCAGTACCGTTATGTTATAGGCCATCGGATACACGAAAACAGAACATCGAAGTTGATATTCCAGGACCAAAATCCGAAGGATTTCAAAGACAGATTCTCGTATTAAATGATATTGTGCTGGTTGATATCAATGTCGTTGAAGATGCATTGCGTGCTAATAAATCCCCATGGACGCTAGGTTATGCAGCAACAATACACTCTTCACAGGGATTGACTATATCGGATACAATTGTTTGGATAGTAGATAATCGCATAGAATGGTCGAATTTAGTCTATCTCGCAGTGTCTAGAGTACGAAAAATAAATCAACTTCGAAGAATTGTCTTCGATGATGAAATCATTGGCGATCATAATGACACCACAATAGATGATATTATTGATAAAAAACTCTCCGGTTACAAACAACAAGACAAAAAAAAACAACGAGAATTTGATATTGATGCTTAATTAATAATTACTCTGAAGCAACAACAGAATAATCACTGCGCGAGTTGCAATTGTATAATGCGTTGGCAGTATTCGGATAAGGATCCTCGCCAATTCACCGTGGACAGAAAAAATAACAATCTCGGTCATGTCAGAAATAATGTGAAGTTGACTTGTCTTGAGTGCAATAGACGCAAGGGTGCTAGTTAAGCCCATGTGGTGGTAATTGAGTATCCTCAGGTATCACTTGTAATTGTTGTCTAGTAAAACTCCGTTGAGGGGCAGTTGAATCCAGTTTATAGATTGGAAGTCTACCCGTAGATCGTGTTATACTAGATATCTTATGCGTAGTGACGCTCCAAATAGGATCAGTAGCCCTTTTTGTGCCACCCTCAAGCTCTCCTGGTTCGTATAAGTACCTCACAATGACATTACTACCAAGAATTGGTTGGGAAACGCTAAAATCTTTTTGAATTTCCATTTCAGGTATTGACTTCTTTTTAATCGCATTGATAGGTTTCATGTTGATGGTTCTAGTAATCTCGTTATTCAGTGCAGTAATCACAGCTGGTAACCTTTTAACCCATTCACGGGATCTTTTTTCTTGGATGAATTCTTTTGCGTATTGATATCCAAATAACCGCTCAGCAAGGGTTTTATTAAATCGTTCTACAATGGCCTGATCACGATGCAGTGCAGTATGCCCTCGTCTGATAGCGACATTGTGATATTTCATTGTAGATAACACTGCACCCTGAAATTCCTTGCCCGGGTCAACTTGTAACAGATTTGGCCAGTGCAGAGGACTCCTTCGATAAATCCTTTCAAATGCAGAAGCCACTTCAGTGGCTGATTTTGTTTTTAACGGTTCTGCTTCTTTGTATCGACTTGCAATATCAACTACGGTTAATGCGTATTTGTAACCACGATCATGTGGCAGAAATAATAGATCAGCCTGATGAACTTCATTGGGTCCGGTCACATCAAAATGCGAGAAATTGATTTGTTTAGGCGGTGGTAGATAAATTTGCCATAGTGCCTGTTTGGATAACCAATGAGCCGCAGTGGTTTTTTTCACTTTTGCAGCGCTAGCGAGTTTATGGATTGCTGATTTACCCCTCCAGTATCCTCTTGGGGAATAATAAATAGATTCCATGTTGTTATTAATTACCAGCCCCTAACATCAATTTACTTTTCATAGCCGATTTTATCAAAAAGGAAGCCAATTTTTCTTTGAAAGATTGATCAGAAATAGCATTTAACGCATGAATTAATTTCACATCTGCTAGATGCCTGTGCTGCAGATTACTGCTTTTATAAGATACATCATGAAGGTGACAGGCCTTATCAATAGCGTTTATTGGTTCCTCACCGGGTCGGGGCTGATTTTGATCATTGAGTCTGATATCAAGTCTTGTTCCCGGTCCACAGTAGCTATATCCTGGAAGGTGCTTTTCTCCAGGGTATTTTGCCCATGGAGTTCCAGGGAGTTTTGCTAATTTGGCTGCGATATCACCTCCTCGTTTTTTTTTAAAGGTTCCTTGAGTTCCTTGGGTTTAGAAACAAATCTAAATTTCTTTGTACTACATTGTACGCATTTACCAGAAAGCGCTGATCGGTTATTTTTAGTTGTAATCGTCGTCAAGTCATCTGTGCCAGTACGCGCCTTACACTTCACGCAATATAGATCCATAATTTATGTATAGAGATATGAATATAATTGATTTTTCAGCGACTAAAACAAGAGAACCAGTGAAGCATCATGCAGCGCTACCAAACTCTATCCGCGCAATTATAATCGGACCATCTGGATCCGGTAAAACGCAATTGTTGCTCAATTTAATAATGAGATGGATGAAGTGGGATAAGTTGTATTTAATTGCCCCTAGCGTAGATGATCAACGATGCTATGAAGTGCTAAAAGATTTTAATGAAAACGCTTCAGAGATTGCCGCCGAGGATGTTATTGAATTTATAACCGATATTGACGAGGCGCCATCCGTGAATGACCTCGATGGAAGTATCAACAATTTAGTTGTATACGACGATGTCATGTTAGATAATCAAAAAAATCCTGCTAGAATATTTTCCAGAGGCAGGCATAAAAACACGGATGTGATCTATGTCACTCAACGCTACACTCAGATTCCAAAAGTGATTAGAGATAACTGTAATATGCTTGCTGTATTCAACGGCGTTGATACACATACGCTACGAAATATTTGGCAGACATGGTGTTCTGATATGGACTTCAATCAATTTAGAAATTTCTTTAGTCATGCTCAGTCTACCCCACACGGATTTGTAACAATAAATTTACATGACCCTCGAACACGATATCGTATCGGACTGGATCAAATATTCGGTTAACCCCAACTGAAAGTTCTAGCAGCAGAGGAGGTGAGTGACAACGACGTTGCGACGCGAATGTTTTCAGACAAGGGTCAGAGACTTATTTTTTCGCGAGAAGGGTCTAGTGTTATTTTGGAGGGGGTATAATCAAAAATAAAAACAAAAAAAAGTTGTCTGATTCGCCCCCTCTGCTGCTCAAGTGCAGTCAATAATCTAATTGATCTGGTCAGGAAGATCACTGCTGCACTGAATCTTTGCAAACAGCCAAGGTGGCAGGTGTTTTACCCCTGCCTGGACCATTTTATCATTCTTGCTTGTCTCTTGTCAGTATTGTCTTGCGAATGAAAGAATCCAGGCCTCCAAATATGGAGAGAATCTTGAGAGCAAAAGGATCCTACGCTCTGAATGTGTACAAGGGAAAGTGTCATGCTTTCCACTGGCTGACTAATAATATGGTTAACTGAGAGATAATTGAGCCATTAGTCAAGATCTAACTGAAGATATCATCATATATGACCTGTTTCCTGATAACTTAAGCTTCATGGCACAACCTAACCACATGATTGAGAATTTGTTACAATCAGTGGGCTGTCAGAGAGGCATCATACACATACTTGCATCTATAGATAAATGGAGAGCACCAGCCATATCAGATCTAGTATGCACCCTCAAGCATTACTTCATGCACACAGAGACAAGTTGTGGCATTTGCCAAAGACTCTTTCTCTGCACAAAGACTGGAAAGCCAGAAATTATCTCTCAAGAATTGTCTCTATGCTTGACATACTCTGATGTCCCAAAAGACCACATGAGGCTTTCACCTCATATCATTATAAACATTTATGTGAGGCTTTCATATGAACACAAGGTTTCAATGTGAAATATCATAGAAGCCATTGACTTGCATGCATATTCAACTTTCTAGAGTTTTTATCTCAGGGCTTCAGCAGGACAAAAATCTGAATCTTGTGGATTGCAGCCCAGCTGATCTCTGAATAATCCATTACAGACTGTTAGCTTCACCAATGAATATTGACTGTAAGAAGATTTGAATAATCATCTGATAGAATGATCATCGATGATGTGATCATAGGCTGTGTTGCTTTAAGTACCATAGCTGTATGTTGTTCACATAAGGACTCCAGTCTTTCTTCCCTAGAAGGATACCTAAAGTATAGACAGGATGTTGTCTCTTCCCTAGAAAGATAGCTAAAGTATAGATAGGATGTTGTATCTTCCCTAGAAAGATAGCTAAAGTATAGATAGAATGTTGTATCTTCCCTAGAAAGATAGCTAAAGTATAGATAGGATGTCAGATCTTCCCTAGAAAGAGAGCTAAAATATAGATAGGATGTTGTATCTTCCCTTGAATTATACCTAAAGTATAGATAGGATGTTGTATCTTCCCTAGAAATGTAGCTTAAGTATAGATAGGATGTTGTATCTTCCCTAGAAAGATAGCTAAAGTATAGATAGGATGTCAGATCTTCCCTAGAAAGAGAGCTAAAATATAGATAGGATGTTGTATCTTCCCTTGAATTATACCTAAAGTATAGATAGGATGTTGTATCTTCCCTAGAAATGTAGCTTAAGTATAGATAGGATGTTGTATCTTCCCTAGAAAGATATCTAAAGTATAGATAGGATGTTGTATCTTCCCTAGAAAGATAGCTAAAGTATAGATAGGATGTTGTATCTTCCCTAGAAAGATAGCTAAAGTATAGATAGGATGTTGTATTTTCCCTAGAAAGATAGCTTAAGTATAGATAGGATGTTGTATCGTCCCTAGAAAGATAGCTAAAGTATAGATAGGGTGTTGTATCTTCCCTAGAAAGATAGCTAAAGTATAGATAGGATGTTGTATCTTCCCTAGAAAGATACCTAAAGTATAGATAGGATGTTGTATCTTCCCTAGAAAGATAGCTAAAGTATAGATAGGATGTTGTGTCTTCCCTAGAAATGTAGCTAAAGTATAGATAGGATGTTTTATCTTCCCTAGAAAGATAGCTAAAGTATAGATAGGATGTTGTATCTTCCCAAGAAAGATAGCTAAAGTATAGATAGGATGTTGTATCTTCCCTAGAAAGATAGCTAAAGTATAGATAGGATGTTGTATCTTCCCTAGAAAGATAGCTAAAGTATAGATAGGATGTTGTATCTTCCCAAGAAAGATAGCTAAAGTATAGATAGGATGTTGTATCTTCCCTAGAAAGATAGCTAAAGTATAGATAGGATGTTGTATCTTCCCTAGAAAGATAGCTAAAGTATAGATAGGATGTTGTATCTTCCCTAGAAAGATAGCTAAAGTATAGATAGGATGTTGTATCTTCCCTAGAAAGATAGCTAAAGTATAGATAGGATGTTGTATCTTCCCTAGAAAGATAGCTAAAGTATAGATAGGATGTTGTATCTTCCCTAGAAAGATAGCTAAAGTATAGATAGGATGTTTTATCTTCCCTAGAAAGATAGCTAAAGTATAGATAGGATGTTGTATCTTCCCTAGAAAGATAGCTAAAGTATAGATAGGATGTTGTATCTTCCCTTGAAAGATAGCTAAAGTATAGATAGGATGTTGTATCTTCCCTAGAAAGATAGCTAAAGTATAGATAGGATGTTGTATCTTCCCTAGAAAGATAGCTAAAGTATAGATAGGATGTTGTATCTTCCCTTGAAAGATAGCTAAAGTATAGATAGGATGTTGTATCTTCCCTAGAAAGATAGCTAAAGTATAGATAGGGTGTTGTATTTTCCCTAGAAAGATAGCTAAAGTATAGATAGGATGTTGTATCTTCCCTAGAAAGATAGCTAAAGTATAGATAGGATGTTGTATCTTCCCTAGAAAGATAGCTAAAGTATAGATAGAATGTTGTATCTTCCCAAGAAAGATAGCTAAAGTATAGATAGGATGTTGTATCTTCCCTAGAAAGATAGCTAAAGTATAGATAGAATGTTGTATCTTCCCAAGAAAGATAGCTAAAGTATAGATAGGATGTTGTATCTTCCCAAGAAAGATAGCTAAAGTATAGATAGGATGTTTTATCTTCCCTAGAAAGATAGCTAAAGTATAGATAGAATGTTGTATCTTCCCAAGAAAGATAGCTAAAGTATAGATAGGATGTTGTATCTTCCCAAGAAAGATAGCTAAAGTATAGATAGGATGTTTTATCTTCCCTAGAAAGATAGCTAAAGTATAGATAGGATGTTGTATCTTCCCTAGAAAGATAGCTAAAGTATAGATAGGATGTTGTATCTTCCCAAGAAAGATAGCTAAAGTATAGATAGGATGTTGTATCTTCCCTAGAAAGATAGCTAAAGTATAGATAGGATGTTGTATCTTCCCTAGAAAGATAGCTAAAGTATAGATAGGATGTTGTATCTTCCCAAGAAAGATAGCTAAAGTATAGATAGGATGTTGTATCTTCCCAAGAAAGATAGCTAAAGTATAGATAGGGTGTTGTATCTTCCCTAGAAAGATAGCTAAAGTATAGATAGGATGTTGTATCTTCCCTTGAAAGATAGCTAAAGTATAGATAGGATGTTGTATCTTCCCTAGAAAGATAGCTAAAGTATAGATAGGATGTTGGATCTTCACTAGAAAGATACATAAAGTATCGATAGGATGTCAGATCTTCTCTTGAAGGATACCTAAAGTATAGATTGGATGTTGTATCTTCCCTAGAAGGATACCTAATGTATAGGTAGGATATTTGGATCTTTAGCATTACTTGTTACATATTCTCTTAATGTTACTTATGCTAATGTGATAGGAAAATATATTCTAAATAGATATCGAAATTTAATGTAAATTATGTTTCTCCAAGAATTAGCCATTAACCATGCTTGAATATCCTCCCATCCACCTGGCTATGCTAGCATCCTTTCTGGTAGTTCACTCAGCTTAAAACTGGTGGTGGCAAGAGTTACTAACGCTAACGTGTTTTTATTTGCTTATATTTCCTGTTATGTGTTTAGGCTCAAATAAACTGTAACACAGTAAAATGAAAGAAACAAGCTTTGTAAAACTTAACAAATAATTTATTTCCCTTGAAAAAGATTGTAAAATTGAAAGAACTTACAGTTTTAAGATAATTTTGTTAAACTATAATTCTGTATGAGCATATCAAATATTTCCAGAGAAATAAATTAATCTTTACAAATCCAAAGGATGTGGAAAAAAATTAACATTACTCAAAAATTCGAAAACTGGTCACAGACAGACACTTTCCAGAGTAAAGTAAAAGAATAAACTAAAGAGTAAAGTAGAGAATATTTCTCTATAAACAAAGGTAATACCCTAAACAAAGATGCAATTTTGAAAATCTCTGAAGGTCACTTGATTGTGTTTTACAGATGTACGCAAAATTGCCTTAGTTTCACTCTATATGAAACCCACATTAATAAGGAATTGAATTTTTTATATTATATCTTAATCACTTGTAGTCATGACAACAACCATTCAGCTTGAAATAAAAATAGAACTTGTTTATGTGGCTGCTACTAAGTTTTGAACGAAGGTCAGAATGTAGGTAAACATTAGGTGTTTACAAAAAAATGATTACGGTCAACTGATTTTCTGGAAAATTATTTTCTCCTTGGAACAATTTTACATTATAATAGCATGTAAAAAATTTAAAACTGACAAACAAACAATTAAATTAAAATAAATATATATTAAATCAGATAGATATACATTACATTCCTAAACACATTGATGGATTTTCTTCATATGTGAGATAAATCACTGTGACATCCACCTAAGTTCCTAACCTCATTGTTTTTTTGGTGACATGGAAGATGAATCATTCTTAAGCTAAGACAGTTCTTTTTATTTTCATGCACTCTTGTCTGTAAACTCATTAATTATTTTTGGCAACTGTTATGTTCTATATTGAATTTGTATAATGTGTTGACTTTTCTTAATGACTATGTCTTGTATACATTTTTACTTTTTACTTGACCCCATTGGGGCACTGAGTGGTCTAAAGCGCTCTCCGTTACGGATCATTGCCATCTCACCTCTGTCTGTGTGGGTTCAAGTCTAGGATTCGGCTACTGTTATGTGTGAAAGCTTGCCAGTAACTTCTCGTGGGTCGGTGCTTTTTCCCGGGGGTTTTCCCAGGTGTTTCCTCCACCAATAATACTGGCCACCATGTATAGCCTATCGTGTGCTGAAAAATGGCATGAAACCCTACAACAACTACTTGACCCCATCAAAATTCAAGTTCACTGTGTACCTGATCAGGGACATTTATTTTTTTAGACAATATAGTACATAGCTAATATTTTTTGTTAGTGTGTATTAAATATTCAGATCATTATCAATGGAGGTAAACATGTTTATTTATGTCTGGGTGTAGGACAAAGATTTTCAGTTGGGAATTCCATAACTTGTTGAAGACTTGGAGTGTTTTATACAGGAGGCATATCTATGTCTGTGTTCTGTTATTCTGAATTTGCTTTGTATATAATGTTGTTTAATTGAAACAATACTCATTCTTGCCTTAACAAAATTGAAGCAGAATCAGATTTACTGTTGTTTTCAGTTTTTCATTTAGATGGTACATGTATTATTTATTCAAACCATTATTCATCAATTTATATTCTTGGAAAGAAACATTAATTTGGAATTATTGTGAATTCAGAGAAGAACATTAATTTGGAATTATTGTGAATTCAGAGAAGAACATTAATTTGGAATTATTGTGTATTCAGAGAACATTAATTTAGAAATATAGTGAATTAAGACAAGATCATTTATTTGGAATTATTGTGAATTCAGTGAACATTAATTTGGAATATTAGTAAATTCAGACAAGAACATTATAAAAAAAATTGGAATTTAGTGTATTCAGACAAGAACCATTTCTTTGTATTACATTATTGGGATACAAAATAAGACTTTGGACATAATCCATGCCACAGGCGCATTACTATGTATGAGACAACATGTACATCAACACAATCCAGGCCACATGCTCATTATTTATGAGACAATGGGCACATCAACGCATTTATCATTGGAACATGTTTAGAATACCACTGGAATTCAGTTGAAACTTTATACAATTGGACTTTTTTAACTTTTTGGAATTTTAAATTTTGACTCTGTATTTTAGGGATTTAACATATTTTTTGAATTTTACAAAACTTGTTGCCCAGAGTGGCAGAGTGGTCTCAAGTGCTCTCCATTATGGATCACTGTCCTCTCACCTCTGTCTGCTAGGGTTGGAGCCTCAGAGTCAGCCAATGTGGGTATGTGAGAAAGCTTGCCAGTAGCTTCTCATGTGTCAGTGGTTCTTTCTGGGGGTTTTCCTGGGTTCTTCCTCTACTATTAATACTGGCTGCCATGTATAGCCTGTCTTGTGCAGAATAATGGTGTTAAACGCTACACCACCACCACCAACAACAACAAAACTTGTTTTTTGTTCTTTTCTGTTACTTATTTATGACCATAGTCATAAGAGTAATCATACAGTGAGTCATTATGAAGGTAATATTGTTCTCTTTTTGATATGTACCATTTGAAACTGATTGATTGTGTTTGGTGATAGATAGATTAGATAGATAGATCGATAGATAGATAGATCGATCGATCGATCGATCGATCGATAGATAGATAGATAGATAGATAGATAGATTAGATAGATAGATTAGTTAGATAGATAGATATGAAGATAATATTGCTCTCTTTTTGATATGTACCATTTGAAACTGATTGATTGTGTTTGGTTATGTATAAATGGTTGAATCATTATGAAGGTAATACAGTATGTAAGTACGCTTGTGGTGGCTTGTAGCGTTATATATCTTTTATTTCTTGAATTTGTTTTTCTAAATCTTTTTGTCCAATGTTTGCCAAAGGATTTCCCAGTCAATTCTAGATTTCGCATACTTGTATATGTTTAATATTTTTTTGGGTAACTGCTGTAGTTCTTGAAGGCATATAAGATCATATTTATCTGCTTTTGTTATATCTAATCCATTTGTATTTATTGAAGATATATTGATGCTGAGTTTTTTCCCCATGTTTTAAATTTAAGATGTTTAAAATAAATAGATCTATGACTGTGTATATATAAATATTCATTGTTGTTGTTGTTGTTTGTCCAGTTGGTTGGTTTGTTTCATTTCTTCCTGAGTGGTTTGGTGTTTTTTGATTTTTTTCATTCATTTTGCCATTTCTTTTGGCCTTATTTGGGCTTGGTGGTGTACTAAAAATGGATTTCCATTTTGGAACTTTTTGTTGGTTCACAGTGACCTTCATCAAACAAAGAGGAAGAATATTCCAATTCTGGTTCATGTTAGCTCTGACTGTCACAATGAGTAACCATGTTGCCAGCCAACTGCAGGTTCCTCTTGTGATGTCACAAGCTCGCACGTGCATATGGTGCTGTTTACATAAAGTCACTTGGTTGTTTCCGTAGAAATAGCATTTTGGTGATATAAAAGGGTCATATCTCCCAATCCAGTGAATGAATGTTTGTTCTGTCTTCACAGTGTACTTGCAATGTCGATTAAAATAAGATTACCAAAAGTAGTATATAGCATTCAGGTCTACCTTTAAAATGTCTTTGGTATTAATGATTCTAGTTTCATATTATATCAGCATTTCTTAACTGAAGATTTAAGAAAGGACAGTTACATGTATGTATGTATACTTTATGCAGGGTATAATCTGTTATTGAGTATAATTATGTAAAAGCTGTATCATTGCTTTGTTGTTATGATTGAGTGGTGTACTTGATTGGGTAAAATGATAGCAGGTATTCAAGTTACCTGTACTTCCTAGTTATCTAGGAAGTTTAATGCATCTTGTATAAAATCTATGATACAGTAAAACCTGTCTTGATAGACCACCTGTTTTGAGAGACCAGGTTTTCCATGTACAGATTTATTGATTATATAGTGTTTTGACCTGTTATGGGAGACCACCTGTCATGGGAGACCATTATGATTTGGCAGAAAGGGTGGTCTTTCAAGACAGGTTCCAGTGTATAAAATTTTAGAATTTCCCCTAGAGATTAGTCCATTTATTTTTAGATCCTAAGTCTAAATGTTAATCTCACTTATGTGGGTCATTTACAAGATTTGCATTCTTTAATGGATTGGTCAGAATAGGAAAGATCAAAAGAGTGTCCAAATTTTTGCAACAGCTTCAAATCAGAAAGCTTTTGATGAAATTATTGCACAATCAATTGTTAATGACCTCAAAAATGTGTTGAAGTTTGAAAACACAGTAACTACAGAAATGAGGACAGGCACTGCCACAGCCAGGGAGAGAGAAAGAAAGAGAGATAGTCGAGAGAGAAAGAGAGAAGAAAGAGAGGTTTTTATCTCTTCATCCATTTGTCATTCCACGTCCTTTCGGCCATTGTTCACATCTACATTACATTTACGGATCTATAGCTTGATAGGCATTTGAGATAAAGGGATGAATTTGAGATTAAGGGATGAATTTGAGATTAAGTGATAATTTGAGATTAAGGGATGAATTTGAGATTAAAGGATGAATTTGAGATTAAAGGATGAATTTGAGATTAAGGCATGCATTTGAGACTAAAGGATTAAGTGATGAATTTGAGATTAAGGGATACTTTGAGATTAAAGGATGAATTTGAGATTAACGGATGATTATAAGATTAACTGATACTTTGAGATTAAGGGATAATTTAAGATTAAGGGATAATTTGAGATTAAGGAATGAATTTGAGATTAATGGATACTTTGAGATTAAAGGATGAATTTGAGATTAATGGATGATTATAAAATTAAGTGATAATTTGAGATTAAGTGATAATTTGAGATTAAGAATAAATTTGAGATTAAGAATGAATTTGAGATTAAGGCCATATAAGGGATACATTTAAGATTAATGAATAAAATTGAAATTAAGGGATGACTTTGCAATTATAGGATGTACCTTGGTGTACCATGACTAGAAGATATGCCACATACCACATTAGAAGTGATATATTCAAGAACAAGGTCATTATTATGTTCTGAGTGCACTTTCCATTCAACTTAAACACTTTATAGCTGTTTCCAATTAATGGATGCAGATTGATATCCTTCACATTCAGTGTTTGTTGCTAGTCTCATTGGGGTACTATATGAAGGTTAAGGTCACTAGTCAGTATTTTAAATCATACTTTCTCTTCATTTGACTTTAAAGCAACTTGGAGACTGGGTGATGTTACTTGGTATAGTTGTACACAACCATTAGAAGGTGCATTGTATTGGAGACTAAGTGATGATACTTGGTATAGTTGTACACAACCATTAGAAGGTGCATTGTATTGGAGACTGAGTGATGATACTTGGTATAGTTGTACACAACCAGTAGAAGGTGCATTGTATTGGAGACTGAGTGGTGATACTCGGTACAGTTGTACACAACCAGTAGAAGGTGCATTGTATTGGAGACTGAGTGATGGTACTTGGTATAGTTGTACACAACCATTAGAAGGTGCATTGTATTGGAGACTGAGTGATGATACTTGATATAGTTGTACACAACCATTAGAAGGTGCATTGTATTGGAGACTGAGTGATGATACTTGGTATAGTTGTACACAACCATTAGAAGGTGCATTGTATTGGAGACTGAGTGATGATACTTGGTATAGTTGTACACAACCAGTAGAAGGTGCATTGTATTGGAGACTGAGTGATGATACTTGGTATAGTTGTACACAACCAATAGAGGGTCATCTAGGTCATGGCTCAGTCCATCACACCTTTCACTGTTTACCCATAAATTACGCAATGAGCTGAACTTGAAGAATAGGCCTGATGATCCCTCCCTGATGTCATAAGAGGCAACTAAATTAGGCACAGTGGTTAGCATGATATACTTACTGACCAAGAGAGTCAAGGTTTGAATCCTACAATTAGCTCAATCTGGATGACCTGTCCTTTGGCAAGTGATTGCATTGGTACTAAAAAGTCATCTTTTGTTGCTGTTCCCCAAAACACCCAAATCAAACTGTAAAGAGATGTGACTTATAATATGCATACATGGTTCCAGAAGTTGTTTTTTCAACCATATTGGCATCCAAGCTTCAAAGTCTTGGTCATGGTCATGTATTTAAAATACACATTCCCTTGAGCTCATACTTCTAAGCCACTTGAGAATAAGGGTCGAAATTTGAATACTTGTGCATTCTAATTAGGATGTGTGTTGATACTGTTTGGCTGGGTACTAATTAGGATGTGTGTTGATACTGTTTGGATGGGTACTAATTAGAATGTGTGTTGATACTGTTTGGCTGGGTACTAATTAGGATGTGTGTTGATACTGTTTGGCAGGGTACTAATTAGGATGTGTGTTGATACTGTTTGGCTGGGTACTAATTAGGATGTGTGTTGATACTGTTTGGCTGGGTACTAATTAGGATGTGTGTTGATACTGCTTGGCTGGGTACTACCTTGTGTACTACATAAGGGTCCTATTTTCAAGGTCAGAGTTACAGCATAGTTTCTTTTTTCATTTTGATTTCATTTTCCCTCCATAACTGTCAAAGTGAGATTACATGATTGTATTCATTTTCCCTCCATAACTGTCAAACTGAGATTGAGATTGCATGATTGATTTCATTTTCCCACCATAACTATCAAACTGAGATTGAGATTGAGTGATTGATTTCATTTCCCCTCCATAACTGTCAAACTAAGATTGAGATTGAGTGATTGATTTCATTTCCCCTCCATAACTGTCAAACTAAGATTACATGATTGTAACATGATAGACCTGAATGTAAGCTTGGATGAAATGATAACACAAAACAATGTGATGACAGATGGAGTTTTATTGAATGGATTAATAAGGAAATTATGTATATTTACTTCAAATACAGTGATTCTTTCACGCACTAAAACATGTCTCATTCAATTACTCTATCCAATATTCACGATTAGGGACAAAAAAGTGGTTTATATATAGATGTATGACAGTAAGATTCAGATAATCTTGTGGGATTTCTTACAATAAAAGTGAGATTCAGATAATCTCATGGAATTTTTTACAATAAAAGTGAGATTCAGATAATATCATGGAATTTCTTACAATAAAAGTGAGGTTCAGATAATCTCGTGGAATTTTTTACAATAAAAGTGATATTGTGATAATCTCAAGGCATTTCTTACAGTAAAAGTGAGATTCAGATAATCCCATGGAATTTTTTACAATAAAAGTGATATTGTGATAATCTCAAGGCATTTCTTACAGTAAAAGTGAGATTCAGATAATCCCATGGAATTTCTTACAATAAAAGTGAGATTCAGATAATCTCATTTAATTTTTTACAATAAAAGTGAGATTCAGATAATCTCGCGGAATTTCTTACAATAAAAGAGATTCAGATAACCTCATGGAATCAAAATAAGATTCAAATAACCTCACGTACCCCGGTAATCAAACTGACCCACATTGTACTCAATTGAAACAACAATCAGTTGGAACAAATATATGAGTCAGTCATTTGCACAGTCATATGATTCATACAAGTTTGTTAAATCCTTAAATATCCAAAATTGTACTTCACATTTATCCACAAAACAGTTTACGTGTGTATGAAGGTTCACCTATGTGTATGTGTGAATGAAGGTTCTCCTGTGTGTATGTGCTATCAGTTCTAAATACATTGGTATTTCGAATGAAGGTTCTCCTGTTTGTATGAAGGTTCTCCTGTTTGTATGAAGGTTCTCCTGTGTGTATGAAGGTTCTCTTGTGTGTATGTGTGTTTGAAGGTTCTCCTGTGTACATGTGTGTATGAAAGTTCTCCTGTGTGCACGTGTGTATGAAGGTTCTCCTGTGTGTATGTGCTATCATTCAAGCACACTCTTTGTCACAGTTCTGAATACATTCGTATTTCGAATGAAGGTTCTCCTGTGCGTATGAAGGTTCTCCTGCATGTGTGTGTGTGTATGAAGGTACTCCTGTGCGCATGTGCTATCATGCTAGCACACTGAAAAGTCACAGTTCTGAATACATTGGTTTAGTTCAAAGGTAAAGTAGAGTATCAGCATTAAGTTTCACATAATCCAATAGAATTATTTAAATATTAAAGTCCTTGAATAAATTCACATAATGAAGTAGGTGTTGACTGTTTGAATTCATTATTTTTCTACTCTGCTATTCCAACAAATAATTATATATAAATCTTCCTTTGAACAACTTTTACAATAGCTGTTATATGAACTGAAGTATAACATACATGGTACATATACTTGTATAATTGCTTATCTAGTCTCTTTTTATTGTTTGTTTAAGAAATCAACAACATATGAATCACTTAAAGATTCACAAACATTTAAATCAGTTTTCCCTTGCAAAATACATTGGTTGTCATCAAAATATTTTTATAAAAATCCATACAGTGGCTAGGGTGCACATGATATCACAGTTCAAATATACTTCTTATTATCAGGTTTTGTCAACATGTGCTCCATTCTATTAATACATGGCATACTTGACTGAAATAATTTATTGACATGACTTTGGCATTCAGCCTTGACTCGTGAAATCCTCACAATGTATTACATTACACATGCCATGTGACCTCAGCTTTAAAATTACAGATCATAATAATGTTGTTATTAATTATTATTATATTATTTTTACCTCCCCATCCCCATTTACCCTTCACTGCTTTAGATAATGAATGAAGCTTGACATATATTACTTATATTTTGTTACCAGAAGAGGTGTTGCACTGCATGTTTTATGCCACATTTCCATGGTCAATATCATCAGTCAGTATTTTAAAGTTTCCTTTTCTTCTGTTTTACTTGATATAGCTGAAGCTGCTTGAGATACAGGGATGAACTATTGATAGTAACTACTAACTTGTGTATCAACGTAAGCTAAAGTTCCATTTGTTAAAAAAAGAGCTTTTCTGAATTTGGTATTTTTAAGATAGAATAATGTAACTATTACTTTCTTTGCCTGCCCATTAACTTTAGTGTTTTGTCTTGAAGGCCATTATTGTTAAGATTTGTGACTTCCCCAATATAGGTGAGGGACAAAACATTACTGCAAACCTGTATCAAGTTTTATGCCCAGTGTTACATGTTTGATGAAAACAACCTTTGTAGGGGCCCCGAGTGGCCGAGTGGTCTAAAGCGCTGTCCGTTACGGACCACTGCCATCTCACCTCTGTCTGCGTGGGTTCGAGTCTAAGATTCGGCTAATGTAGTTAAGTGAGAAAGCTTGCCAGTAGCTTCTCGTGGGTCGGTGGTTCTTTCCGGGGTTTTTCCGGTTTCTTCCTCCACCACTAATACTGGCCGCCATGTATAGCCTATATATTGTGCTGAAAAATGGCGTTAAACCATAAAAAAAACAAAACAACCTTTGTAAAATTTAAGAAATAATTTATTTCCCTGGAAAAAGATTGTAAAAAATATGAAAAGAACATACAGTTTTACAAATCAAATCCAAAAATAATCCACAAATTAAATTGCAAAAGTCCTAGTAATGAAATATTCTAACAGATTCATGTTTGAGTCCTGTTGGAAAGTCCAAAATGGAAGACGATGACCTATGCTGAAGTCTGTTTTGTGTTTATCAATAGTTCCTTGTAGAATCCCAAAATATAACACTACAGTGTTGGAAATCCAAATAATATTTTCATAAACTGCCTTTGTCCAAGAATTATGTATGAGCACAGCTAATATTTATTGAGATACAAATTAGTCCCTTTTAATCCAAAAGAACTAAATAATTGTTAACATAGATTCCAAAACTTCACTGAAACAAAAGAAAATGACATAATGTCATTTGTAATAGCCCCAAAATAACTATATTTCACTAAAACAAAGAGTATGTCATATTCTAATATGCAGTTACAAAAAAATCCCTAAATTGAAAAATCACAAAGGTGGGTTGAGGATTATTTATATCATGTACTACTAACACAACCCTGACAAGAATCAATTGTTTTTACTTTAAGAATAAAGATTCTTCACTAGCCCCATCTTGACCTTCACAACAACCAATCATTTTAAAATTATAAAAATAACAATAAAACTTGTTTATCTGGTGCCACTAACCTTGAATCAAGGTCAGGATCTAATTCAGCATTACTTGTTTACCAAAGAATAAATTGATTTTCTGAAAAAAACATTTCAAGTGAATAAATTTATGCTACAATTGCATGTAATGAAAAATAAAAAAGAATTTAAAACTGACAAACAGTAAAATATTAAAACAAATATGTATCAAATCTGATATACATAACACCATGCCTGTGTGATGTGCAATCCCAAGGTCTGTATGATATATAATACTAAGGCCTGTTTAATGTATAATGCCAGGGCCAGTATGATATATATTGTCAAGGCCTGTATGATGTATAATGCCAAGGCCTGTACAATGTATAATGCCCAGATCTGTATGATATATGATGTGGGATTCCCTAGGTCTGTATGAATTGTAATGTCAAGGCCTGTATGATGTATAATGCCCAGATCTGTATGATGTATGATATATGATGTGGGATTCCCTAGGCCTGTATGATGTTCAATATGTGATGTGGAATTCCCAGGACTGAATGGTGTGATATATGATGTGGGACTCCCTAGGCCTGTATGATGTATTTTATGTGATGTGGGATTCCTATTCCAGTATGATGTATTATTCCTAGGCCTGTATTATATATGATATATGATGTGTGATTCCATAGGCATGTGTGATATTTGATGTGGGATTCCCAGGCCTGTATAATGTATTATATATAATGTCCTGCAGGTTTGATTGATGTTTGATGTGAAAGATTCATGACTTGATGATATATAACACCAAGGCCTATATGATGTATTATTCCTAGGCCTGTATGATGAATGATGAGGAATTCCCATGTGTGAGGTTCAGGTCTTGATGAGGTATGAGGCCTGTATTATGTTTGATGTATAATGCCCAGGTCTGTATTATGTATAATGTTTGACGTATTATGCCCAGGTCTGAATGATGTATAATGCCTGTATAATGTTTGATGTATAATGCCCAGGTCAAAATAATGTACAATGCCTGTATGATGTCTGATGTATAATGTCCAGGTCTGAATTACATATAATGCCAAGGCCTGTTTTGATGTATATTGCCAAGGCCTGTTTTGATGGATGAGGCATAATGCCAAGGCCTGTTTTGATGTATAATGTTTTGATGTATGAGGCATATAGCTTAGGTCTGTGTGAAGTATGATGCCCATCTTTTTTTTGTAATTTTTGCATTAATCTTAGGTCTGTTTGATGTATGATGTTTGGGCTTGTACGACATACATTGTCCAGGTCTGTATGATGTGCCATTCTCATGTCTATATGATGTGTGATTCTCAGGCCTGTAAGATACGCTACTATGTGATGCATTAACCTTACCTGACCACTGAGTAGATTTTGAGGATGGCTTTAAATTTGAGGAATTACACAGCGTTTTATTTCTAGATTAAAGAGGATTCAGGATGTTAAAGAAAACAAACAAAAAGTTAATTTTGTATCCTTGTTACAATCTTTACATGTGGATTAAATATTGATTTAGTCTGAAATATCATAAGCAAGACATAATTTAAGGAAACAAATTAAGAATTTTAGTGAAAATGCAGAGGTATTATCTTGAATACATTGTTATTGCAAATTTGTTAACCACTTGATTCAATATATGTACATGCAGTTGTCAAGAAAGCATTACATTTAAGTCAACTGTTGAATATGAAGGTAGACAGAATGGCAATGATAGATTGGAACAAATGACAGTGATAGGTTGGGAGGATGAGATTATGAATATGGCTGTGACCCCTCCCCCGACATATGCAAGCATGCCCTAGGAAAGGTATATCTATTAGGTAATCTATAGTACTCGACCAGTAGATACGTATATATACATGTATATCTATATATAACCAGGAAGTGATGTATATTGAATAGGTTATACAGGTTTCATAGATGTAGGGCAGAATTAACTTGGGTTGATTGATTTTCCAAAACATCATATAGTATACATTTTTATGTGGATTATTTCACTTCACTATTTCGCTTCACATATTAGCTGTCAGGTAGACTTGTCTTTAATATTGGATTGAGGAGTTTAAGGTGGATCAGTATTATGTTATGTTGAACTCTGATTTAACAGGGAAAAGGACTGAGAAGAAAAAGGTAGAACAGGAAGATAAATTCTGTGTTTTAGCCAAGCTTTAAACTGCATGATTGAAAATTTGGAGACAACTGACTTTCCCATTTTCACTGATGAGTTTCATTTTTGTAATTGTTTAATCCTGAAATTCAATGAAATATCAGGAACAGCACTGTTAATGGGATACAACAAAACTTGTACATTAAGGATAGAAGTCGTACTGTTGTCGGATTAAGAAGTGAATTGGATACAATAAAACTTGTACACTAAAGAAGCAAGTCATGTTGTTGGATTAGGAAGAGAATTTGATACAGAGCTTGTTTTTTAATTTAAGCTTTGATTATCCGTTAAGGTAACAAGAAGTTGGAACATGTCTAGTGAACTTAATGACACAAATTCCCAACCAGCAGGTGAAATTCCTGATCTTATTCAACGCAATATAAACCATGGGGACACAGCAAGTGCTAACTTCATTGCAGGATATTATTCCAATAGCGATAGTGATGAGCCAGACATTCATAGTTTGTCAGATTTGAACCTAAGAGGTAAATCAAATCTTTTTATCTTTTGCTAAGTTTGATTGTCTTAATACTACATCATTTTAAACATTGCATTGATAATAATGGGCTCATAACACAGGGTTACTTATGCATGTCTATTTTGCAATGAATACTCATCTTATGATGATCTCACATCCAGCATCAGGAGCATGATTAAGTGGCTTTATCTCATTTATTATGTGTTCTGTAGTTTGTTACATTTATCTCACATTCTGTATCAGGAACATGGTGGTCAGCAAGTGATCTCATTTCTACATTTTGTTACATTGAAGCACACATGAGAGATTTGTTAAGGTTAGGGTATTTACTAGATAATGTGTTGTTCGTCCGTTGATTCGGCAAGTACCTCTCTAGTCATCCAAGGGTTGGAGGGCCAGGTTCTGTTCTGTGTTAGTGCAGGTGGCTGATGAGGCCAACCCTTGCATGGAATGTTCGTTTGCATAAGGGACAGGGGATGAGTGAGACATCGCCATGAGGGTTGATGCGATGTGCTTTTCTGGCTTGCCTCTTCAGCTCAGCAGCTGCTGTCCTGCTAGATTGGCACATTTTGGAGCCTTTGTGCACAGAGGAATGCCAAGTTACTCAATCGCTTGCTGTAAGTCCCAGGAATCAGGGTTTACAATGAATGATTTCAATGCAACTTTCAGAGTGTCTTTGAAGCATTTCTTATGACCTCCATGGGATCGCTGTCCTTGCTGTAGCTCGTCATAGAAGAATCTCTTAGGCAGCCAGTGGTCTGACGTGTACATTATGTTCCACCCACTGTAGCTGGCACTGCATCAGGATGATGCGGATGCTGGGGAGACCTGCTTGGGCATGTACCTAAGTGTTTGGTACCTTATTGTGCCACTTGATGATAAGGATTTCCTGAGACTTGTGGTGTGAAAGTGGTTCAGCTGCCTGGCGTAGTGTTGGTACACTGTCCTGGTTTCACATGCATAAAGTAGTATGGCACAACTGCTCTGTAGACCTTTATTTTGTTCTGGATGCTGATGCATCTTTTATTACAGTCATTGGCATACAATCTGCTGAAAGTTGTACTGGCTCCGGCAATGCAAAGGTTCACCTCGTTGTCAATAGTGATGCTTTGTGACAATGTGCTGCCAAGGTGGGTGAAGCGGTTCACTACGTTAAGTTTTTGGCCATGGACAATGAGGTTGAGCTCGACAAAGGACTTTCCAGGCGCTGGCTGATGCAGGACTTTAGTCTTTTTGGTACTGATGGTGAGACCAAAGCTTGTGCAGGAGCTAGAGAACTTGTCAATGCTGCATTGCAGGTCAGCTTCTGAGCTAGCATTGAGGGCAAAGTCATCAGCAAATAAGAAATCCCTCATGGTGTCTATCATGACCTTGGTTTTCGCTTGAAGCCTCCTGGGATTGAATAGTTTTCCATCTGTACGGTACCTGATGCATACTCCAACCTTTCCATCTCTGAAAGCATTAGTCAGCATGGTGGAGAATAATAGACTGAACAGTGTCTGTGCCAGAACATAACCTGCTTGACGCCATTGGTTACTGAGAATGGCTCAGATGTCTCTCCATTGTCCTTGACTCATGCCTGCATGTCATTGTTGAAATGTTGCACCATGGATATAAATTTGTTTGGGCATCCATACTTGGCCATTACCTTCCACCAGCCTTCTCTTTTGACAGTTTCAAAGGCCTTTGTCAGCATAGATGGAGAAATGGTTGGTGATTTGCTCTTGACATTTCTCTTGTAGCTGCCTTGCAGCAAATGTCATGCCGATGGTCCCCCATTCTTTTCAGAATTCACACTGGCTTTCTGGCAGTAGTCCCTGGTCAAGGTGTGTAGCGAGGCAGTTTAGTAAGATTCTGGCAAGTATCTTTCCTGCAGTTGAGAGTTTGGATATACCCTGGCGGTTGTTGCAGGCCTGGCGGTTCCATTTGCACTTGTACAGGTGGACTATGGAAGCATCTTTGAATTCCTTGGGGATTGTCTCTTGCTGCCACATGGGTTAGGGTATTTACTAGATAATAGGTTAATTACAATGGCGCTAACAGTCTGAAATGCATCACACAAGACATGGATTTAGTCAAAGTCTTCAGCTCAGCACAAAGTTGATTGATGTGTAATGTGTAATTTTCTTTCATTAACAAGCATTGAGTGAGTCATTTTTGGTGACTTCATCTTGTTATGGAGCAGTTCAGTTCTTTGAGATTGTGCCTCCACCTTATTGTTTAAATCAGCATAAACTGTATTTAGGTCATTCAGTGTTAAAATGTTAGGTAGAGCTGAAAATTATTATAATTCACCCAGTATAGCTTAAATTTATTTTTGCCATACATTGAGTTTAAATAGGTGAATAAGTTTTATAAATAAAGAGAATGTACAAAGGGATGTGAGCAATATCCTGTGTTGTGGAAATCCATTATTTTGC